>VZRQ01002909.1:1236881-1717797 GCA_013397975.1 Machaerirhynchus nigripectus | reverse complement strand
CGGTGGGAGCAGGCGTGCGAGGAGGCGGCAAAGAAGCGAGGGAGACCTTTCCGCTTGTGACCCAAACCACACCTTATTCCCCCAAGGGAACAGAAAGTGTAGCTGAAGGGGACAAGGCAGAAAAGGCAGATCTGAAGGTACGGGAAGGGGTTTTTAAGGCTCAGGAAAAAGGGGAGGAGAGAGGGTACATAGCCAATGGGAAAAAGGATAGGAGGAGGGATTAAGGGTACATCATCAAATTAAATAACTTGGGGGTGTCAACCAATACAATCAGCCAATGGGGCGTCGAATAACTTGGACCATTCCAGAATATATCAATATTAAACAGGGGATTTGAATAAGCATAAGGGTATTAGCATAAAATTGGGAGGGAATAAAACGAACTTATGGCCAGGCCAAGGCCACATGACATGTGGACTCCCACAGCATACTCATCTCCCTCAGATTTCAATTCAGTTCCTTATTTTGAAGTCACTCTGAATATACTTTACTGTTCAGTAAATATTTATTTAATGGACTACTTGGATGCAGCAGTGAAATTCAGCAAGTAATAAAATACTTGTAAAAAGTTTTTGCTTCTAAATGATTAGCTCATAGGTCCCAAATGTCCCATGCAGAAAAACAACTACCTGAGGGATAGCAGAGATTTTTGTCTGTTCTCTGTGAGCCATAAATGTTCTTCCACATCCTAGACCATGGAAAGAAATCTGCGTGATGATGTTTATGGATATGAAATGTCTAATAGGAGTGAAACAAACAGACCCCATTAAATTTTTCCTTAGATTTTCTCCTAGTTTATGAAATCTACTTCATATTGCGAGATTTAAATTTAATGAAGGCAGACATTTCGCATAGACAAAACTATTTATTTCTAGGTTATGTACACTGGTCCAGTGGCTCTTAGTTCCTACTACCTTAAAATTCAGTGGAGCCCCAATTTACCATTACCCCAATTACCCCAATTTAGCAGTACCTTAACCTGAATGAGCATAATTTCCAGCAAGAAAGTGCTAAAGGGATTATTTTCATTTGTTCACAGAAAACTAGGTTTCATCCAGAAATAATTTAGTTTGGCTTGCCACCTTTCTGCTCAGCTTTCCTCGCTGTATTGCACAGGTCCAGTCATATGAAAAAAATTGATTCAGATATATTGATTTTCCTTCTGATGGCTGCCTGTCATCAGGCAGGTGTGAGAATCTTCTACAGAGGCAAATGATTGAGTTTGCACACAACTTTATGCTGTAGTTTTATTTTCTGCTTTTATTTTTCTTTTTTTTTTTTTTTTTACAAGGCATGCCAGCTTAACCTGAAGGTGAGCAGAAAGCTGGTGAAATGTGAAATATGAAGGTAATTAATTTGGTCTCTGACCAGGCACACAACCTTTGCCATCTCTATGCTAATTTGTGTTGCACTACCTATTTGTGCCTTCCACTCCCAGAAATCCTCTTGGAACTGGATGGGACACCAATACAAAAAAGCCACTCACCAGCATGAGGAAGAGAACAACTTGCCTTTACAGAATAGAGGGCTTATTAACAGTGTTGGGTTGCTATTCTATCTGCATCCTTTTGGAAGAGGTAGAAAGGAAATTATACATTCACCACACATCTAACCCAGGGACATATTGCCAGAAGCTTTTCCAAAAAGTGTTACTGCTCAAATAAAGCTGATCTACGAGCCTCACAGCTCAGAGAGTTTTACAATGCAGTCAGCATTTTCTCCTTTGTTCCCTTGATTGAGCAGTCATAGATTTAAAACTGAGAGATTTACCAGACAGCATAAGAAGGAACACAAACCATGTGATTTAGGTATCCAGAGCAGAGCTGTACATCCCACCACAAACCATGGGTGTCAAAAGGCAAAGACTTTCAGGGTCACACCCCACATAACCCATAAGGAGACAGCGATGGCTGGCAGTGAATGTTCTCAGGGAAAGGGGCTGGGGAGCACAGTCAAAGCCTGCCCAGAGCAGCAGCACCCCGAGACCCACAGAGACCCCAGGCAGCTGCACTGCTGCTTTTGTTGTGGTCAGTAGATGGTTACTGGTCAAATATTGACACATTCATTAACCACAACACAAATTGCATCGATCTAACCCTGCTCTTAGACAGATATGACCTGAGGTGGAGTAAATTTGTGGCACTGATGGTAAGTGTTGGCTCAGAGGTTTGAGGGTGATAACACCATACCCCAAAGGTGCTCAGAAAGCCAAGTTCTGACACAGATGCTTACAATAAAACAGTAATTTCTTTTCTCCATAGTAGAAATTAATCTAATTTCAAGTGCCTATAGTTGTAGTCTCTTCCGAAGACTGACAGATTAGAATGGATTGAAACCAGCCAAGGAGGTTCTTTGTAATTCATAACAGGGTAGACACAGTGATGTGGATTTAGAAATAAAAATCAATCTGAACCCCTGCTTGGAAATGAAAGGGAAACTATTCTGAGTACTGAATCAATTACTGACAGCTTTTAACTGCCAGATTTTAAGATTTAAATTGAATATTCCAGCTCGAGTCACAAGTGAAAATGAGTGCAGGTGCTTTAATCACTAAATGTACTCCTCACCAAAAGTATGATCAATGGAAGGGAGGAGCCAGGACTTCAGTCTTCTTTGGTGTTGCATATCAGCGCTGAAGTGGTCTGGTGGACACCTGGTGATCAAGTATGGACAGCATATCTCAAGGGTACAGCCACAGTACTGTCTCCACTGCTAGGCTGATATAAATGCTTCCTCTTTTTTTTATTTTTTAAATTTATATCCAGTTTCATGTCTGTCTTGTTTGATTGGTGTTTGGTTTGTTGTTGGTTTGGTCTTTTTGGTTTTTGGGGTTTTTTTTGCTGTCTTTTATTTTGATGAGAACTCAACCCCTCAAACTAAGAGAAAAAAAAAGTGTCCTGTGAAGATATTGGAGAGTCTCCTTCTGTGACTCAGATCAACAGAGAAAGCTAACTGCTGCTTTTTTATCAGTTTCTGTTTGTGTACTTGCAAGCTGCCATATGTTACACTCTGTGTGACTTACTGCATGTGCCCTTTCCCTGCCACACTGCTCATCCCTGCCCCTCTCTGCTCCAGCATGTCCTCAGAAGCCAAACACAGGAAGAGTGGATCACTGGCAGTTTCCTTCAACAAATTGGAGAGTTCCCGGTCCTTAAACAGCTCAATGCCTGTGTGTTCAGCATTTGGCAAATAAATATATGGCAGCTGGGGAAAAATTCCTGTCCCTTGGAGCAGTGGTGCTGAGAGGATGCCCAGCCCAGGAGCTCTGTGCAGGAGAGGATTGTTCTGCATCTCCCTGTAGAGCCACAGCTTTGGTGGTGTATTTGCTTCCACACAGTGCCTTCCTGAGGTGGGATTTGAAAGAAGATTAACAACAGTTTGGCTGTGTAGTGACTGCCTGGAAAGCTGGCGCAGCCCTGTTGCTCCCAGTAGATGGATTCCCACACAGGCCTGTGAATTTGGGTTCAAAAGCCTCAATTATTGTCCCATGTTTTTGGTGGGCTGTAAGTGTGGGGAATGCTGCCATGTGTTAGTATCACACCTTGCTTTGGAACAGATAAGAAAACCTCTGAAAAAGCAAAGTTTGCATTTTAGAAGATGTATGGACCTCATTTAAAGACAGGGTGGCTTAAAAGGAGCAGATTAATTTCTGGAGACCTATGGAGAGAATGAACTTCATTTGAGAAGCTGCCCTGAGGATACCAAGCACAGCTGAAGGATGTGCTGTGCTGGGAGGCTGGAAGGGAGGGTGGGTCACTGCCGTCAGAGACCACGGCTCTGAGATGGGAAAAACTGGCACATTGACCAGAAACGGTCAAGGGCCAGAGGCTCACTTCAAACACCAGAAGCCATGACTCAGATTCTGCTGCTCACCAGGCAGTTTCCTCTGCTGTTACAGAGAAACAGTGGGCTTTAATAATGAAGTAATTGATATTCTTGTCATTCAGCTAATTAGCTACAATGCTTCTTCCACATCCTCTGCCTTCCATGGAAGTCTTCTGCCGGAGGACTGTGGTGTCTGATGAGATCTGTGGATTAATATAGGGAGCAACAGGCACTAAGCTGTACCTTCAATCAGTCCAGGATCCTGGGGCTGAAAAATATTTATGCAGCAGTTGGAGACTAGGAGCACTACTTCCCCTCACCGTGCAGAAAATTTAAGAGACATTGATTACTAAAAAATCTTTGAAGACAAATATTTACCACAGAGCTGTTACCTCTTGTATAACTTTACAGCCAGCTTAGAAAAAGAAATAAAAATCATTCAGTGGTTTAGACTTACTGCAATGTCTATTCAAATAGCTAGCTGGGATGGTGATCTTACCAGGGTAAGGAACAGTTCTCCTATATAAGGAAGGGCTAAGCAGATTAAGACTTTGCAATTTGGAGTACAGATAAGTGAGGAAGAAATGACAGAGATCTATAAAATCAATGGAGCAATGGAAAAGTGCACAAAGAGGATAATTATTCACTTTTCTTCTAATGCAAGGATTAAGGGGAGTTAAATGAACAGATCACAGATTTTAGGAAGCATATAAAAAAGTTCACACAAAATGCAATTAAAACTGTGGAGCTCATTACCACAGGATGCTGGAGATGCTAAAAGTTTATGTGAGTTCTGGGAATAACATACCGGGAAAAAAACCCCCACAGAGATTCCTCTCCACGCAGGCACTCTACGCATCTCAAGATTTAAGCTGCGGCTCAGAGGAGTTTTGGAGAACATACCTTGGAAATACAACTTTTAGATATCCACTGCTTTCCTCTGCAGGAGGTAAAATGTCTTGCCTTGATATACTTTCAAGCTGACCTGATGCAGTCGTCTCATGTCATCATTAACAGATTTGCAGCCACAGAGAGCTGCAAAGCTGACACACAACTGTGGATGTTTTGCTGTAACCAAACCCACTGTGGCTGTTGTTGCCTGCGGGATTAAACCCACTCTACTACATGCACACTTCTGGTGGAGAACCACAGCAATGCTCTGGTCAGCAATGCCTCTCATTTTTCCGTCTGTAAAGAACTGAAGGAAATAATTTCATTTTAGCTTTTATAATTATTCAACAGAGTGATTTGAAGGCGGAAAATGAACCCCAGTGACTTGAACAGCAGAAAAGGAGGTAGAAAATGGCTCCTGACTCTGGCTTGGGCGAGACAGAAAGCTCTGAAGGACTAACAAGGAATTGGCCTACCAGGGTTAAAGCTGCTACACATCTCAGTAAAAGTTCTCGGGGGAGCCTGCTGGTGCTGGGTGCCAGGAAAGCTCTCGTGGATGCCATGCAGAAACCTGATCTGTGTCACTTGTCCTTTCACATGACTGAATCAAAAGTTTTGAGTCCCATACGCAGCACAGTGGGATAGCTGTAATTTATGTATTTTACATGGTACAATTCTGACAACATATCATTATATGGTTATAAGTAGTATTTTTCCCCTCGTTGTTTTTTTGACCTTTTTATTTTTCCTTCTTTTAACATGGGAGGCAAAGAGAGGCAAAATTGCTTTAAATCTGCAGAGAGAGTGCTTATCCACGTGTTTGATGCGATCTCCACAGCGGCTGTGGCAGCGTGTACAACAGCATGGTAATCTTCCTGCCACCTCTGTTAAACAGAAACCTGTTTCTAGGCTTAACTAGATGTGCCCAGCGTCTTTTAGTAAGCAACAAAAGATATTTAGCTGCTTATTTTATTTTGATTGACAAAATTTTCAGGAAGCTCACGTAAAAACATTCATGGCAGCAATTTTAGCCATCAGTTTGGTACCCCAGTAAACATCCAGTAATCGATTTAAAATTAAAAATAAAAAGGAGGGTGGTGGGGGTGGATAAGTACCTGGATTATTAATGAGTAATTAAATGCAGATTAAAGATGTAGTAACCTGGAGTCCAGTCATGGAAATTCAACTGTCAGATGATGTGGAAGCTGGGAGTTTTGAGGGAATCTGATGAATGCAGGCTCATGGAAAGCTGTCACAATGATGAAACAAGCCCAGTCTGGGCTAATAGATTTATCTATTTCTACCTGGCAGATTGTAATAGGATTTGGAGCCATCCTGCTGATCAGTGGGCATCTGCAGAAAGCTCATCACACAAAAAGTGTCATTTGAAGTGGATCGAAGAGGAATATTTTTTGGAGCTAGATATCTGGAGACATCATCACTTGAAGAAAAGCAGAGAGGGAAGGCTGCATTTTGGGGTATAACTTGCAGCAGATTGTCAAACCATCTGCAAAGAAGTAGCTAAAATAGCTGATATGCCGCTGTTGTCTGTTCATGAAGAATTCCCACAGGAGGTTCCTTCCCTTCCCATTTCTCTGGAGACCTCACGGTGCTGTAGATCCTTGTGCTGCATATTTTTTGACTGAATGTGTAGACATTTTGATAAAGCTGAGGCTGAAATAATCAGTACTTCCAAAGCCTCTGACTGAAACGCTGGAGGAATCAGTCAGCTTTTCCAAATGCTAAAGATAGGTGCTAAGAGAACACTCTTGGAAAGCTGGACAAAGTATTATCAAGCAGATTTGCATATATGAAAGGGAAAAGCGATGAAAAGATCAGTTTTGATAAAAAAGAAAAATGTTTTTGAACCAATGCTTTAGTACAGAAAATGAACAACACAATTAGGGAGAAAAAGCACCAGAAAAAACAATTCCCCTGCCCAAGAAATTTAAAACATGAATAAGCAAAATAGGTAGTATACTATGAAATAACACGATTCTTATTTTCAAACCAGAAAGTTCAAACTGAAGTACAGCTAAAGGGAGATTGTTATGAAGAAGTCCATGATGAAACAAGTTTCATGCATAATCCCTAAACAAGGCTCACATTTCCTTCCTGTGGTACACTTATGTTCATACTGTCCAGTCAAAAAATAAAGTGTGCAAACAATAAAAGGAGGGTGTTTGATTCAACAGCACCAGGGGTCAAGGACAAGATTTTCAGAAGGTGCTAAGCAAACAGACCTGATGTTTCTAATAGCAAAAAAAATGGACAGGTAATTTGTTAACTCCAATTCATCTGCAGTGACTACTGGATTTATATTAATGTTAGAAGGCAGAGTTTTGATCCATGAACCTTTAATTCAGAAAAAGGTAAGAGAATCTTAAAAAAAAAGAAAAAAGCGGGATCCCTGGGATTGTACACACCAGTGGCTACTGATGTAAAGATGTGCAGCTGCCCTGTGTGGGAGAAGATGTTTGAGAAAGAGAGAAGCAAAAAAATAAAATCCATTGTGGTGTCAAGAACAATTCCTCATTCAACACTTGATCTCTGTCAGGGAGGGTCTGCAAAGACAATGAGACTAAGGATACTTCTGAAAGTACTTCAGGCAAGCCCCTGGGTAGATCAACTTCCTATCCTCAAACCTGCCCCTCACTTAGAGTGCAAAATGCCAGTGACAAACGATAAATCATTTTAGAAACAGCATTACTGTGTTTTCCTCTTCTGAACACATAACGATACGTGTTCCTCCACGTGCTTTTCTGCGCCTGCAACATACCTGCATTTGTAAAAGGGGCTTGTAGTGGACAGGACACTTAATGAAATCTCCTTTGCTAGTGTCCTTCAGAGAAAAATTTAGGATCTTATTGCTCACATGGGACCCGAGCCAAAACCTCTTATTAAATTCCGTGGGTGTTGGATCACAAGGCTCTAAAAAGTAATAGGAATAAATGGGTTCTCCTGGCTAACCTTTCATTTTTCTTTAAAATAGCATTTCATGTGCTTTGCCACACACCTTTGGCTTTGGACCAAATCCTAACTAGTGTAAATCAGCCTCACACCACAGGTAGTGGAGCTACACAAGCTAAAAACAAGCCTGGAACTGGCCCGCTGCAAATAAGTTATAGATTTACCTGCTTCTGTATCACACTACTGGTTCCTGTTATTGCTTTGTAAAGTGCTTTGGGAAATTAAGGGAGTAGTAGGAGCTACATTAAATTAGATCCCAGTCTAATACAATCTGACCTGTATTTCACAAGGAAAGAACTTACACTTCTGAAATGCTGAGCAATGATTTTCAGAAAGTATTCAAAATAAGGTAGTTCAGATGGCTCTATGCTACCCTGTCCAGAATCATATGGGAAAATCTATTGCTGGCAATTTTTTTCCCTCTCCTCCTAATTACCATTAATGCTAATTAGTAAGTATATGTTAGTTCAATTTCATTGTTACTCCATAATGTTTAGTTGAAAATTACAATAATGAATTCCAGCTTCTTCAGGCAAATGTAATAAAATGGTGATTAATATTCCCCAGGGCTGTGACAGAATATGATTCAGGCTAATCTAAAAGTGAAAAGTTTGATATCAATCAGGTGCTGAAGCTGACACAGTAAATGTGAGGTGTGATCAGCAATGTGCTGAAACAAGGAGGTCACTGCCCTCTGCTCAAATCCAGTTGCTGTGGCCACCATGGCATGGTCAAAACTGCTTGGGTGAGTATGGACTGGTGGTGTCCTTGTTTTCCCCTTGTTCAGTTCTTGTGCCTCTATTACTCTTGAAAACTGCCCACGTATTGAAATCCACCCACATCTACTTCTGTTTGGAATGAAAAAAGCAAACCTCCCACTTTGTTAAATAAAAAAAATCTTTTTTCCCATGGGTTTATGTAGGCTGTGCATAGTTAACAAAATAGAATAGAAATTTAGCATAATTCAGAAACCTCCAGTGTCCTGTCAGTGCACTTACAACCAAAAATTTTGGGTCCAATCCCAGATGTGTGTGCCTGTCCTAGGTGCCATCCCCTCTCTCATGGCAGTATCACAGAAAGGGTTTATTAGGAATGACACATGGAATGGCCGTGGTGAGGAGCCAGCAGGCAGGTGTCCGTGTGAGGCTGTGACAATCACTTATCCTGAGGAGCTGTGACAAATGGGCCAAGACCACACTGCCAAGCCCTCTTCAAGCAGCAGACTTCCCAGAACAAATCTGAAACAAATCTGTTTGCCAGGGCCATGCAACGGGCTGAACCCACAAGAATGTACAGTGCTTTTATAAAAATATACATTTTCTGTTATCCTATACAACCAGTACTGCCAAAATTACACTTTCTATAAGAACAGGGGAAGGTACAAAAGTGGGAGTTCTTGATCTCACTCTGGCAATAATCCATACCAATTCATGCCCCAGAATTCTTACTTTACATAATCCAATTTATACAAACATGTTCCTCTAGTCACACGCTGCCATGGCTGCCGCAGGCAGAGGGGTTATATAGATGGAGAAAGGACACAAACCGAGGATGAATTCCACCCTGACCAGCTATCCTCTCACACTGCATTGCACACCTCCACCTCCCTTCAGGTTCCATAAACTGAGAAATTAAACTTTGGAAAGGAGTAAAATGAGAGATGCACCGAAACCCACCCTTTATTGCAGAATTAGTTTTACAGCTGCAGATAGTTCTTTAAAGTGCAAATGTACATGGAGTTTAATCTCTCAGTTTCAAACACTGAAAATTAAACTCCTTTCTATGATTTAAAAGAAATGGCAAACCAAAAAGTCAACATCCACCTCCCCTTAAACCCAAGAAATTGCTGCTAAAACCAAAGGTCACAAAAACAGAGTAACAAGATTGTCTTAATACTACAGGAGATCTGACTGTGGCCCTCAGTCTTGCCATCCCTCATTTCCCCAAATAAATGAGAAAATGCTCTTTAACAACTTTAGTGCAATAAAAGAATATTTTATAGATGTTCAGATGATGCAGGGTTGTGTCACAAGGACCTGTAAAGTATGGAATAACTTGTGCATCTACATATCTGTGTGTATATGTGCCAATTTCACCAAGCTGAGAAACACTGCCCTACACATTTTTTTTCTTTGAAAACAAAATTTTCCTTATCTCTCTCTCCATACCTCTAAGTATCAAATTGGGAAAAAAAACTTACAGCTGTCTTTTGTTCAACGGTGTTGCACATCTGGACAATAAAGAGGTGAATTTAGTGAGGGGGCAGCTCCTAAACCCACACTTCTGGTATTTTGCAGCACTGAACAAAGGCAGTGCAGATTTCACCCACCCTGTCCCATTGCAATCCGGAGGGAAACCGTGGGAAGCAGATATAAGGCTCCATTCCAAGAGAGCATTGCATCTATGTATTCTCTTTTTTTTTCTTTTCAACCCTAACCACTGAACATTTACAGAACTTCTTCATTTACAGGTCACTCAGAGGCAGCTCACAAGAAGGGTTTGTGTGCTGCAGTGCACAAACATTGACTTTGTTGGGGGAATTGCATTGCTCCACAACCAGTGGGTACCTGAGGCCTATTTTCGTATGGATTTTACTCCTGTGTCACCTCTTCATCCAGAAAGGAACAAGTGACACACTCCAACTTGCTGCCCAAATCCCACGTGCTCTGAGGTCAACCAAGTGGCAAACAAAAACATGTCTTTCTTCCCACTGATAGGGCAGGGAGAGGGTGTCACCTCCCTTCTGACCCGGGTAAAAGAGCCCACTATTTTAGCATTATCCAGTTTCGAGAAGAAGCAAACAAATGACAAATGAAAACCAGGTTGCTGTTTCTAACTGGCAGGGTCATACGCAGGATATATACATAGAACTCTGGGCTTTATGTAAAAGCAAACAAACCAGCCCCCCTGTGCTCTCATTTTTGCAGTGGTGGGTATTTGCAGTGAACTGGAAAGCTGTTGGAGGAGAGGTGTTACTTTTTTGAATTCTAGAGCACTGTATTTGCTAACTAAGTAAAAAAAGTAGGAGAACTTTCACATGCTATCTCGGAACATGTGAAAATAAATCGATGCATATATGGGGAAGAGGGCTATCACTTGGTGCAGTCATAAGGCAAACTCCACAATGACAACTGAAGGGACAAGTGTATGAAAAAAATTGCAGTTTTCTAGCACAGGATTTGATTTATTTATAGTAAAAAACTGCAGAGTATAGAGGTTTGGGCTTTTTTTCTCTTTTTTCCCCTAAAAAAAATTGTTCAATCATTTTGACAAATTCCCTTCTGTTGATTTTAAAAACTGCATAGAATGTATTTTTTCCCCTTCACTCTCAGAAAAAAAATTCCTTCCTATTCATTGTGTCTTGTATGTCAAAAGAATGGAAAGCTTAGAAGGGTGAGACGTGTTTATCCAAAGTACTTGTTTCAAAAAGCAAACTGTCGAGCCTCTAAATTGTATTAACAGAAGACCTATAATGCTCTACAAAAATGTGTAACCACGCAGAATGTGTGTCTTTCCTGCCTTAGCCCTTCCAGAAACTGAAAAGCACTGAGGTCTCACTGTGTGAGCAGCCTCCCCAGTGCCCACGGACATCCTCTCAAAGCTGGCACCCCACGGCACCACAAGAAGGGAGAGGAAAGCACCTGTTAAAATGTGTGTATACATATATATATGTATGTATTTGTAAAAGAAAGGCAGAAGACTTTTGTTTTTAAAGAGTATCTCAGCTGAGTTTAACACAATGCAAGCTAATAGTGTGAAAGAAAACTGGAATATGATTAGGAAGAATCCCAGAAATAATGTCCACGGTGTGCCCTGCAGCCAAGGGGTGTCTGCTTCATCAATCAAATAGCACATGGACAACAGAGATTTTATCTGTGTTGGAATGATTGTAGAGAGTGATCAACAGAAGGTCAGGAGAAATTTCAACAATAAATATTTGTAATCACTCACTATATCTTTCTAAGGTGTCCAGTAACAAAGTCTGTATTATTTTATCTGGTGATCTTGCTCAAACTTGGTTTCTTGAGCATAAGAATAGTGGGAAGATGCAATCCAGAGTCGTGACAGAGTAACTGGGAAGAGATTTTGCAGGAGAAAGCTCCAGTTTTGCTGACACTGATCTTCTAGCACTAAAAATTGACCACATAAGTTCACTGCCATGTGTTAATTATATTTAGGAGGCAATGATTCAGTAACCTACTCAAATAATTTACCTCCTGCCTGCAAGGCTTAATTCTTAATAACATAAATAGAAAAAATCTGAACTGCATTTTCACTTGAATATTTTGACTTGCACTTTGATGTGTGGGAAGATTTGAACCAAGCAGTCACTAATGTAGTAAATAACGAAAACAGAAGCAAAATTATAAATATGGCTTGGCAACTAAATAAATACAATATTAAAAAAAATGGGGGGGGGCGAACAAATAATCAGGGAAAGGCTTTCAAGAGGAAAGAATTATCTTAAAAACACACAAAAGATACTAGAAGTCTGCATCACAACACAGGACCAAAGTCACAAAGTTTACCCAGGTCTGAAAGGAAGGACTATTTACACAGGGATTGGGTGCTGCTCAATAGAATATTCCTGTTTATCAGTTTTATACCAGACACATTTCTGTGCTTTTTGTAAAATGTATTTACTTAATTAGCAAGTTACTGGTAAAAAATGAGAAATTAATGTACAATAAAACATAATACAATTGGGTATCTAGTCAAAGACTTTTTAAAGCAATAGAATTTGGGATGCTGAGAACAAAAAGGAAACCATTAGGAACAGGAATGATCTAAAGTAATAAACTCTTTTCTTAACACTTTGAATCCCTTCACATCTAGTGGAAACTATAGAAATATTAAACACTTTTTCCCCAAAATAACTTCCAGTAAAGTTTCAGTTCAATGTGATAGATAACCGAGGAGGGTGAAAAAGGAAAAAATACAGAATTTTGATAAGAATATGAGTTATGTCTTACTCATCACAGCTTCAAAACAAGGTAATGAAGGAAAGGACCAGTTTCAATAAAGGTTCCTGCTATTTCTTCAGATAGATTTCCCCTTATTGCTTATCCTTGAGCTCTGCTTGAAGTATAAGAAAGAGAAACAGCAGGTTCCTTAAACAGAAGCCTTTTGGTGGGGTAGGGACAGAAGCTGGTTGCACTGCTAAAAATATCTATGCATTCCATGTACAGCTGAGTGTGCGTAAGGCTGTCGAGGGAGAACTCACTCTGACTTACTGATGTGCCCCAAGTCAGAGCCAACAGTTTTTATCCAATTTTCCAACAGGAGATGAGCGGAGAGGCAGCATCCACATGGGTATACATGTTCCTTCAGAGGTTTGTGCGCACAGGGGTCAGAAGCATTGTTGGCTGCCCAGGTACCCAAGCCACATTGCAATATTCACCTCTTATTCCTCAAAAATATAAATCTGAGGAAAATCAGAGGCTGTTCCTGTGCTGATGCCTGCAGGATGGTGATGAAGAGCTCATTGAAACTCCTCCTGGGAGGTGGGATGTAAGGCAACACCACTGCGTAGGTAGCGCTAGAAAGCCATGCTCTGTGCCAGGCCAAGAGAGCTTTGAATGAGAGTTTTGGCTGTGCCACAGGCTTGATGCAGCAGTTTGATGGCTTCAGCTGCAGCAAGGCAATCAGGGGAAGGTGCTTTGAGAAGCCTTTTTAATTAATCTAGTTTGCAGAGAAATATTTAAACTAGAGGCATCCCTGTCTTGTTGGCTGTATTACCAACACAGCAGAGGCAAGGTGGCAAAGGCTCTGCACTCAGCTCCTGAGGAAACACATTACAGTATTTAGAGCTAGGTTTTCAAGCACTGTTGACAAAATTCCTGGGGGAATTTGGACTCTGTTCAGTCAATGAAGGCTCACTTGACAAATGAGGGTTCCCTGGCCCTACACACTTCAGCACTGGTTGGTCAATTCCTTGTGCATTCCTTTCCTCCCTCAGCAGTGAAGCTTGTGGAAGGTTCCCTGCCCACAGCAGCAGGGTTGGAATCAGATGATCTTTAAGGTCCCTTCCAACCCAAACCATTCTATTTTTCTATGATTCAGCAGCAAGTGTTCTTGGACAGATAAAAGATTTATAGACTTCAGATTAGACTGGGTGACACTGTCCTTGAAACTACACATCAGTCTAAGAGGCAGCATGCTTTCCTCCCACAGTGAGCACGACAGCCTCTAATCAGCCAAAGCATTTCTTCCTCTCTTGTTCAGAAACCTTTAAGAGAGAGTGTTGCTGCCTCCTCCATTGTGCATTGACTCCCAAGAAAAACGCCCCTTCCATTGAAATTCCTTCTACCTTGAATTTTGTTTCAGCTTGCAGGCCCTGAAGTTTAAAACGCTGGTTTTGCCACTTACGCGCATTAGTAAATTTAAAATACAGTTATGGCTCTTGGTCATAAAAACCTCTATACTGAGGGTTCATAATGTCAATAAGGAATGCCAGCCACACTGAATTGTCACTGGGCTCCTGGGACCTTCCACTGGTGCAAACTAAGTCCTGAAGAAGTTGCTGCAGTATGTGCATAGGAGCCTTTAATTCACCTTCTCTATTTCTAACTCCCTTGTGTTGGCAGGAGGCTCAGGCCCTATGGGAAAAGCAAGGAAACAAATATCTAATTGAAGGTTCCATAACCCTTCCATACTAAAAGCAGCATCTACTTCAAGGACAGACACACTACACCTTCACTGCTGAGTTTTCCCAAAGTCTGCTGAATGGCAAAGCATTTTTATTGTAGCTCAAAGTAGTGTCTTACAAAAGGCACTGAAGGTTTGGGAATGAGGGGAGGGCTTAGGGTTGGAGCTTCAAGGCTGAAAAGTTACTCAGTGAATTGCACCATGTCTGTCTCCAGACCTCTGGCAACAAAAAATAGATGGATATTGAGCCTCAGAATGTAAAAGATGCAAAGAGTGCCCTAAAGACAGCATCTCAAACTGCCCAGTGCTGTGGAGGCTCTGCAAAACAGAAAACCTCCAAGCAACGCCCCGAGGAAACCTGCCCACCTGTTCCACTTCTGTGGAACCCAAGTGAAACGACAAGGTGCTCGGCTTATCCTGACACTTGGACTGCCTCAGCATTTTTATTATTTATTTTATTCCCCACATGCAAAAATAAGGTGGAGAGCCATGCAAAGGTCCATTTTTTTCCAACATTCAGGGCTCATTTCCATACGAGCATGGCAATCCCCCTTCTGAAAAGCAGACCAAGTAGCATCACAGGAGTCTGCTGTCAGGTTTTTTCATGGTTTAATGGGATCATGATGAGCAAATGTTAAATGCTGGCCAACAGCAAGTGGAATGACTACAGGCCTGAAGTGTAATCACACCCAGTAATTTCCAGGGAAGGCAAATTATTAATTTGTAACTAGTCATTCTTTTCAATTACAGGGTACTTTCCCTGAGAAGCTGTTTTCTCACTGATCTTTCAGCTGCAATGTGCCCTCCACTGCCCTGACGCATTCAGATACTCTAATAAGCTGGACTTTGTGAAAATGGTAATTACTGTGTGTTGGGGCTGAAGAAAGCCTCAGAGCTGAGAAGAGATGCAGGCCTCCAGAGCAGTAAACATTTACTTAATATACTATATCATCTTCCATCAGCCTGTCATGTGACCTTTAAAGTTCATAATTTGCAGTAATGTACTATAAAAGATAACTTCTAATTTCTGTTATCATACTGTGGCTGAACTATTGCTTTCTTTCAATTATGCATACATTCTTGCCAGCTTGTTAGAAAAGATCTTTTTCAGAGTTTACTGAAACTCGAAAAAATAAAAAAGGTGTTCCACTTCTGAAGAGTTTTGTGATTACTGCAGCTGCATGTTCCTTGAATAATTCATGTGCCATCTCAGTACTAAGATCTGAAAGGGAAGTATTTCAATATAGAGAGCAGGATATGGGCAGAGTCTAAAGTCAATAGATGACAAAGGGAAACTGATCCTGGGGTGAACACGCTGTCATTTTGTGACGCGTCTGAGGCGAGCGCAGACTGGATGGAGAAAAAGGAACAGGTGGGAGGCCCGAGCTCTGCCAGGCCAGGGCTCAGCTGAAGCTGCACAGCACATCAGGTCAGGATGCAGTACAGATGAATTTTAGACTGCCACCAAGCGTGATAACCACATTGTAACTGCATTCTGAGAGGAAGCACGTGCTCTGAGCTGTGTCACTTCAAAAGGAACAACCATCAGGCCTTATTCTCTTCATGGGTCATTAGGGAAAATGCACTTGATTATCAGGGTAAATTTTGAAGTTCTATTCATTTTCCATAGCCTTCTATTTGCTAGAGCATAACTGTGAAATAGGGGTAAGGAAACAGCATGAGATGCTGTAAGTAAGCATGATCTGAACCACTTGTGCAAACTGGAGAAAAAGGACCCTGGGTTTTGAGATGGGCACCGTAACCACGTCAAAAAGTGCAACTGCAACAGTGCAGAGAGAAATGTGCAAAACCTATTATTCTCCCTCAAAGTTACAAGAAAGAAAGGCCTAGGCAACCTCCCAGAATGCCTCTTGGATGCCATCATGCAGCACATTGAACTGGATTATAACACTGTCCTGTGACTCCCAGGGATTTGATAAAGCTAACACCATCACCCTGCATTGACTGATGAGCAGCTCACTTCCCTTGCTGAGCTTGGACTGTGTTCACAAATCTCAGAGGCAAGGAGTTGCCACAGCACTTGCATAAATTATGACTGACTCATGATATTAATCACTCTACTGTGTGGTAAATTCATTCTTTTTCTCTGCTCCCCCACATCTACCGCAGTAGCTTTACAGAAAGCCGTAAGTCTTTCCTGGTCATTTCAATGTTTGGGGAGTTTTAACTACTTTTCGCCAAGTCCCAAATTTTATAACCAAAACCAAAAGCCATGCTGCAGTGCTTGTTACAGCTGTGAGTTTGTCATCAGGGTGCTGGGATACTTTAAGCAAATTTAGGTTTTAAGGATAGCCCAAGACAATATTTATCATGTCATCAGGGAATGAAGACTAAATCCTCTTAAGCAGTCTTTTAAAGTATGTTCTCCTTCCTCCTCTCACTCTTATCCTCCCAAAGAGCCACAACTTGGCTCTTGGCAGGGCTGGAGCATACTGAAAAGAAGGAAATTATGTGTCTGGATTTCTCTCATGCAGCACAGATGCTGTCTCTTCAGCATGGAGATCCCTTTCCTAATGGCTAGAAAGGACGTTCTCAGTACATTTTCCTCCTGTTTCTTTGACAGATATCACCACCATTCCAGATCTGGTCATTTTTGGATTGAGAACACGTTTCTCTCCGAGTGTTATTTAATCCTCACAACTGTGGATCATTTTTACAGGAGTCAGTTAGAAATCCCATAGGTTCTAAAACCTGTTAAAGATTATAGAGACATAGAAGGCTGGGTTGGAATGTGGTCTCCAAGAACCTGTCTATTTTATTGCTTCCAAGGGGCTTGTCAGCTTGGTATTGAAACACAGTTCAGTAATTGCATGGTGAATAAAAATGAGAAGATGGCTTTTTATTAGCACTAAATGATCAGGTTGATTGGCATTAGGGATCTTCTTTATACAATTTCATTGACACAAGCATATGGTGAAAGGCATCCCTATTTTCCAATAACACATTACTACACGTAGTAAAACAATTCACTACCCAGCATTAAGCTATAACGTTACTGATCGTTTGGAATATGCCTCTATTGTACCTAATTTCTACTACCCCCACCAAAAAAGTATTTACCTTTTTTTTAAATTTTACTTAAACTTAGTAAGAGCAAAAATTATTTATAATTATTTAATCTATGGTTCTAAGATTCTCTGAAAGAAACATTTCACAGTAGAGCAGTACAGAGGAGCTTTCGTGGTATTTTAGACAAACACATTTCAATAATTCCCATTAAATCCTTTCCCATTGCTTATGGAAGCCACAGTAATCCCTCCCCCTCTCATAATGATGTGTCCTTTTTGCACCACACTTCTGAGAACCCAGCCCAGCCCAGCCAGAGATGCAGCACCAGATGCAACGACAAAAGAAAATAAATTGCTATCATGTGATAAAGGGGCCCATAACAGACTGAATTGTAGGACTGTCATTTCAAAACCTTGTTAGTTGCTGACCTAACCTTCCCTGAGAGGATTTTCAGTCACAAAATTTCTACCATTTCCTTCAGACAACAATTTCCACAACATAACTCTACTCTCCATATATTTTTTTCTCTATATAGAGAAGCCTTTTATATTTTTGTAATGCTATGTCTCCCTCACTCCTTCAGCCTTCTTCATGGTCTTACCCTTCACTACCTCATTTTCATTCTCTTCACTTGTTCAAGTATTGTTTTCCAGATCCTGACATTTTCCACTGGTGTCCCTGATATCTCTGTAATGTTTATCTCCTCTGTATCAACTATCACATCATTCACATATGAATGAAAGGACTGAGTCCAGAGAGAATAGATGTTTTGCAATGCATTTCTTTATAAATTTTAACAAAATTGGGACTTCCAGAAATATTTGCCTGAGGCTTTTTGGGACAATATTCAAAAAAGGAAAGCCAGTAGTCATCTGACATCTCATCGAGAACTAAATTAAGGAAAACATGCCTTCAAAGCTTGGCCTGCATTTTCATTATCTTAATTATTCTCTGACGGTTCAAATTCCAGCTGTCCTGCTCAGTCATACAGCCAGGTGGCCAGTCAAAATGGATGCCTGCAGTTCTCAAGATCAGAATGAAACAAAAGGATAAATAAGGATTACCCTACAAAAACTCCAGAGGTGAGTACCAAATCCCTCAATGGAACCTCATTTACAGCAGACTGCAGTAACTCTGAGTGAGGACACTTCCTTCCTTGCCTTTGGCCAGAGAGTAACCACAAGATAAACCAATACAAGGTATCCCACTGAAAGGAAAAAGAATGTCCTGCTTTGCATAAAGCTACATTATATCATGGGAACTACCAGAGAGTTAGGAAGAGTTGCACAAAGGCAAAAGATTTATTTAAGCAAAATAGGCTGAAGCCAGAAGTAGTCCAGAGGTCACAGAAGTTTTCTCATGTTTCTCCACAATTAACTACTTAGATTAGAAAAAAAGAAACCCCCAGTATCGATGGTCTGAATATACACCACTTGCAAATTCATTTCCAAGATGTCTTTTTAATTTACTAAGGTTAGTTTCCAGAATTTAGAAAGAAAAAAAAAAAAAGGCCACACACCCCCCCCACCTGCCCCCCACCCAAAAAACCCTCAGCCAAACCCAGTGCTTAGGAATGCATGAAGAGTTACGGGACTTTGGGATTTTAAATCTCTGAAAACAGGGAGGTCATGTGAAGTGCAACTGAAATGCGCCTATTTGGATTTTATGAAGAATGGAACAGATTTGCATGAAAATTACTCTAGAAACTATTATATTTAATTTTTTATAAAATGGGTGGGAGTTGGAAATGAACATTGCTATTGCATTTAAAAAGCTCTCTTCGGGATTTCTTTGACTGCGTCTCTTCCGAGTACAACACTCTAAAAAGATACGAGTAACTCGGAGTTGTAGGAACATGAGCACTCCTGGCAGGCAACCTTCCCAGAGCTGAATTTAGACTAAGGTTTTGGTTGGAAAAGAAAACTGTCAGCCCTCTTG
This sequence comes from Machaerirhynchus nigripectus, assembly GCA_013397975.1. NCBI lineage: Eukaryota > Metazoa > Chordata > Aves > Passeriformes > Dicruridae > Machaerirhynchus > Machaerirhynchus nigripectus. Next base: position 1,698,495 of record VZRQ01002909.1, on the reverse strand, counting down.
CTCACCTCATGTTTAAATGCAGCACTACTCATGAGGGATAGATCAGCATCTAAGGCTCTTTGCTGATTGGCAAAGTGGACAAGCCAAATCATGTACAGCCCAAACCAAGACATTTTTCTTCATCCCAGAGCCTTCTAAGCAGTGCCCATCCACTAAAGTGTTACCTTTTTGTGAGTCCATCCTTTGTCACTGAACCCCTCAGACCTCCAGAGCTGAACGTGCAACCTCCAAGCACCCTCGGAGTAGGTGTCCTGGCAAAGCCATCAAAAAGGGAGCAAAATCCCCAACCTGCTACTCCTAACTGTGCTATTGATCTGCTCTCCGAGTGGGTGGCAATCCCTCAGCAAGTTGCTGGGTGGGAAAAAACCAAACCAAGCAAACAGCCAACCAAAAGCCCCACAACACACACAAATACTGATTAGAAGACTGATTCTTTCTATACAGAGAGTTATCTGACAGGGCTCTAATTTCCAGGAGAAAAAAAAGAGTGGTTTTAGTGAAATGGTGCCTTTTTGTTTTAATTGATTATATCAGAGGAGATGCTTTTTATATCATTTAATTTTCTGTTTTCTCCCAAATTTGAGTTGTAGTTTTATCTTCTTCAGGATTACAGAGTGACATGTTTATATGAGAACTCTAAAACTCTGAGAAATAACTGAAGTTAAAAATGAAAAAAAAAGTCTCAGAAATAGTGGTCCAATTGCTCAAAAAGTGGCAGAATTACAGGAAAACGTGAAATGTGGAGACTGAGATATAAGCAACTGTTGTGGTATTTCTACCAGCTCTGTCACTTGGTGGTAAGATTGCTTCCCGTTTGAACTGTAAAAATCAAGAGGAAATAAAGGAGAGTAAAACAGAAAAAAAGAGCTAAAAATAAGTAAAATAAAAAAACATAAGAGAGGAGAAAGCAAACATTGGTAGGGATAAAAGTGATGCCTAAGATTATTAGTTGATACTATTCTGGGGAAAGAGGACTTAAACTTTATGAAAGCTTTACTCTGCTCTTTAATCGCTGGTGTAGTACAACTATGGCAATCATAAGGGCCATAGTTAAAGATAAAAGACAAATTTATTGGAAGTCCCTTTGATTTCCAATCACTTTCTTTCATTTTCAAGTAAATCATGAGTTGGTAACAGAAATATTTTTGGAGAAAGACACATTTTTGCCAAAGATCACTGTAAGAATCACCATAGGTTTACAGAAAAGATCCTCAGCCCACAGTCACTCACAAAAATAAAACCCATCAGTACCAAAGGACGAGAAAGGACAGGTAAGGACAGCTGGACTCAAAATCACAAGTGTGAATTTTCTAACACACCAGAAAATCACTTCTTTTGGTTACTCCTCCTGTCCTGGGCAAAAGCCCAGGCTGATCCACAATTTCTATCCCTTACACAGCAAATGCATCATTCTCACTCATGCGCTTATGAATATGTTATAAATTGTGACTAAATGTAATTATGTAAATGATAGTCATTTGTTTGCTGTACAGATTAATGTTCTGCTTCATTGGGGTCCCAATGTGGAGCAGCAGAAGTTTGAGCTTTGCAGCTGTGCCTCTGTGTGGTGCTGCCTCTCATGTAAAAATTAAAATGAAGGTGGAATTTGTCTTTTGCTTAGGGGGAACAAAACAAACCATCCCTGTGTTACTTAATACATTATCTATTACTTTCTCCAGGTAGCAGAATCAATCACCTTTCCCAGTGGTGGTGAACTCCCAGGGAATAATTTCATACACCTCCAGCTCTATAACACAACGTCAACGTGTTAATTGGAATCCCAAAAAAAAAATGGATTTGCTTTTTTTAGTGAAGCTAAGCTTCCTTTGTCAAACTGGGACCTGTCAAGAGGCATGAAAAGTAAAGTTCTGCTACACTGAGAAGATAGGGCTAATAAGGATTTATGTAAAATGGGTTTTCCATCCTGTGAAGGGTTTTTTGGTAATTAATAGGTTTTCCTCTTTTGCATCAGGATTAATCTCAGAGCTTTGAAGGGTGGGAGGAATGCCTAACAAAGAAAATATCTTCCAAAAAGCAAATACCTGTGTGCTACATAAACTTGCACGCACATGTTTCCTTTTAAGACAAATCACAGTAGCAATTGTGTGTATTTTGACTTTTTCTCCTCCCTCTTTAGAAAGCTGCCTGGAAAGGTCTGCCAGTGGTAGGCTGCAACACTGCTCTCAGGCTGATCCCACGTGAGGTCCCAGATCTGAGTAGTTTTCAAAGTTAGGCAGCCCATATCTCTAGTTTAAACCAGTAACATTATAAACAGACTGAACAGAGCTTCATGTTGTTACAGTAACAGTCCCAGCATTCATAATACAGTTATCACAAAGTGTTTATATTCAATATTCTAATTATGTCTTTTGAATTATGTATGCCTCTACCTAATATAGAGGATGCAATGCAAGTAACTCTAGGGAGGAAGGGTGAAAAACACCTGCCAGACTTAAAGAGACTTACAAAGGTAGCAGCTACTTTGTTAAAAGTGAGACCAAAAGATGGGCAATTCTCTCACAACAGTTCCTTTCACTGGCAACATCAGTCCTCAGCCTTGCTGTATGCTCAACACAGCACAGCAATGAGACAGGAATAGGCTGCCTACACACTCTAATGCCTTGTTAGGAAAATAAATAATGCTCTACTAGTAAAAATCCAACATTCAGAAAAAGGAAAATTGTCATTCAGGGCTCCTGCATCCAGTAACAATGAAACAACCTCTTTCTTCTGCATTTCAAGTTCATGGTGTCATCCAAGCCCCTTTGCACAGAACTTTAGCCCTTCATTACTTAACCAATCTTCTGTTAATTACCCTTTTATCCCTAGAACTTAACACTGACTTTTTACACTGACTTTCTCAGTGTAAAACCAAAAGTTTCTGTCTACACAACAGGAAACAAGCAAACAAACAAACAATTAGATGGTGACCAGTGCGCCTTGCTGGTTCCTCATACAGTCCTAGGTGATGCAGGAACACTTTCACATCTTAGGAATAGGCTGCTGGTAAATTACTCAGAGCTTCTTAGGTGAAATATAGTGTTGAGTTCACAGCTATTACCCTTTCAAGTCTTACCCCTCTGAAGGCACACGTCCAGGGTATTCAGAATCTTTAAAAATGTCACCCACAAGGGGAAGAAATGGGTTAAACTTTTTTAACATATTGCTGGTTGATTCATGAGGATTAACATGCATCATCTCATTACATACATACACAGTGCAAATTACAGGAGGGCAATTCATACAGCATGTTCTTCTTCTATAATTTAACAGAAAATATCCTTTATCCTCATTTTAATCTTCCCCTGCATCATGCTCAGATGTTAATCAGTGTACAGAGAGTCTGCCTCCAGTCAGCCTGGATCCATTTCTCACAGTACTTGCACACCACAGAGAAGCACATTTGTGCAGCCGCAGCAGAGCTGACCCACTAGGATGCTCCAGGAGTGCAACCAACTCAAATATTCATAAAGCTGCTAATTTATGGCAAGTGCTTGTCTCCCATCAGGGTTTTTCCTCTGACTGCATGCAGATTCCAAGTAATGTGTCTTCTTGCAAAGCAGAACTGGAAGAATTTACTATTTCAGGATGTAAAAATAGGAAGAGGGAACAATGCCACAGCTTTCCATACTTTCCCAAAGGGAAATACTTTGCTGTTATTATTAATCCTATATGCATCCAATGATGCTTGAATGCTTATCTGGTTAAATAACAATAGATTGCTGTTTGATTTTTCATCAAACATGCAAAAGTAATTATGATCTTCAAAAATATGCAGTGGATAATATTATTCTTTGTAAACATTGTTAAATGTCAAACATTTTAAGATGTTACACAATAATGTAATTTTTTGTTTGTCACTTCTCATTTCCTAACAAAGAAAATATGCATTTCCTTTTTTTCCATCTGAGTGAAACAAAACAATGCAAAGAGACAGAACAAAACTTTTAGAACCAACAAATGGATCCTTGTGGCAATAAGAGCATTTTTGTCAGAAGAGTCCAGTTAAAACTCTATTGCAAAACAGCTGCACTCTAAGGTTGGCCTGAGGGCACTGGTCCCAATCCTTTCCTGGCTATGAGTTAGGAAAGGTGCAATACTGTCAACAGGAGGCAATCTGGAGTGAGATCAACTAACGTTCAGGCTACAGATTGGAATATATAAACTGATAACAGCTTTAAAAGAAAAAAACCATGTAATAGCAGCATTTGGCAGATGAGAGAATGCTAAATGTGAAGTGGCCATGCACTACAAGCACTGCACAAGCCAAGCTGTGAGACTGCAAGCCAGGTCTCTGCATGCTCTCTTGCCAGTATGCCTCAGCCCTTCTCTGGAAGGCAAATCATACTGATGTTAATTCAGTCCTTGGCTCTTTGGCTAAAAGTAGTGATATTTTTACTCCCCATCACAAAGCAAATTGTTCTCAGTACTTTGGATCTAGGTCTGAGACCTGTACTCGGGATCAAAAGACAAAGGCACCTTTAGAGGAGGCACCCGAGTTCTGTTCACTTGAGGTATAATTTACTGCTTTGGCTTCATGTCAGGCTTGGGATCCTGGTTCTCAGAAACTCAGGAGCCCATTTGGAGAATAAGGCCTTCCTGACAGGGAAGGAAAGGTGTCTTTTTAAATTCTGCTAGACTGCAAGTATCAAGATATTTGTGACAGTGACACTGGCTAATTTACTGAGCTAAATCACTGTCAGCATGAGAAGGCTGCAAAGAAATGCTAAGCTGATAAATGACTTCAGGTCACCAAAGAAGTGATGAGTTTTTATGGCCACTAACTGCTGCAGGGCCCACAAGCTTCCCGTGGAGTCTTTCAGCTCCATAGTTTTCCAGTCGAAACTGCTGCTTCCCCGTGTAAGAGATCCCAGTTCCTCTAACTCCCTTAGGGCTTGGCTTTTTCTCTTCACCAAACTCTCCATGCCAGCTGTAGAGAGCTGTGCTTTAAACAGCCCTGGCCAAAGGCAGCTGGGAATGCTGGTGCCCTGCTGCGGGGAGATTCGTGTCTGGCGCTGCTGGGCAGCCACTGGGTGAAGCAGAGCTGCTAGGCACCTTGGCAGTAGTGCTGGGAGTGTGACAGAGGACAGCACTGCAAATGGAAACAAACACAAAACCCCCCTCAGAACAGCCAACAGCTCTGCCAAAGCTGGGGGGAAAGGAGAGGGGGAAGGAACACAAAAAAAAAAAAAAAGAAAAGAAAGGACAAAAAGGACAAAAAAAACCAGAACAAGACTTTTATCAGTGAGAACCATGAGCAGAGAAGGTTAAAGCCCTCTAACAAGGGCTGAAATGCAGACTTCATGGCAGAGAAAGGGAACTTCTCAGAGTGTTTAGGAGCCTAACACAGTGTACTACCATACTTCGGGGACTAGTGACTGTGCATACAAAGGAGACAAGGTGGGGGGGTGATTTGGGTTTTTTTGTGGGGGGAGGAGGGGGAAATGTTTGACTATTTTGGTTATTTTGGGGTTTTTCAAACATAAAGTTGACTTAGAGTTCAAAAAATGATCTTATGAATTTGGGAGCCTACACAAATCCCTAATAAGAAACTTCTCTCTACTGTTAGAATGAGACACAACTTTCTTCTCAGCCATGAGCACAAGACTCAATTAAGTCTTCACAAAGAGATTGCAGGAAGTCACCTACAAAGCTCAAAGTAACGGTGAGCAGAAACGGGAGCAGCCCAGAGTGTGCAGTGAATAGCACCGCCAGCCCAGAGACTCGGTGGAAAGGATCCCCGGGTGGTGCTAAGGGGGAACGATGGTTGAAAGCACTTGGGACATCAGATGAGGGTTCTGCCACTGCTACCTCACACAACACGGTTTCAAAACGTAACGAGCTGGAAAAGACTAGCAAGGAAGAAGGACAAAACAAAACCAAATGAACAAAAAAATTAAAAGAAAAAAAACCAAACAGGCCAACCACAAAACTAAGACAACTGAGCCCTGAGAAATGACAGAATTGAAACCAAGATAATCACTTTCCAACAATAGCATTGTTGCCCAAAGGCTCCCCTGTCCTGATCTCAGAACACACATACCAGGACACTGCTAAAACCTGTTCTTAATACAGTGCTTGTTTGAAACTACAGCTATTATCTTCAGGTTGGTTGCCTCTAATATCATACTTAGTTTGTGGATAAAGTATCAGAGCTTAAATAAAGTGACACAAAGCTGCATAGAAGCAGGCACTAAAGGAAGCAAACTTCCCTGGCTTTGGGGAATTATAGAGCTGCAACACAGACAGCAAATGATTTTCTAGCAGGAAAACAGAGAAGGTCAAATAAATGTGAGCATGTGATAAGTACATTAGGTACAGAGAAAAGACAAAATCAACTTCTAACACTCCAAGTCAGAACTGCAATCCACTCCTGTGTGTAATACAGATTCCTTCATTTCCATGCCCAAACCACCTTGCTGTTTACAGAGCACACAGTCTGGAAAATTCTGTAGGCACCAACTTGAAAATAGGGGGTTCTCTGTCCAGAGGTATTTTAGTAGGTGATGAGGGCTCTCTCCAAAGGCAGGCAAGGAAAAGGACAGCGTGAGTCTGACATGTCTCAGCAGGGCAGCTCATTAGGAACAAAGGAGGAAGCACTTGGCTACAGTGCAGAGACACCCTAAGTCTGTAGGCAAAACAGCTGGGGCTGATCTCTCTCATGTGGGTCCAGCTGCCACCCCTCAGCCACTCTAAGCCACTTCCCCACTAACTTCTCTACATTTCCCTTCTCCTTTCAACCTTATTTTTGAACTTCTCAGCATGAGCTGGCCAAACACAAGGGAAGGAGCATCCAGAAGTCCTCTCTCCCTGCAGTCAGACTTGGAGAAGGCAGCTTTTGTCTCTAAATTGTCCTCTCCCCTTTGCACACAGGTACTTCTGCCAACAGCCCCCTCTGCTTATGTGGAAAGCCCTTGCTTATTTATGGGGTGGGGAAGTTGATTTGAGTACAGGTAAATGAACGCCTGCAGGGGAGAAGGAGGAGTATCTTTCAAATTAAATTTACCCACAGCGTAGCAGCTAAATGTTGATTTATTAGGTTATGAACAAATATTCATAAACCTATTCATTTAATTCTGAAGATCTTCAAAAATTCTGAATTTTCATAACTCAGTATTTTTATCTACTCTTCACCCCTTACCTCATAAAACTATCCCTAATGACAGCATTTGCTTTCCTGGCCACCACTACTGAAAAGCTATATTACATGTCTTATGAAATATCAGGCAAACACTGATATATGCAAACAACTGTTGAACGAAATTTCTTCTCCTTTTAAAAAAACTCATACTTTCTTATTCTTTTCATTAGTACCATTTTCACTATTCTGATTGCTATGCTCTTTTCATCATTATTTGCATTTTGTTCCCATTTTACCAAATTTGCCCTGCAAATTTTGACTGACTGAAAGCATTGCAGAAATGCTTTCCAGGCATTTATAAGTGACTGGGAAGGACACTCAATGCACAGTGCCGGTAAGTGATGAGGTGCAGATGTTTTAGTCATTGCCTGGGCCATGAATTGCCTTCCTCCCACGGAGATAACCATTGCTGTCTGCAGGTAAGGATTAGTTTTGGGTTTTTTAAATAGGTGTGTGGGAACTCACAGGATTCCTAAGCGTGGTTAGGGAGATGATGTCAGAGTACTGAACGTCATAAGGCTGATCTAAAGCTGGGACAGAAAAACAAGGACTTGATTACATTAATTTGAAGTCACCACTGTGGGCTTAAGTACAGAATATGCACTTTGGGCACACAGGCAGGGAAGAGGTGTCGTCACTAACGAAGCTGCGTATTAATCTCATGTAGAAGCATCACGAGGCTTTCAGTCTTTGAGCAGGCCTGTGCAGGGAGCACGTGGCCATTAGAGGCACCCAAGGGCCATGTGGAGGCAGCTGCAATTGCAGAGTGTCCTCCCTGCCCAGTGGGTGCTTGTTAATGGTTTCTCAGGATCCCAGCAAGCGCTCTCCTCACCAGCTGCTTCAGCACCTCAGGCCAGCATTTTCAATGTCAGGTGTGGCTGCACTAATAGGAGCAGCCCTCAGGTGTCTGACATGTCATTGGACAGATGTTTATTTCTTAATTTCACATGGACTCAGCTGCTTTGCTACGGAACTCCGGATACATCAGCTTCCCATTCCTGCTATGAAGCCTCTTCTCAGAGGTTCCCAACCTACAGCATTTTATAGTAACAAGATCTTTACTGCCTTCCTCCATATAAGCATCTTTCTTTTTGCCATAGCTGGTAATGCTGGGGATGAGGAGAGAGGCTGGCCGGTGTTATTGACTACAGCATCATGCTCAAGACGTCAAATTGCATGGGTGAAACTCTGGCCACAAAGGTGAGGTGTGAATGCTCTGCAAAACTAAAACGTTTTAAGCCTCTCCCCTAGCCTTGTTTGTGTGCTTTACTGGGCCATGGGATTATTTTACTGCCTGCCCACAGAAGGATGACATGAAAACCACTGAAATGTTTCAGGAGCACATGCAGATCCACTAATCACAATGAAGATGGTATGGCATCAGGTGGATATTACCTTGGCCTGAACTCATTACAGGAAATCTTGCCTGCACTGCTGCTTTCAGGACAATTACATAAACACTCACCCATTTCTTTTGTTATTTCTGACAACATCTTTATACAGAACAGTTATTGTATTTCATTCACTTGTTCCTTTGAGTGTTCCACATTTTATCTTTTGTTCTTGTTGGTTTTATTTCAATCTCTCTGAAAGGTGCAGGAACTGATTGGCCACTGGAAATTCTTTCCAGATCAATAATGCACCTTAGGCTTCACCTCTGTGGGCTCAAGAGCAAACACATCAATCTCAGCAATGTAAAAGCTGCTGCTACGCTGAGAACACCTTTTTTGTATTTTGTTTTGTGCTTTAACCATACAGCCCCACAATGCACACTCCTCCTGCAGCACCCTGACACATTTCGTACAGCCAGTGACAAGAGCTAAGGACAGCAGAGCTGACACCTGCCCTCGTGAGCCAAATGCCACCAGAGAGGTTTCTCACAACAATATTTCTCCAGCTACTACTCTTTTTGGCATTCTGTTTTCTAAACTGAGTTTTCTTCAGAAAGTCTTCTCTATGTTCCAGCTGCTCCCTGGAGATACACCCACATCCTTGTCCCTAATGTGTTACAGAAGTGCTTTGTTTTCTAATCTAGAGTAACATCACTGCTGTCTAGTCATTCCTAACCTGATTTCCAAGGGTCAGAAAAGAGGTAGAAAGAACTTTTACTTCTAATAGCTTTTAACATTCAAGCTCCATTGTTTTTGTAGCCATGAAAGTAGTTTTATCCCGTGCTTCTCTCAGATTCTGCCATGTGCAAAATCTACATGGTATCATCTCTCTTTGCTTAACAGACAGCCCTTGAAATGTCATCTACTAAATGGAGTTTTGAAAGCAATAAATTCTCTTCCTTTTTTGCCCAGCTGAACCAAATAAAATAGTAGACTCCCAGTTATCTAACCAAGTCTGGAATAAACATATTTTTACACTTCTGTACAAATGTCATGGTTTAATCCAAGCCAGCAACTAAGCATGACCCAGCCCCTCATTCATTCACCCCTGGGTGGGATGGGGAAGAGAATCTGAAGGGTAAAAGGGAGAAAACATGTGGGACAGGGCAAGCAAAAGCCATGCATGCAAGCAAAGGAAAGCAAGGAATTCACTCCCCACTTCCCATAGGCAGGTAGGGGTTCAGCCATCCCCGGGAAAGCAGGGCTCCACTGTGCACAGTGGTTACTTGAAAAGACAAATACCATCACTCCAAATATCCCTCCCCCAATCCTTCTTCTTCCTCCAGCTTTATGTGCTGAGCACAGTGCCATATGGTATACAAGACATCCTTTGGGTTGCTTGGGGTCAGCTATCCTGGCTGTGTCCCCTCCCAAATCCTTGTGCACCCCCACCCCTCACCAGTGGGGAGAGGAGCAAAAAAAGCCCTAGCTCTGTGTAAGTGATGCTCAGAATTAGTGAAAACCCCTCTGTGTTATCAACACTGTTTCCAGCATAAATCCAGAGCAGAGCTTTGTACTGGCCACAGTGAAGGAAAAACTCTATCCCACCCAAAGCCATCGCAAAAGAGTTTCCACTTGTTTGGATAAATTGGGTTATTTCAGTATCTTCCTCTGGAAGACTTTCAGGTGTCTGGGTCACATCTACCATTTCTCAATATAGCCACCAATCACCTCACAGTCACCTTCGTTTCGTTATCGTCCATCACTTTTGGCATTACTCCTAATGAGAGTCAGTTTTGTGCTTGAAGCTTTTGCAGTGGGCAAGTAGACTACCCCAAGTAAACACCCATCTAGAAAAATCATGGGGTCTTTTCCCCACTCTGCCTTTTTTTTTTTTGTGATGCATGTGTCACACAGCACCTAGCTGGCAACATTTTCTCTTGTGCATCCCAGTGCTGGTCCCTGCTGTGCAGAGCAAACAGCTTCTCTACCGCATCCCAAACAGGTATTTGTGCTACAAGCTGAATTTTCCCTCTTTCACCTCTGCCACACAGTTTACTTTTGTCGTGACATTAGCTGAAGATTTTATAGACCAGTGAGAAATTTATTTTTATTTTTTTATCTCTTTGAGCTTGCCTGAACAACACACCTGGCTGTTTCCTGCACCCAGCTGCAGTGGGGTGCACTGAGTTTGGTTGGTTTCCTATTTGCAGGTCTTAAGGATTACCACATATGTCCAAACTGCTTTTCATAGAACTTGTTTATATCTGCTTTCTTCACATACTTTCTTCAGCTATTCTGAATTTTTTTTCTTTCGATGTTAGATTTCCCATTAAGATCCCATCCCCCAGTGCACTAATTCTACCTGCAAAGGACATCTTTTATGTCTGTACACTTATTTGTTGTCTTGGATATATCCCTTGGCTGCTTCCTTGGGAAGATTGATTTTCTGTGAAGCTATTATTCTTTAGAGAAAAAAAATAAGCTCAAGTAATCAACAACTCATCTGGGTTTCTCCTGTTTACACGAGACTGCCACAAAGCATCCATGTTCTGTATCTACCCTTTTCCTCCCTTCCAATTAGTTTAGAAACTGAGCAGATTTCTTCAGGAGCCTACCCCCCTGTCTCAGGATGGGGCCCTTCTGCATAGCTCTGTTCCCTGCAGCACTTTTGGTTAAACATCCACAGCCTGCCCTTCTTTGCCTTATTTATATAAATGCCACAGTCTCCTTTTCCTTCTCACACCATGCTTTTGATTTAGATACCTGCCAGTGATAGAAATTAACAGAGGATAGGATGATCTAAGCTGAATTTAATTGCAACCTTCCTAAAGGCCTCTGCATCATCCATCCTGCTCACTGCCCACCCAGAGAGTGCTCGAGCTGTGAAACCTTTTTATGTATTAAAGAAGCAAAATACCTGTGCAGGGCCTGACACACATCTGAGTAACGTGACACTGAATTTATGTCATTAGGATGGTTGGTTGGATTGCCTGCAGTCCCCACCCTTGGGCACCTTCAGATGGGAACTTCTGAGGAGAAATCAGGTTGAGGGCGCAGAGGGATGGTCTTTGCCAAGTTATGCATGTGGAGCACTATTGCTCCATTTAAAAAATACGAAGCAGGTGTGCTTACACACACAAATGAAACACAGGCATGAACAGTGATCCTGAACAACTGCTTTACACTGCTCAGGGATCACAGGAGGTGAATATTCCCATATGTGATAATTGCTCTCAGTGTTTAATGGGTGCACAAGGTCAAAGAACACAATGCCTCGACAAAATATTAAAGGATTAAAAATTGAAAGGTTGAGATGTCATTTAGAAAAATAATTTGAATCTATGGGGAACAACCACACAAAATATTAATAAAGTCAGAAATATCTCCTAAAATTGATGAGCACCTACTGGGATATTTCTGTGACAGAACAAATCACTTTACCTAAAAAATACCCCACATAAAACCATCCAAATATTTTATTGCTGAAAAAACTCAGGGAGAACTTGCTGAGCTGTTGCTATTTAACTTATGCACCTAAACTACCAGTCTACATTCTGTATTCTCCGGGATTTTTGCCAAGTGGTGATTCAGAACACCTCAGATAAAAGCTGAGTCTTTTTCACCAACTAACCAGAAACTTTGAGTTTTACTCTGTAAAAGTTCATCATTAACCACTTTCATGATGACTGATATTATTAAATTACTGGTGGATTTATCACTGACATGTCTAACTAACTTAATTTCTCACCTTTTTCTCCCTTCAAGTGGGGACAGCAGCTTATAAAAACCAGTTACAGATAGTCACATGAAGATAGTCACACGTTTTGATTTCAACATCTTAATAAAAGGCCCAAAACAGAAATATTATCTCAGTTTAAGACACTGAACTTATGATTCTTCTATTTTTAATGGGATATTTTGAAAAAAGATTGAAATTTCCTTATTCCTCCTTCTTGCTACTCTTTAGTTTTTTTTAGAGCTCCCCTCCTACCTGGGCCAACTAAGAGTCTTCCTCTTAAATGGTACACCATGATTGAGCTTTCAAAGTGAGGAGAAAGCAGCCAGATTGTTTGCTAGCAAATAAAAGTCATGTTCATTGGGAGGGAGATTGTTTTTAAAGCTAAATGATCAACTCAAACATTAAACCTTCAGTAACAGATCTGACCAGAAGAACACAGTTCAACTACTTAAAGATTCTTTGCCAAAAACCCCAGGAATCACCTAACAGTTCAAATGCAGCATGTTTCATCCGGTTCTGTTACTATCAAAGAGAGTTCTGTCTCACTCCTTCCAAATCTACTCCAGATTACTCATTTATTCTCATAAAGCCAAGCAGCCTTAGTTCTACAGAATCAGACAGGACACCAAAGCTATTGCAGCAGTTCTATTTTGCTTAAAGGACAGCTCGAGCAAAACATTGCCCATGATGCTGCTTTCTCTGATCATCTCATTATGTGCGAGAGAGCCAAGACAAGAGAGTAGAAATCTATCCTAGTATCATATCACCATTAAGATCTTCACTCTCAGGAGGGATTTCTTTACCTCATGGACTAGTCTGCTGGAGGGGATGTTCCTAGGAGCCTTTTTGGAGCAGCAATGGGGAACACTGACTCCTTAGAGAAAGAAAACGGAGACACATCCAAAATTTGTATTTCCAGATCCCATCAGCTGCCTAGCAGTGTTTCATACCTGGCTATATCAACTTCACAGCAACACAGAGACAGCTGACAAGCAAAATTTCTCGTTACAGCTGACTTCAAAGCTTTTTCAGTGAAATTACAGCTTTTGTGAACTGCAGGTTGGTGTGACACGCTGAATTAAGACACTTATAATGCACCAGTATTGCTGACTATGGCCTGGCCCTGCCTGTTTGCAGCAAGAGAGGAGGCTGCTGGTGTCGTGCCTTGGGGGCCCCTGGTGCACAGTCACCTTCCTTCCCAGTGTCACCCGCACCAGCCAAGCATACAGTGCCACAGCCCCGTGCGCAGGTGAGGTGGAAGCATTTCGTGCTGTACAAGTGGTTTACATCAAGCTGCCCTCTGGGTTGGCTGCATTGCCATTAACCCCGTCCTCCCGAGAGCACAGCGTGGCCTCTCTGTCACATCACGGCTGAGCCCGCCATGAGAGCCTTGCAGCCGGCCAAAGGGAGCCCAGGAAAAGCTGAAACAGCTCTCTAAATGCTAAAGAGATGCTGGCAAACGTGAAGGGGGGTGGGGATAGGAACTGCTAAATCCATCTCCCTGCCCACCCCTCAAGCAGCCAGGTGTAAGGGAAACCAATCCATCTGTGCTGTGCTAGGCACAAAAAGTGTCTAGGAGGAAGAAAGAAGAGGTGTGCATTCAGTGTTTTTAGTTTTACATCAAAACGTGGTTCAATCAGTGTCTTTAAAAAGTGATTGTTGGACAAAAACTCTGATTTTTCTACAAAATTTCACTTTGACATCAGTGGGTAATTGCATGCTTGCTTACCTGCATTTCCATACTTCCCCCTCCCAGCCCACCACAGCACACAATTCTCTTAAAGCTCAATCATTCAGCATTTCAGCAACCAACCCTTACACTGAAACACACAAACCCACCCGTGCTTATTGCTACTGCCATAGGAATCTTCATTTTATGAAACATAAAATATTGAACAACAGGTCATATTCAGCTTTATACTGGACCAAAAAAAAAACCAAAACCCCCCCCAAAAGACAAAACAACAAAAAAAACACCCCCCNAACCAAATCCCCCCCCCCAAAAAAAAACCCCAAAAAAACAGCAGAAGCACAGCCTAGCCAGTTAACCAACAGTGTGCTTGTTTCCAGGATTGTGCTTAAGCTCCAGAACAGGAGAACATTATAATTAAGAAAATGAAAGAACTTTCACTTGTAGCCAGATATTCCATAGCTGGCAATGTATAGCATGTAACTACTGCCACATGTAAAATACTGCATTAAACATTAATTTATTTCTCTGTAGACTATGTGAAGAACCACTCTGCATGCCTTGAAAGAGTACACAAGAAAACACAGTTAACGATCTCATTTTTCAGAGCCGAGTAAAAATTGGGAAAATACAGTCCCTGTGAATTACTGCATCAGCCAGAAAAGCCAGAGGCAAAACCAGATGGAATTTGCTTAATTAGGTCCAGATCCAAAGAAGTATATACATATCTCTAAGCCAGCAAGAGAGCCTATGGACAGCAAACAAGTTAAAATAACTGCGTTGAAAGAGAGCAGAAAGCTAAATATGGCATGGATTTCAGTTTTTAAAATGATATCTCATAGGTTCAGTATTATCTGCAAGCTCAAGCATTTTGCACAATCATTGCTTTGCCTCTCGTCAGAGAATTGCATAGTTGAAAGTTCTAGAGAACTGTCTTGAAGCTGATTAACACCCCATTTCATTCCTCCCCATTTCTCACTCACTTTTATAGAAAAAAGTTTCCCTGTAAAGGAATAAAACAGCTACTGGCACTGCAGACTTCAGGAAACCACATATATGAAATTATAGATTTAGGAACGTTTAAAAATCTGACTAAATTATGATTCAAAGTATTTACACTGGGCAAGGGAAAAAAAGCTGCTTGCCACCAGGCAAAGCAGAAACAAGGTATGTTATCAAGTTGTGGATGACACACGGGGTTTAGAGATATTTCCTATCTGCACAGCAAGACATTCCTTTCTCCATCTTTTCTTGAGATAAGACACCCATCTGTCAGATCATTACAGCAATGATAGATAAGATCTCTGCCGGTGCCTATTATTTGACATATTGTATAGAAAAAGCAATTCTTGGCCAGAGGGAATTCCCCAAACGTGGTAAACCAGGAAAGAGCTCAGCTAAGGGGCAGAGTGCCCTAAGCTGTGAGGAAACTCTCTCAAAAAATGAGTCATGCACAGGGGCAGGGCCACAAGAGAGGCAAGGGATACAGGAGCAAGCTCACAGGCCAGACACACAAGCTGATTCAGACAGGCAACATAAATTATCCTTGACCTGCAATAAAATAATCATTAACTTCCAACTTCCAGTCCAATCTAAAGACCACAGTTTCACCTAAGCAGAATGTTTCATCTTAATTGTCCAGTAACAGGATGTAAAAGCTAATTCTAGAGTAAAAGATTGATATTATAAGATGAGCAGTATAAATAAAGAGCTAAGTAATACTATGCACCTGCCATAGCTTAAACCAAATTTAAAAGGTTAATGTTTCCAGATATGTCTAAACCTTGGGTACCTCCTGAGTCCAGAAATAGAAATGTTATTTTGTTCCTAGAAGCAAAAAGTTTGAGGCAACAATGTGTTTAGATAACTTGTGTTAACAAGTGAGACTGAGGAGACATAGCCATGCTGAATTTTGACCCTTCTGAAGTTTGCAACTGTTTTGCTCTATAGCGCACTTTAATATTCATCGAACTATTTTCTGGTTTTGTGGCCTGAGGAACATAGGGCTCCTAGCTGATAAGGCTGACTATCCCTGATCCAAATAATAAATCATGATAGAATTATGGTTGTACAAAGGAAAACTTTGATTTTTTTCTCTCCAGGTATTTGCTCAGTTACTTCAATTTTCTTAAAAAGGTGAACATGTCTTTAAAGAAAAAGTGAACAAACTAAGCCAGCCTTATGCTGCAGTAGCTATGACAACAGACTTTGAAATAAGTGTGGAAAAAGCTAGACCTGAATCTTAATTTCATTTAATTATTTTTTTCAGTCTACTCTTCACCCTGACTACTTTGCATTTTACTCTGAAATTGTACAGAAACTGGGATTTCTTGCTAACACCAGATGCATAGTATCTTACGTAGCCAGTTCTACAGAAGTTTTTTAGGTTAGGAATGAAATTACTCAGAGGATGAGTAGACAACTCCTAATGTCTTCAGATGAAAGCCAGCCTGCTTTCTGGGGAATGCTTTACCCCAAGACGCTGTGTTCAGCGCAGACTGGCACGTGTGAGAGATCTGACTTCATGCAGGAACCATTGGATCAACCATTAGCAAACTTGTATCATATAGTCTGTTAGAGGTGAGGTTTTCAAAACAAAGCCACAGCAGAGGAGGTAGAGTTAAAAGCCGGGTTTTCAGTGGATTCAGTAACTGGGCTGAAGTGAGAAAGAAGATACCTCAGTTCTAACATCTCTTCCTTTTCTCTTTCAGTCCTTCCCATCCTCCTTGGACAGACTTTACAGATGATACCCACGATCATGGACACTACCACCTTCACTAGACAGATTTGTCTCCCTGCCCGCTTTCGCACTCCTCTAAATTCTTTCTAGCAGAAGGAGCAGAAAGCAAATTCTGCCCCTCCCTGCATCAAGCACAACAGTTTAACAATCAAGAACACTTAGGGGTAAAAAAAAAAGGGATAGGAACTCAGACCCTTACCACTAACAACTCTTCCTACTCCATAAATATTCCACTGCCCTCTCTGTCTATTTTCCTTGAACAATCCAGGGCTTCACAGGAAAGCCAAATCACTTTAAAGCTGTGACTATACAGAGGAGGAGTCACTTGAACCCCTTTTGAAGGGACCAATATTCACCTGTGCTCCCAAAGCCAGTTCTTGAACTGCAGCCACCCACGAGCTCCCGCACCTGACCAGGCCAGGGACATTATAAGCACCTTCTCCCTGCTGACCCCACTCAGATCCTCCAGGGCCAGCAACCCCAAATTCACTGTTGTGGATTGTAGGGCACCATTGCAGAGGCTGGCACTGAGGCACGCAGGCAGCGAATACAGAAACAGATGGGCATCATGATGCTAAATTCATATTAATTCCCTTAAGAACTGATTTTTGAGTAATCACTCTTCATGATTCTCCCCGAAAGACAAAAATACGTAAGAAGTATATAAAATATAAGCCATTAATTTTCTTCAAGTCTGAGACCCTCACAATTTTTTTCACTTAACTCTTTCAGCTTTCTCAGTAAGATGCCTCCTGCTGCAATGAATGAAATAAAACTGATGGAACAAGGACTGGAAGTAAGTAGCCTTAATCTGCATTATCCTTTTTACCAGTGCACTAAATTTGAGACTTAGAAATTTGTACAGGGACCATCTCATGTGAAAGCAACTACAGATATATTCACAAGAGGAGCTGCAGGCCTTGGTCATCAGACACCTCCACCTGCTGAGGAACATAGGCTGCACCACAAATACATTGCTCTTATTCCCTGATTTGTCCTCTTTTTAGACTACAGCACTCTCTTACACTCTTGTAGACATGCCCCACATTTCCAGTATCTGGGGTGTAAATGAAGTGTTGCAGTGTCCCATCTACGACTTGCAGAGCTAGGAACAGTTAGGAGGTACTTACAGAGTTCACCTGCAGCTCCCAAGCAGCTGAAGACCACCATTACAACAAGTCTTTAGCAGAGATCCAAATTTCAGTGACTGCAACAAATCAGAAAGATATCTGTGTAAGCCCTAAGGAAGAAGAGCTGTGACAAGCACTGACCAAACACAGCCCCAGCTTACAAAGACAGAATTTGCATTCCCTACAGGGCTGCAGGTGGTTTAAAAGGGCCTACCCAGGGCACAGCTGCAAACTTTTATTCTAATTACACACCTTGGGAGGGGAGAAGCAGCATTAACTCTTCAGGGGCTGGCTCAGGGAGGATAGGGAAGGGTGTGATGTTTAGGGTACTCCTTGTTTCTGAGAACTTTTTACCATTACATTTGGAAATACTGCCAGAGAATTACTCAATCTGTACTCTCCTTGAAGCAAATGATCTTTTTCTTCCACCCCCAACAGAATCAGGATGAAAGAGTCTTGCCATACATTTCGGTCCTTCCTCATGTATTCAGAAAAACTCTGCCTAACAGCACCTTTGTTTCTGCATCCACTACATTCAATGCACAAAGAGTTCATTTGCTTCCTGATGGTGAGCCTTGTGAAGTGCATGCACAGCTACTTTTAAATTCTCCTTTTTAAATCAGATACAATTTTTAAAAAAACCTTTTTCCACTGGCTCCAGTGGGCACTGCATGCTAGGGAAGTAAAACAGAGCCACATTTTATACTAGGGTTGATACGGTCTTTCATTTTTCCCCTCTCCAGCATGCAACAGCATTGAGGACCTTGTTCCAGTCTCTCATGTAGCAAATTTGAAAGTTATTGCGCTTTTTGTAATCATGGAATGAGTCATGGGCACTTGAAGTTCAATAAATCCCCAGAGGCAGCCAGCTTGGTTTATTTTCAGCTCCGATGACCCACAGAAGGAATTTTTTTTTTTTTTTTTTTTTTGAGACGTGGGAATTGGATTTTTTTCCCTTATTATATATAAACAATCCTCCTAAGATGAGAGAGAAAAAGTTCATATTAAAAGGCAATGTTTATTAAAATATCAGCTTCTCCCTGCTGCAGGAGGATTATTAGCATCACTGACTTCCTTCTCTGTTCCAGCAATCTACTGCCAGGTTTCTCAGAGAAGGACTTGTGTGGTTGGTGCTCCTTGACAGAGAGTGGCTGGGAAGTTTATCCTTAGTGTGAGAACAGTGCTGCAAAGAGGAAAAAAAAAGAGCTGCTGAGTTTCCTGGTGAGGTGGGCGATAGAAGAACCTCCCTTTCCACACGGGGCCACTGAGATCTTCAGTAGAAGCATGAGGTTAATTATTTCCTTTCTAAGAATCAGTCAGGTACAGCCTGGAGAAATATCTTCTCAGAAAGGAAGGCATGTTTACTGCTGCGTTTCAGACACCGTGCTACTGTGTACAAACACAGGGGCAGAGGCATGGCACTGTTAAAGGGGAAAAGTGAGGGTGATGTGATGGTCATATCCAGTGACATCTAGCAATGAAGTGACCCAGAAATGATACAGTCAAATGGTGCAGAATGGGTGTAAATTGGCTCATCTTATGTCTTAAGTATTGCAAAAGGTATTGCTGGAAAAAGTATTTGGTTTATTGAAGTCTTAATGCACTACTTTTTTTCTTTACTTATTTCTTGAATTCATAAAACCCAAAACATATCTGGATTTTCAGTGCAAAGATTCAGAATTCAGGCCACAGAAGCCAGCTTATGACTTAAGATGCAAAAACAGTTATGTCTAAAAAGGGAGACTTTCTTATTTAAGGAGAATCTGAAAAAAGGAATACCTAATTAAAGTGTTTTCTTTGGGGTTTTTTTTAAGAGAAAAATGTATGAGAGATGACACGTATTTAAAACTTTAAAAACCTAATCCCTTCCATGTGTTTCATTTGATTTCCATAGTATGAAAACATATCCTTCTCTTGTTTCTCCCAGTTTGTTCTAGGGCAGACACTTGAGTTAAAACGCCTTTTTATAAAACTATCTCTCTATTTGCTCAACCTATATTTTAATCCGTGTTTCTTCACAACGTTTGATGAAAAACTAGTGACTGTTTTCCTGAGAGAAAACAGTTCAGTCAAAGTTCCCTTTTTAGCTGCTGAATATTAGCAGCACTTCTGTGCACTCTGGCCGTCGAGGATGGCTGCCTTATTTCCAGCTCCCATTCTGTTTCTGCCCATTATCATTCTGGTTGCCACGCAAATGTGATTTTAAACCTCCTGGTGTGACACAAACAAAGACAATAAAAGATCTGGTAACTGTCTAAGAGTCATTTGAGGATATACAGGCACTCTGAACAATCCCAGACTTTCCTTCTAGGAATTTCTGCTTTCAGTGATAACAAGGTCCCGCACATGGATCCACATTCCCTCCACCAGTCATCAGATGACCACAGTCATCAGATGACTGGTGGAGGGAATTTTTCTGGAGGTGTTTTCTGGAGGTTTTAGTTTTGTTTTGTTTGGCTTTTTGTTTGTTTGTTTGTTTAAATAGGATCCCTCGACTACTACTAACATGCCATTTTGTTTCCCTGTTCCTTAGGCATTTAGGAGGGGTGTCAGAACCCCTTCTGTATAGAACACAGTTTGCAGGGATATTTTTTCTTTCCCTGAATATTTACAAAGCACATAGCATGAACCTTTTCCGGTTTGATACTTTAAGTGGTGTGAATTATGGAATAATTGGGAGGTTTTGAAGGAAATTGTGATTTACGCTACTGCGACTCAGGCTTCAGACTCACCTGTGCTCTTCTGCAAAAAGCAGAAAACACCTAACATGGGATGGTCAAAGTTTTCTCATCTCAGAACTGGTTTTTTTTTCTGAAAACCAACACTAAATTACCCTGGAGAGCTCCACCAGCCCTGACTTGCACTTTTCAGAGTGCTGTAGACACAAGCCTCAGGTGAGTTAGAGTGAGTAAAGAAGCTACACACACAAGGAAGGGAAAGAAAGATATCTTTGAGAGCACCCGGCTGCTTTGTGCTGGCTTTCCACTGCACCGTATACCCAGTGAGTACTAAACATAACAGCAACATTTAAAGTCTTGGCACAAAAAACCTGCAATGTCTTCCTAGGAACAGTTGGGCCATTAGTGGCCGTTCAGTCAGACAGAGCACGGCTGTCTCAGGGCTGTTAGGTGGATGGGGAGAGGTTGGTAGTGAGAAAATGTTGTACTGGAGGATCACACTGAGCAATTGCTCGGCTCAGCTGTGAGAGAAAGGCAGCCCTGCTGCAGGGCTGATGGACGGGTGGAAGCCAAAAGGGAAATCAGCACTTCATAAAAGTTAATGACCAAGGATATACTTCATATGAGTCCTGACCACAGCAGGATTCAAGTGCAAAGCACTGGACTATTTCCTCTTCCATTGCTCCCTCTTGTTTTGGACCAGTTTCCCTCTCCTTTTTGTTATTATTACTGTTAGTTTTTAACATAGACCTTTGTGAGAAAACCCTGAATAAAGACACCCTCCATTATTTTCTTCCACATCCCTATCAGATCTGACTCATCTGGGCCATCCTTTTCCTTTCTGATTTCCCAAAGGTATTATCTCGAGTGAGATTAAACATCCTCTTCCAGACAGCCCATTTTTGGTAAGAAAATTCATTCATGAAGGCAAACATTGGCAGATCTTAAATCATCATCCTGCACAGAGAGGGGCACTGGTGCTCTGAGTTCTAGGCATGAGGAATGAATAGACACCTATGCTGCCCAAGACTCACTGTGACACAATAAATAACAGTCTAACAATAACAAATGTAAATAAAACATCTGAATTTCTTTCCAAAACATAATCTTCTCCTAATCATTTAATTTTTTTCCTTTTCACCTCCATGTTTATCCCTCTGTTTTACCTGGCGCCTTTTAATGCTTGCCTATTCTTAAGCAGCTCTGCAAATACTAATCACAGTATAAGCAAGTTTTGCAAATTTCATACAAGTGGGCAAGGCCTGGGAGATGAGTTACAGTGTCTGTGATCCAGTACTGGGTCAAACACACGGATTGTGCATTAGAGGGGAGGTCTGACACTGGTGAAAGCGTGCCCTGCCAGAAGTGCCCACGCCAGCTCCAGCACGATGGTTGTGTCTACACAACACAGCCCTGAACTCATTAAGTCTTCCTGCTGGTTAGAAAAATTAGAGTTTTATTCCAAACTCTGTCGTTCACTCCACAGCCACAGGCTAAATATTTCCTCTTTCTCTTCTGTTTTCCCAGTTGTTAAGGACTCATAAAGATTCTATTCATTTTTAGGGCATTTTGAGCCATATGGGATGGGGTGGGGGAGATTCATAGACATTCAGGCTCAGTTTTGATGATTATGGTGAGTGGCATAAAGCAGGAAGAAACCCAAGGAAAAATTCAATTCTAAGTTTGGTGCTATAAAGAAAGCTCTGGAATACATGAGTAAGAGACAAATCTCAAATCAAAATAATTCCAATAGGGCTTGTAAGATATAGAATAAATATGAATACACTTTCAGTATTCTGCCTTATCAAAACTGCATTTATGATGGAATAAAAAATTATTACATTGCTAAAGGAACAGTCATAACTGTGAAGAAAAAATGTTGAATTATTATGGCAGACTACACAGCAGCAGAGCATTTATGGCTCCACTCAGACTGCTCACTCAGGGTTTTTCTCACATATATTACCATATAAACCTCCTGTGCCACTTGCAGTTTTGCAGAGTTCAGGTGATGAAAGAGTAAGAGGGGGATAACTTTACTTATTGCCATGGAAACCTATTTATCACCATGTGTAGAATTATTGTCCTTTAAGTTGAGTTGGAAAAGTGTTCATTAACTCCCCGACATCTTCCCTTCACCCCAAAGTTTCTTCCTTCACACACGCATGCACACCATTATTATTGGAAGATGTGCTTTTACAAATTTTGCTACCAAGGTTGCTACTGCCTACTCGTCATCATTGTGCAGCCCTGACTTACCAGGTCAAAATAAATTATTACAGCACAGGACTGTCCCAAAATTCAAACACATGAATAGTAACCTCTTTGCCTGACTATTTCTGGGATAATGAATAAGCTCAGTGGACTGCAAGCTAAATATTTCATGACAGTTATATGATTAACTCATGAGGTTTTTGAGATTTTATGGGCAACGTGATCAGGTCTATCTTTGTCCTTGCCAAGGAGATACATCCTTTAGGTCTCCATCTAAGGTTTCCTTTGCTACAGGTGCAGCAGTAGGGTAACAAATCCCAGTCTTGACTGGGAAAGAGAAAGAAGGGGAAGGGAAAAGACTACCCAAGTTTGCTGAGATTCTGAGCTGCTACTCTGCCTCCAAACTTATCCATTTCCATGGCAATACCAAGGGAAAGTACAGCATCTGTGCTGCAAAGCTTGCAGACAGCTTTTGAAATATCAGAATTTTTTGTGGGTACAGATGATATTGAACATATGGTGTTTGAAAGAGTGGCCAACACTGCAAAAGCCTTTGGAATCATCTGATGTTTTGTGTTTCCCCACCCTCAGCTTTTAAGTCTGTCATATTTTCCTAGTAGCAATATAGTGACCCATTTATGGCAACAGCTGCACGTTCAGCTTGTTACTGGTGATGTTATTTACCACAGTGAAAAGGAAAGATTCAAAAATACAACAGTGATGACCCTAAATGTGAGGGGAAAAAACAGGCAAAAAAGAGCAATGCTTATACCTCGTTGTATGGCCTGGATTACTTTTCCATAACATATAAATGTTCCCTGGTAGGCACAGGTTGACTCCGCATGCTCATGTTACGTGTGCAGCTGAAGCAAAAGTCGTTTCTCCTCTATGAGTACAGAGCTCTAGATATTCCAGGCAGAGAGCACAGAAGTTTCTATCAGTGATGTGAAATGTCAGTCTGAGCAGGAAGTGATGAATTGCCATCATTTTTGCCAGGCTTCGTAATGCACAGTGGCTTCATGTTACACTGTGTTTACTTGTGCCTGTGTATTAATTTGGTTAGGAAATATCTAAAAAGTAAAGCCTTAAAAAACAGCTTTGGCTTGTTTCATTCTTTCCTAAATTTTGCGCAGTTATTCTCAACCTTACATTTAAGCAAAAACTATTCTTTCTCATCTCATGCATTATGCAGTTCCCAACTCTCTCCATGCATCATCTGTCTCATGCTGAGGGATTCTAGTTGAGACAATTGCATCATACCACAAATGTGATTTTCTGCTATTAAATTCTATGGAAAACCTCCTCCGGAATAGTTTAATTCCCTGGCATTTTCTGGGTATCTCATTATTTGTGAATTCAGGCTTCCAAAGCCTCTCTGTATAAAACAAACCTCCCGATCCCAAGGTATCGAATTTCAGGTTTGAAAAGTCTACAAACTTCTGCACGGGGCTGTATTGAAAACGTGAACACCAGTACTTTGGGGCATCAGACTTTCAGTTTTGACCTAACATGTCATGATACACTAATCCAAAACTGCATCAAACCAATCATTCAGATGAGTAACTAATAATTTATTCAGAAGTTGGCAAAGAGACATCCTTCATATTTCATACGTGTCTGTCTGCGCTCTGTGAGCAGGCAAAGCAGGATGTTAAGCCTGCGTATCTTTTTCTAATTGCTTGCATCTGCACTTCAGGCAGACCAGGTCACAGCAAATATGGGACACACCTCAGTTTCTACTCATATCTCTGCAGTTTCAAGTCACCCAAATGAGTTTCCAGTTGGGATTGTCTGTAATAGGTGGCAGGAGAGTGAGAAACTTCTGCACACCGACAGACTCCCCCAGGGTGCACACAGACAGAATTAAAGGAAATCCCAGGAACAGATTAAATAATAGCATTCAGAATTCCATCTCTGGAAAAGGATGTAAAAGATAGTGAAGGATGATGAGATTATTCATTGAAAGCTGTCTTGCAGTCAGCTCATGGGAAGTCCATGACAATGCTGAGGGGAGGTTACAGTTTATAGTCAGTTATGGCCTTAAAGTGCTTCTGAAGTGTTTCAGAAAAAAAAAAAAAAGCAAAAAAAAAGCTCAACAAAAATACAAAAACGAGGCTTTCAAAACAAAATAAAACAGAACAAAACAAAACAAAGTTTTCAGACTGTTACAGAGAGAATAAACCTTCATATCTGGAAGAGATGCACATGGAAATGCCAAGAACTTAACCCCATGGCCAAGGGTCTTCAAAACCTTCTATAAGAAAGAAACTCTTTGGTTCCCCAAAATCTGAAGGATGGTTTCTGTACTTCATTCAACCAGGTCAGTAAGTGGGAACACAGGGCCGTTTCGTATTTGGCCAACCTTTATATCTTATTTAACTTCTCACTGAGTTAATTGATTTGTGAGTGACCTTTCGAGCCAGTTTACATTGCCTCGTTGACAGCATTCTGTAATTAAGTCCATGATCTGCACAAGGCATGGTGCTGGAGCCTCCACCACAGCTGAGGAAACTTCTTGCAGAGGCAGCCCAGGTTGAAAATTTAGTTCAGAAATGGTGGGGGAACTAGTGAGTGCCACAGTTCCACTTGTTTGGTTCTGCTTTCTGTACTCATTCCTTGCCTTTTGTACTGAGGTTTCCAGTAAGGGTGACAAGAACAAAAATGTTTTCTCTTTTGTGTCATCTGCTTATTGGGAACCATTGTGATGCCTTAAAATCCTCTTTAACAAGTCACAAAAAGAACTATCATTGTCTTAGATATCTGTGCTTGCTAATATGATATCACTGCATCATTTGTAGCCAGCAGTTCAAATAGTGTTTGTTTGGGGGAGGCCGGGGGTGGGGGGGAATTGGGAACAAAGGAATCCCCCACTAGCAAGATTTAGGTAAGTAATCGCATGAGATTCCAGGGCTGAAATGCTCAGGATGACACTTTGAACTTGAAACTGGTTTCCATAATATTCATCTCTTAAATATGGTGCCTGGAGATGGGTGGTGGTGAACAACTCTTGATCTGTATTACAACTCTAGTGGCAGAGATGGCCACAGAAAGAGACGCACTGAGAATGTCTGCGGAACAGAGCAGTCAGATATACAGGATGAGCTTTACAACACTTTACATTATTGTTCTGTAATGTGTTTTCTTTCTAGAGAACTTATTTTTTAAAGTCAAGGGTGGAAAAAAAATAGAAGAAATAATAGGATTATTGCAGCTTTCCCCTGCAACACTTTTGCAGCCAAAATGATACTAAAGGGATTGAAGTAACCTTTGCATTGCTCCATAGCAACACCAATCTTCCCTCCTCCTTTCTGCCAGCCAGGCAGCGAGGCTGTCTCGGGCATTGTCTCACCTGTTCAATGACACGTCTAGGGAATGAACAGGGTGAGAAAAACCCTCCAAGAGTAGAGTAGGAAAGATGAAAAATGTTACCAATGGGAACAGGAGCATTTGTGGGAGGGTGGGAAGCGAGCAGAGACTGAGATTACAGCCTGCACACCCTTACTCATGACAGCCTCACAGGAGTGTGCAGCACCACCTTTTCTTCCTGGGTTAGCCAGCTGGGGAACTTACACCTTAACATTTGTACACTTGATGTCCAGGCCATCCTTTACAGAGACTGTGGGCTCTTCTCCAACCCACTGCATTTCCCATTCCCATTTTATTCATGTTACAGTTAAATGTGGTAATTAGTTTGCTGTGTAATGGCTTCTGAGCTGAGAAAATACAAGGGTCAAAGACGATACAAAGCTGGTCAATTTGAATACAGGGGATACTGCTGCAAACAAGGCAGTGGGATCATCAAATCCTCTCCCCAGAACTCCCACAGAACTGAAGGCAGCTAGAAAAAGGCTCCATAACTTCATAACTACAACATGGAGGCAGTTGGTTGTTGTGTTGCTGTGAAGCAACAGCAAAAGAAAACAAAAGTACATTTCATCTATTCACTTTAAGCATCCCTAACTATGCCTTTGTGGAAACTGCAGCTTGGTTTCATTGTGCTACTGAAATGAGCCCAAGATCTTGTGCGACGTTTCAAATAACAAGAACAATATATTTCTCCATTACTTTACTTACTTTAAGCACATGTGTTTTGTAGTTAATGTAGTTCCTGGTGTTGTGAGAGAGCAATGAAAATGAAATCCATGCTTAATGCACTGAACTTTGACAACAGCAGCTGCAACTCAAAATTAAAATCCACTGCTTTGCTTTGCTCTCAGGGTCTGAACCAGCTTTGAGGAAGTGCTGCAGCACACTGTGAATGAGGGCATCTGAAATGAAAAACGCCTGAACGGCTGCCCAAAGGACAGATCAAATCACCAAAAGCAAACAGTGATGTGCCAGGCTGTTTGCTGAATACTCGGGTGAAATCAGACAAAACCCATAAGCCTTGGAAATTTCAAGACAAAAGAGAGAGACTGAATTGTTATCATCTGCTGCAAGGCACTAATCATGGAGATAAAAGACTCATTTAGACTGGCTGACTTGACCCAAAAGCCAGAGGAGACATTGAAGGCAATGAGGTTTCTGCCACTGGTCTCTCAGAGCACTTTAGATCTGGCCAGAAGACATATACACTACAATTTTGGATTAAATTGTCTTGAGAGGGGTAGTGTATTTTTGGTATGGCCCTTTTTTGGAGAGGTGGGGCAAGAGCTGTTGTGGTTTGTTTTTTTTTGTCCAGACAGCAGCAGCAGTGAACTGAACATTAGTTATTTTTTGTCAGTGATCTGATGATGTCCTTTAGGTGTTTAACTGCATTTTATAAAGACCCAATACCCAGGTTTTGTTCATTTGTTTTCCCCTTATGTCATCAAGGACCTGCTTTGGATCTGTGGCTGAAGTAGGGATTATGCAGACCCCAGGCTGCCTCCGAAGGAGCGTTCTTTAGGGTAACCTCTGCTGAGTGCCTGGCAGGCATCAGCCTCAGCTGTGGCCTGCCTGAGCCAGGTAGAACTCTCTCCCATGGTTTTCTTTAAGTATCTACTACAGTGACAGGGGGAGAAAAATCCAAGGGAGGGAGGGTGTGCAGACACTATGGTCTTAAAAAGATTGTGAACGAGGACTGCCAGGAAGAGTGGTTGGTGCCACACTTGCCTGCCCGCAGGGGATGGTGTCTGTGTCAGCCAGAACTCACCACTTGAAACTGGAGTCTCCCTGCTGCCTGTCCTCCACAGAAGAAGCAGTTTCTAATCATACAGGGTTCAAGGCAAAAACGTCCCTCCTAGAGAGATAAGTGGCAGGTAGGAAAATAACACGGCTCTACTGAGCCTGAAATTTGACATGGAAAGTTAGTCACTTAAAATGAAAGAAAGTGACAATGTTTACAGCTGAATTAGGTTCCTATGATGTAAAAGATTATTGATTCTGTTAAATAACAAAGTCACATTACTGAATGAGCTTCTTGTTATATGTTAATGGCAATAAATATCTTGCAGATCTTTGTGCACCATTCACCACTCATTTTTGATGAGGAATAGAAGTAGCAGGAGTCAATAGGTCTGACTCTGCAAGCTTGCTTTCTTTTTGCAGTTAACTTTCCATGTATTGAAATGCTCTGAATACAGATTGAGTTGCTTTGTTCGATATTTATTATTGTTCCACCTGCGTTGAAATGGGAACAGCTATGGCTTTGATAAATAGATTCAAAGGCAGTCAAAATTCATTGTGCCTCTTCTAAATGCTTTTGTGTCCTCTGCTGGAGCTCTTTTTGATTAACTCTTCCAGCAAGACTTCTCCTGATTCAAAATAGATATATTTCTTGCTTTCATAGAACATCAGTGCAAACTCTTTCTTTGAACCAGATTGTCCTATGTCACATATTTGTCCAATTTTTTGAACAGCCAAAGTCTGCTCTTCTTTTCTGTGTTGAGAGACGTGGTACTCCTTAAATCATGGAGGCCATGCACATGACAACTGATAGATAATTGAAAATAAAGGTGTCAGAATCTGCCAGTAGAACTTCATTAGCTTTCCAAAGCATACCAAAGAAAATTCATTATCACAGTATGAAGTATCATAAATAATTAGTACTAAATCCACACATGCCAAGTGAATGATCAGTATGACTTCATACTGTGATCAACTTGCCTGTTTATTTCATTACTGAGCTCATTTGCAAGCTCAATATTTTTCCAATTCTACCATTCACACTCATTCTCCCAGCACTTGTGTGAAGAAAGAAAAAACCACCAGCATTGTCTTGCTATTTTCTTAAGTCACGACACCAACTAATTATAAATATTTCACCAAAATTTAATAATAGCACAGTCTTGATTTAACTCATCCTCAAGGCACTTTGTTTTTGAGGGTAGGAGAGTATTACAAATTGCAGTTGTAAATTAAGGCAATGTTAAACATGAGGCTGATGGAAACCTTCTGAAAATGCAAGAAGCTGAGCTTAAAGATGTATATTATGTGTATAAAGTTCTTCTTCAAGAACTCATGTTTGTGCCTCTTCCCTCTTCCTTTTATTCATGTCCTCACCAAATGAGGACTTTTTTTCTCCTAAGAGGAGAGCTGAGTGCACAGAAAAAGAGCATTGGAATTACTAACTTACATACTCACATAGACATTTTAAGCAAATATGCATTTAAACTTACTTCCAAGATCATCCTTGTCAGCAGCCCAGGATGTAACTCACTGAATAATGAAGGAGGGGCACCATTAGTTTGAAGTGATTGTTGTGTTTGTTCCATTATTAAGTTTTGATGCCTGGTGCCACAGGGCAAGGCAACACAACAGAGCTAAGTGTGGAGAGGAGTCCTATGAAAATTTAACTGGAGGCACGCACCAAGAACCTGGAAACAGCAGAACACAGAGACCCTAAGGCATCAAAGAAACGAACAAAATAATCCACTCCTCCTACTATGCTTACTGCCCTTTCTTCCTGAAAGACACCTCCTGCTTTCACCTTCACTTCAGGTTTAATCCAGACATCTGTCTTGAACTACCCTGTTTATTGAAACTTGCTGTTGAAGATACCATTACTGACAGTCCAGCTAACTGGAGGGCCTTGATGTGCCCCTGGACAGGAGAGCAGAGCTGCAGCAGGTGTTCAGGGTGCAGGATTGGCTCTCTAGGCCCTGCCCAGCAGCGTGGCACCAAGGGCTCCTCTGCGAGCTTCAGCTGCTGCCAATTTGAGTAGCTAAGAGCAGTCCACCTTGCTGTTGTGCTATTTCCTAAATAATCCACAAGCATAACAGTAACAGGTTCACCCCAGGTGTGATTATCAGTAAGTAATATTCCCATTCCCTTTTTCTTTTTGAAAAAGAGATGAAATTCACCCCAAAAAACCAGGAAGTATCAATTATAATAAAATTCCTGATACAGGAGGGAGAAAAACAGTGAAAGCATTTTAAAAGTGTTGAAAGATTCCAATTAATTTTCCATTAAAGAATTGCTTGGTTTTGAAATCGTACAGAATGACAATAAAAGGTTACAAAATTATCACAGCAGCATAATTCAATTTACAAAGATTTTTAATTTTTTTTACCTTCCTAGCATTTGTGGATGGGGAAGAAATGTACACAGTCAAAAATATTTTCAGAGGTTCCATTTGGCTCCACAGTCGAGCAGTTGGCAAGAGGCTGCCTGGTTGTATTTCCTACGAAAGCACTGAAGTGGCAGAACCCAACTGATCCCAAGTTTTCACTAGGCTGAGTACAAGACAAGGCTGTTAACAGCACGTGCTGAATCGAAGGGGAGAGGGACACAACCACATTTCTGCCCCTGGGCAGCACCACCCAGCTGAGGGCAAGCTGGGGCTGCCCCTCCTAGAACAAAGTTCTGCCAGAGCCTGGCACAGTTGCACATGGAAGGCTGCAGCTTTCCTCCCCCAGGAGGAGCAGGAAAATGTGGACAGCAAGAAATGTGGGGAAGGAGCTGGCTCCCAGTCCTGCTGCCTGGGTTTGCACCACCCAGTCCTAGTCTGCCTGAGCTTTGCAACTGGTTTGGGACTGTGACACCTCATGCTTAGAGGGAGAGATGCTGGTCACACCTGGAAAGCTAGATGCCTTGAAGCAGAAGGAGTCCTGATGGAGTTTCTAAGTCAGCTAATATAATTCACCAGATTCCACAGAAAACTAAATAACAGGTTTTTGTGTCAGAGAGAGACTGTGGGGAGCTTGGTTGTCATCTACAGAAATTCATGGGGGAGACTGTGTTCCTGTTCAGTAGTTCATTTTCAGAAGGTGATCTAGCCACTTGTTTTACTCAATTTAAAACCGTCAGTGTGTTATTCATAAGAGAAAATAGATTACAGAGCCTGAGAATCTGTCTTTTTTCTTCACAATGGCTTCAAGCAGGTCCTCCAATACTTAACTGGCCTGGGCAGTTTCCCTCAGCCCTCCTTTGTCCATCTCCATGGGGAGGTATATCATAGCGAGAAATCAAATCAAAATTTACTGCAAGATTAAAGGCACTGGAGATCAGAGCAAGTTGCAAGGAACCACTGTGCATTAGATTAATGCTCAGACCAATGCTGTTTTGAATTCCACTCCAGTTTCAGAGATTATCAGGGAACAATAGTCAAGTTAAAACAAGGCCGTTTCTTCTTAGCAGCCATCACGCTTGGCTGGAGCTTGTTCTGTCACTGTCTGCACTAATCAGTCACTTCAAAGGTTGCCTGGCACCCTCTGGGGCTGCCCCCCACACAGAGCCTCTCCTTACCCACTCGTTTCAACTTCTTCCCCACATCTGAGACGGGTGGGAGAGAGCTTAGAGGAACAAGTCACCAGATGCAGAGCAGGAACCTCGCAAGCATCAGGCTAAACCCAAGCACAAAGGAAGATTCACTTTGTGAACCTGGTAGCTTGCTATTCTACTTTGTTTCTCAAGGCAGATTTCTCTCTGCCTTTGCATGAACAGAGGCAATAACCTTCAGCTCTGCTCCCTTCCTTTTTTCTCCTCTTGTTGTACAGTGAAGAAAAACCGACTCAAGGTTAGTGGGAAGAGAGAGCATAGTCTTTAACCATTGCAGTTCTCATGCAGCATCTTGGTAACTCCTCTGCTAACAGAGCTGATAGAGAGGAGAATGACAGAGGGGAGGACATTCCCTTCTTGCGCCTTTTCTTCACTGCTTTGAAAGTTTTGGCTATTTTCACATAGCTACAGAGTTAACAAAAATGAGAAGTAAAATGGCTTTTGAAACGGGAAAATTCAATATTAGAAATGTGATGAGAAGACACAGATGTAGCTGTTTGAAAAGGTTTGCTGAACAGAGAACATAGGGCTGTTGTACAGCTCCTGCACAGGAAGAATGAAGAGAGCAAAAGGAGCAGGCTGTGGGGAGACAGAGCAAAGATACACTGAGATTCTTTTAATTGAAAATTCAATACAGCTTCATTCATTATATATTTTTTGTGAAACAGTGGAATTAAAAAGAAAAGGCTTCAATGAAACATGGGGCTTCCAGCTTGCTCAAGAATATCACAAAAGCCCTTATTCAGTTTCCCTTGAAGTCAAGAGAAACATGTCTTTTCTGGTTCAATTTTCAGCTCTTTGAAGCAGAAACTCAGTCTTTTATGTGTCCCTACAGTGCCCAGTGCAATAGGTCTCCTGTCTCAGCAGGGACTTCTAAGTGCTGTTGTAATAAAATTGATTAATCATAATTTTTAATAACTCCTTAATATTTCCAGTATCATCCTTGACTAAAAAAATGTGTGCGGGCTGAAAAGGCATGAAAGTTTAATTTAGAACACAGTAAAGATAAGTTTTAGCCGCAAGAAAATCTAACACAAAGGTAGTAAAAATGTTGTTCATATTAAGCAGATGAAGAAATAGTATTAACAGAGTAACAAAACAGAAATCTGGAGTTTACATCTATTTGTAGCCTGAAAATTAAGTGTGAGATGAGTGGGATATGCACTCGCATGCAGGGATGCTATTTATGACTTCAGGAAGAGGGAGATGTGCTGTTATCCAGCTCCATCTGCATGGCAATGAAGGGCCACTCAGAGATAGATGTGTAAATCTTCCTGATGCAATTCCTCCCCACTCTTTTGCAAAGCAGCACTTAATATTGACTCCTGCACTGCTGTCACATAACCCCCACGATAAGCACGGAAATGGAAGGGGCAGCTCACATCTCTCACTGGCTCTGGCTCAGGTTGCGAATGTGGGCAGACACTGCTGTATCACTCTGCTCCTCAATAAATGTTTTTAAGGCTTATTTTTCACAGCAGGAGCGGGGATGAAAAATGAGATTCAATTGTACGTGCCGACAGGCTGGGAGAAGTGCCAGTGTGCCGTAACCCCACGTACCAGCCCAGCCCTTCCACTCTGTAAAGTACAATTATTGTAAATTGGTTCAGAGCCCGGCAAACAGACCAGAGGCACACGTGTGCCTCTCTGCAAATATGCACATACAGGACTCATAAACGACCCTGGGGTTTTCTTTTCCTCCCAGGTGAAAAGAAGTTAAAAGCCTTAATGTGAACTATCCTTTTCCCTCGGCCAGGGCAGATTTCTAGCTGAGGGGGTTTCTCTAGGCTTCCCTCCAGGTCAGCAAAGAACACAAGCATCACAGAAGGGGCTCATCTTCCCCTGTGGGAAACAGGGTATGCTTGGGCCATTCCCATCTCTCTCCATTAGCTAGCTAAAGTCCATCCTAGGCAGCTAACTGAGACTTACACATCTTACACTTGGCTGGATTAAATGCTTGCTATTTGGATGCCTAATGTCATTGGAGTTTAAATTTTGTATAACTCCACAGCAAAGAACCACAAATATATCTAAACATGCTGGTTTTATAGACAGAGAACTGTAAATTTTAAAGTCTATTTTCTGTGGTAATTTGCAGGCAGAAGAAAGTATTAGGCCCATTGAACAACATGAAAAAAGTTTGCCTTTTGTAATTTAGAGTTATAAAATACAACAAAAATTAAGGTGTAGAAATAGATAAGCTCTTACCCCAGAATTTAACCTTCTGTATCCATGACATTAAGCAAACCATAGCATGGAATTGTGGAACACCAGGCTGGCTATTCATGTGGTTTTCCACCTCTGGTACACACCTCTCCTGGTATTGAGCACACTCAGAACCCTGCAGTTCAGCCATGCTGCTGAACAGAAAATCCCATATGTGGATGAACACGAGGAAACATTTTCCTGCAAATTATTTCTCAAAAATATCAGCTCTGTGATAAAGCTGTGGGATTAATTAATTTAGTATGCATCTGTAATTGCCTTATTGCAATCCTTCTCTCCCAGGACTAAAGCTAATGCTCCATATCTTGAAGTATCTTCAAATTTCAGTTTTTTCCTTATCATGGCATGCCATGAATTTATTCTCTCACCTTCAACACTTAATGAATTTTGGTACATACTAGATACAGGTTCTATATCTATAGACATCCTGCAAGTCTGCACAGGTACTGCCACTCCTCATAGTACAAACCACTTGAAAATGTAGCTGCTTTTTTCCCCTTAATGCTAAGTACCATTGGGAAGTTAAGTGCAGGACACAACTCGGATATACAAGTGTATACCATTCCTGTGCCACAGCTATATCAAAAGGTTTTAAATAGAGATACCACTGTATCAGCTGATGATCTGACCTAATTTAGCCAAGTTAATCTTTTAGAGAGCCCAGTACCCCATCTTTAGCACAGCAATATCTCCCCCAAACCATCCAGTTCTTGATTTAACTATTTTAACAGTAATTTACATTCTAATAGTTGCCTATGGCACTCAGATTTTAGTTTACTTCTGCTGTGTGTGTTGAGTTCTCCCGTGTGAACTTGTGTACCTTTTCAGAGTGAATTCAATGTATCACAAGCTCAAAGGGAGAGGTTTTTGAACTTTTTCCTGGATTTACCAGAAGGATCATTCTGAAGAGTTTAGCTGGACAGAGAACAGACAGTTACCTGGTCTGTTTGAATTTCACAAAAGAAACAAACCCTAAGCCAAGAATTATTCATGGAAGTGACTCAACCAATAGTTTGAATAACTATATTACATTCATTTCAAACTAATTATAAAGGATTGGCAACAAAAAGGAGATAAATTATAAATCGGATTTTAAAAAAAATTATTCCTGGAAGCATATGGTTTTTTTTTCCTTGAAGATAAAACGTGCATCATGATTTTATTTAAAATCAAGGTCTTGGATGATGTCGGATCCCATTAATAAGTACAGCAGGTGATCACAAAGCTCTCACTGCAACTGAACCCAACTCAGCCCGCTCAAAACCTCAACTCACATGAAAGCCCAGCACTGCTAGCCACGTAGGCCAGGAAAAAAACAGTGACCACATTTATTATTTAAGGAAAGGGACAGCAAAATAATGAGCATGTCTTGCAGCAGGTACCTGCAGCCTTATGGGAGGCAGCAGCGTGTCCTGCAGCCCTCTGGCACCAAGTCTCTGTGCTGCAGCAACTGCCCCGCTTTGTCTCACCAAAATACACCAGCAGGCTGGGGAAATCTGCTGGGGGACAGCCACTGCAAGTCGTCTTGTTTTCCTGGTACCTTAATTATTTCATCTTAATCCCTAACTAGAATAGATATCTGATGAGCAAGATAAAGCAAACTCCTTAACAACCTGTCTCTCTTTTTTGGACAAGCAAGTCCCGACTTGCAGCACATGGGAAAAGACAGTCAGCAGTTCCCAGGATGACCCTTCCTGGGTGAAAGCGATTCCTTTTTTACTTCATTTGTATTCTTGTTTCCAGCTAAACCAGGACTTGCACTGTCGATCTACGTGTGTCTGTTCCAGTCCATTCACTAACAATTTCCAGCAATTGGGCAATTTCAAATTCAAATTCAACAGAGGTAACTTTCAAATATATCTAGTCCCTAAAAACATTAGTTAGCAACTGTGTCAAATAGAAAAATATTACTTACTTTCTGGAGGAAAGTCAGCTACAATTCAGAGTAGATTTATCCTGTAGAAGTCATGAACGAGCCATGAAGTCTGATAACATTCCCTCAGCTGCCAACGGGGACATTGGCTAAAAAAGCAAGAGGAGAACCCAAACTAGGATTAGAAGAGCAAGAGGTATGAGCACACAGGATTATATGCCACTAGATTATAGAATATCCTCCTTTTAAGGAGTGGTTGTTTAAAATTTTTCATACAGTCTTCTTATAAACTCTTTTAAAATAAGTTTTAAGTGTTATATAATTTTATTTTCCTGTGTTTCTGGAGTCCTGTTTGCAAAAGTGCCCACTAAAACTCCTGCAGCACTGTAAATACATTTTCTTGTGACTTATGCCAACAACAGAGCAGCCTTCAGTCTTCAACAATGAAACCATGGAAACTTCACCAGATGAAGGCTGATGGACAGAGGAAGAAAGAGAAGCCCTGGTAGATAAATGGTGGGCCAGAATCTGGCTCTGACTGCATCTCTGGGAGCAGTGAAGAGCAGGAGGAGCGCTCCCATGTTACAGCTCCTATAACAGAATTCTGGCCTTGCCACCCACTGCCCAGGCTTGCTGGAGTCATGAGGTGGTCTTCAACATTTTTCTGTAACCTCATGGTTAGTTTTCCTGTCACTCCTTTAACCACTAACGCATTTTACCTCCAAAGAAGGACATGCTTAATTAGAAAATTAAATTACTCCATCTCCCCTTCTTGCTTTATCTTAACATCTTGAGTTCACTTGGAGCTATTCCCCAGTCAGAGCAAGAGGGAAGCAAAGGCTCCCAGTCTGAATGCAAGCTTGTCTTATTTAGTCTTTCTTTTTCTAATTTAATTTTTATTTTTGTAATTCTCACATTTCCTCGGGCTATTTAAGGTGAGAGCAGCCTCTTGCCTTGTGTGATACAGGGCTTGAACTATTTTCAGAAGCAGTAAACGCAAGGAATAAGAAATAACCTCTATAAAACTTGTCCAGTGGGTTGACTTGATCCAATACCTCAAGACACCTATTCCACATTTACTGGACTTCCTCCATCCCCTTCAACACTGTACACTTGCTATCTCTTTTTTTGATAAGGAAACCAACATGATAACCCTCACAGCAGTTTTCCTTTCACCCCTGAGATGTGTATCCTCATAGACTGCATGCAGTGATCCTCTTGATTCCTCGGTGTTCCCTGAGTAAAGGCTATTGAATCTTGCAGCTACAGTAGTACTCCCCCGCCATATGCATTTTCTATACAGATCACGGCCCTTTCCCCACCTCTTGCTCAAAAGCATGCTGAGAATGAATGCGTGGAAGCTCCATGACATCTCTCTTAGTGTCTATTATGTTCTTTTTCCTGTAGCCCATGAAAGGCCACAACAACCACAGCTGATAAAGGACAGAGAGAAAACATGTTACAGAATAAAGTGACAATGCAACAAATACAGCTCATGGGAGAGAAAGGATGCGTTATTGTGGGGAGGCAAGAGCTTTGTGGGACGCCTGAGGTCAGGCTGCATGGTCAGAAAGGTGATTCCTGGCTTTGGGACCCATACCAGAGGCTCTGCAGAGGAAAGGAGAGAGCAGAGGAACCTTGCGTCTGGTCTCAGCGTATCAGCACCCTGGTGTGAGAAGCTGAGTTTCAGGGCTACCCACTCTAAATGCACACTTCTCTGAGTCCCACCAGAAGAAAAATCACTCAGAGACAGAAAGAATATACACCTCCTGAATAACTGAACAGAAAATAAATCAGAAAGCCAAATGGTTCCATCTCAGTTCAGCATGCCCCAACTAATTTGCTTCTATTAGTATTTTCATTTAAATAAGGCTCTTCTCCAGAAATAAAACACAGTGCTAGGAAAAATCACTGGTCCTGCAGCTGTGGTCAGGGAATGAATGAGACATGACAGTGCTCTTGTAGACGTTCAGACAGCCTGAGCTTGCCTCAGTCATCTTTTCCTGCAGTGGCAACATCCTGCGTGATGTAATTTTGTGTCATTTCTGACATTGTCATTTCAGATGTTGTAAAATCTTGGAAGCAAGAGAAGGGACCAGGGTAAGAGGGGAGAAAACAAAACAGAGAATAGCATCTGACAACAGATATCCAGTCCCTCGTGTCATTGCAAGGTTTGCATGACTTGTCAGGACAGCCACCAATCTGATCAAAACATGCCTACAGCTGGCATGGCAAACGTGCCAAGCCTTGGAAACCTCTTGGTGTCATAACCTAAATGCCAGAGGGGTCCTGCAGCACTTGGTCAGTTGATTTAGATTTTCCTCACACATAGCAACTTTCCCCCTTTCTGAGCAAAACACCCCAGTCTGAGATGAATTCGTTTCTGCTAATCAATGATAGAAAACTGGACAAGAAAAAGGCAGGTTTAGCACAATTAGCAGCATTTGCACAAGCTACTTTTCCACAGGTTTCTCAAGAGCTGATTCTCTGGAATCTCCCAGCAGGGTTAAGCTGATACTGCAGCCTTCCCTCCATTAGAGTATGAAATTATTTGGGCACATGTTTTTGTGTACATTGATAATAAAAGAGTTTTCTGAGGTCTGCCCTACTGTCAGGCTGATCAGGTTCAAAGAGAAGTTGACAGGCAGATGAAGGGACCTCTAGCATAACTAGAGATGGCAGATTTCTTTAGCAAATCATCATAAAACCAGTTAACAATGGATATAAAATGTTTCTTTCTAAATTATATATGTGTCACAGGAATACCTAGAGCTGACCCACTAAATCCTCATGACTTTCATGTACAGTTTCTCTGCCACTATGAGACTCAGGCACCTTTTAATGCAAAGTTCTTCCCATTATCAGATTGCTTCCTCAACATTTGGTGGCCTCTCCTTCTGACTAATTAGATGGTCCAAAAATATTCTAATTCTCTGTTTAATCAGCCAATACCTTTTCATTAGAAATCTATACCCTTCCAGTAGTTTCAACAAACATAAAACGGGATTTTTTTAATGGGAATCTGTATGACTATTGACAAAATTCCATCTCTTTTCCTGCCCTCCCTCCCTCATCTGGGTACTTGGTGTGCTTCAGGTCCTGAATTCCAGAGCAGCTGAATGTTGAGATATGGGGAGCAGCATTTCTGAGACACAAATTCAGGACACTGCAGAGCCAAGAGGGAGGTTCTAGACATTCCCTGGTGGCCAAACTGCTCAGGGGAAGCCAGTCTGGAGGTTTCACTATTTTCATCAGTGAAATCATAATTTGCAGTTATGGTGACCCTGCAAGAGGTCAATATATGCATAGTGTTCCTAAACTTGTGGACAAATAAAAGATGATCTTGCCAGGGCAAAAGGTTTAAAGCAGCTGTATGGATTCTGAGCTGTGGAAAAGGGACTCTTGATTAAGGTAGCCTTCGGTTTCGGGTTCCCATTTCTCAGAAGATACCTACTTTCATGTGTCAGGGTTTCAGATTCTTTGTAGGCAGTTTTCAGGCCCTCAAAGTATTGAGCAGCTGCACTGTGAAAGACAAAACCCTCAGGAATCCCCAGGGCTCAGAAGCCCGAAGTGGGAGTAACCAGAAATCTCCTGCCACTCTGTGATGGCAGCTGGTTCTGCTCTGTGGTTCCAGCAGTAAGAGAGTTGAGAGGGGCTCTCTGCTCCTTGAGCGATTAAGAAGAACAAATATAAATTCTCATCACCCTCAGATAAAAAAAAATTGTGTCATTCAGTTCTGCTTTAGGTTTTTTGGGTTTTTGGTGATGTTCTCCTCAAAAAGGGGAGAGTAGCTTGTGGGGAAAATTGGAATGATTTTAGTGAGCAGATCTTCTCGTGTTTGATGTATGAATTAAGAGGAAACAGTGGTTACTAAAAAGATGCACCACAGAAATAAGAAATTACTTACTTTGCATACCACAGGCAGAATGAAAACAAAGGAGAACATAATGATCTCCTAAGAGCTAATAAAATTTTTGTTCTTTTGGTTTTAGACTAATTGTACCTGAATTGCTTTATTACAAGACCATAATTTGGTCCATTTTAAAAAGCATTTCTATTTTTTTCCGAGATGATTTTAGGTGCAAAACTGCAAAGGAATTCCAGGCAGAGGGCTCTTCTGCCACCAATGGGAAAAAAATAGTCTAGCCTTGCACTGAATGTGTTACACTGGTAAATGTAAATAGCAACAATTCATGAACAAAATTATTTGTAAAGCGTGAGATCACGTACTAAAATGCTATTGTATTCCAAATCCTTTTAATTCTTTGGTTTATTAGCTGTTGAATTATTAGAATCGGTTTACAAGTTCTTTCCTTTAGCAAGCTGAAAACTTGCTTGGGAAAAAAAAAAACAAAACCCCAAACCAAAAAAACCCAAAAAAATGCCAAACTGGGGTTCTGGATGAATTCTGAACTTACAAAGAAATACCAGGTATAGAAAGCTCACAAGAAAATGACACAACCTGCCATCATTACACCCTTACATTGTCTCATAATAGAGAAAAATTAAATAAAGCTCTGAGTTTTATTTCAACAGAAATAAACTAGGAATTAAGTATTATTTATTAATGATTTCTGCCTATCAGTTCTATGTTTGTCCTAAACTACATCACTTTCTTAAATATTTTTATGTTGTTATAGTTCTTGTTTACAGCTTAGTATGGTTATTTCTGCAGTACTGTGAAAGGCATCGAGGAAAAATCATACTTGTGTCATTGAACACTGCTGGATTTCTCCACAAAGCCAGAAATACAAATAAAGCCTGGTTTAGTGGTGCTCAGTGTGTTTAGGTGATCATTAGAGATCTCAGAGGGACTGAGAGCATTAATACACTCTAGTGTCTTTAAAAGATAAACTTTTTTTTTTAATTTAAAGTATTTTACACATCACAAAATTTTGTATATGACAAAGTAGAAATCATTTTAAATATGTTTCAGCTGTTTAATAGTTCTGTTTGTAAGTATTTATCTAGTAGGGATGGAAAAGAATGAAAGATGGTTTAATTAGCACTGTCAAATAGGTACCAAATTTAACTTGGCAGGTGGGATAAAGTTAACAAATCTTAGCCTTTTGTCTCTCTGTACAATCAGCACTCATATACCACAGTTATTTGACCTGCTAAGAGATACATAAAACCACACTGCCAGGCCTCCTTTATTGCAGCCTATTGTCTTGGACACCACAGGAAGAAAGACATCACAGCAGCAATGAGGTTTAATTAGGCCAGCACTTGATTAACTCTGCACACTGGGGATGTCTCTCAGAAGTCACTGATGTGGCACAGTTCCTGCCCTCTGGGGGAGGCTGCGCTGTGCCCCGTGTCCTGCTGGCCCTGCCCTGGCCCGGCCTCAGCGCGGGCAGCCCAGGGGATGGCAGGGGACTGTCCCTGTGCTCCAGCAGCAGGGAATGCCCTGCACCCTTCGGGCTGCTCCACTGCAGGACACCTCTCTGATATTGGTTCAGAGCCCTGATGATCAGGGAATCCAGCTCTCCATGGACAGCTGCCCTGAAAGGGGTAATACACCCAGCTGCAGCAACGTGGCCATGACCTGATCTACACTGCTTACCTTCACCCTGGGAGGAT
This sequence comes from Machaerirhynchus nigripectus, assembly GCA_013397975.1. NCBI lineage: Eukaryota > Metazoa > Chordata > Aves > Passeriformes > Dicruridae > Machaerirhynchus > Machaerirhynchus nigripectus. Next base: position 1,657,447 of record VZRQ01002909.1, on the reverse strand, counting down.
GAGATTGGAAGCAAACATAGTGAGTAATCCTTTTAAAGACCACTATATGTCTTCATAGGTTAGACTAGTGACATCACTTTCAAAAACACTGAAAGTAATACCATTATCTTGTTAAAGATAAAAATGTGTGCTTTTATTTTTTTGGTTTTTTTTCTTTTCTAGAAGATATCTCTTCTAAAATCAGGTCGGATATGAAGATGTTTCCCAATGAAGGAAGCAGGGTCAGTGATGAGGGAATGTTTGCATCTCATCCAAACACCCCATTTTTCTTTTCCTTCTGATGTTGCCTCTTCTCTTCCCTGTCATAAACATTTCATTGTTATCCCATTTTAAATTATATTTGAAGCAGTTTGTTTTGCAATGCTAAACTGTAATGTGTTGTCTTGCAGGAATGCTGCCTTTTTTCTCAATGAAATTCTGAGGAAGTCAAACTGTAGTTGTGGTATATTTCATGTGATCAGAAGACATTTTCCATCAAAATACCTCAGAACAGTAACGCTCAGTATGTTCAAATCATCCTCTTATTTAACTGTTCCAGTATGGCTATAAAAGACTTGCACTGGGGACTTCTGCCTCATGCAGTCCCACATTGGCATGGTAACAACTGCAAATGTAATAATGATCATCCTCCTGTGGTCACAGTGCTCTGCCAAAGCCATGGTTTTGAAATGACCATATGCATTCCAAATCAGCAGGTTTGTAAAACACATAATAATAACCGGAATGGGGTTTCAGACCCTGCTCAGCTGCCTCGGCGTGTTTGCACAAGGAACATGAGCCCTGCGAAATAAAATCCTGCTCTGATGTGCTTCATTCAGAGAGTTCACTTTGCTCCTCTCCATCCACCCGTGCCCACACAGACATTGCTCTCCAGCACTGCCCACACTGCTCCCCTTAGGGCACTGCCTCTCTCTTCCCTGTGGAGACATTTACCCACGCTTGCTGGTGTTTGCTACATCAGAAATGCCCCATGCCTTTACTGTTAGGCTGACTGCTCTTGGTAGGTGACATCAGCCCACAAAGGATGCAGCACGACTGCCTCCTACCATCCCCGATGCACACTGGCTGTACTTGGTGTACCGAGTGCCATCTGAACACACGCACCAACATTCAGCCGTAAGCCCCGATTAATTAGGTTTTGTTTTAGACGAGTCTTTCATTCCCTTGCACTCTCTCTTTCGCACTTTCATCCTGTGTAGATTTTCCTTTACAGTAATTTCTGTGGAATTTTAAAAGAAGCTGCAGAATCTCCCACAGAAAATGCTCTATGCAATTACTCAACCCCAAAAGGGTTGTCTTTCCCACTTATTTTTCTTCAGGGCAAGAAAGATGTGCTTAAAATACTACATATAATTTACCAAACCACAAATATAGCATATATAGCATATAGCAATGTGAGCATTGATTTGTTTTTCTTTGCCCATCTATTACCTCAAAGAACACATCTGGAGAAGGTACAAGACTAAATAGAGTTGTGAAAATTATCTTTGAATTAAGCTGAGAGAGAAGAGAATTCAAAGCACTTTCACCAGGGCACATATAAGAAACTGAGTTATTATGCTCACCTTCTCTACTAAAACAATGCATTAGAAAGGCCTGGCTTCTGGTAAGCCATTTAATAAATACAGTATTATCAACAGACAATAAAAAAAGACCCCATGACTATCCACATTATCTACACTTCAGCTGGATTCTGGAGGGCAAGGAGAATGGATAAGCTGAGAGACATCTTACATCAAAGCAATTAAAAGCAGTACCTGATAGTGAATGTGTATTTTACAGCTACTTTCTGATCTGCTCCAGAGAGTGCTACTGCTTGAATTCACAGAGTAAGGAAAAATCCAGATTTTACAACCTACCTTGTGATGGGAATGTGATTGCTTTTATAGTCCATATCTGCCTCCTATTACCTGTCAGCTACATCACTGCAGCTTTGTGCACTCCATTCAGAACACTTACCAAAATAACCTACAAATAACTTCACTTTTTGAGGAAGAATAAAAAAATCTCCACTTAGCCGTAGTATGGCTTGTCACTAAAGCCATTAAGACATTGGGTTGTTACACTCTATCTCTGCTGGATACAATTTGAAACACCGAGTTTTCCAGCTTGGTACCTTATTTCATATATATGTTCACAGGCACACAGTTAAACTCAGGCATAATGCAATTTGACTAGAAAATCCACTTAAATTGTCCACAGAATAAAAGATTATTTCAGAACAAGGTGTCTAGACAGCAATTCTATTTAATTTTCAGTGAGATTATTCTAAATCCACTTCCAGCACTCATCCAGGGGATTTCCACCACAAGCTTTTGCTGCTTTAAAGGCAGTGTCTACACTAGGGTATTATTCTGATTCTTGATGGCAGATCGCTGTGTTGGCTCACTAATCTGAGCCCTGCCATGTCCTGCTGGAGATTATTCCAGCCTGGAAGCGGGTGGGTGGCACAGGGACAAGGAGCAGCCCTGCAGCCCTGTCGCTGGTCAGCTGTAGGGTGACCAGCAGAGAGAGCAAACAGCACCTTAATCGCTGCATGTTATTGGTGACAAACACCTCGATGGTTTTTAACACACGAGGAGACCCCACACATGTCTCTCTTTCAAGGAAATAACTCGGATGTGAAGCAGCTCAGCATCAGTGCTGTGGGCTGTGGTCACTGCCACAGCTGACAGTTCATGCCTGCCGGTGGGACAGTCATTAGAAAGCTACCAGACTTTGTGTTCCCCATCAGGAAGGAAACTGATAAACAGAGGACTGTTCTACCCACTCTCACTCCCCCGAGGTCTCCGTTACCCCAAGCATGATGTGTGTGTCTCCTTGGAAACCAGTGCACTTCGTCCTGTGCAAATAACCCTCTCCACACTGCATTTGCAGGGCCCCGGTGCCTGAATACAGGACAAATTGAAGATTTTACCCTTGCAGGGCATTTCTAGTAACCGAATTCAAGCAGGAAAAGTCATTAACGTGTACACACAAGTGCATTTTCTAAATGAAACTGAAGAATACAGCAGCACTAAGGGACCTAGGAAAGTTTTCTTTTCTTCAATTTATGAATCTGTCAAGACACGTCACAGAGGAATTGCGTGTATTGTTTTAGTGATCATTTGGGGGCACTATAATTACAATACAAAACCATCTGCTCTTGGGGAGTGCCTAATTACTCTGTGTCAAAACGAGATTAAGCTTGGATTTCCTTCCATCTCGTTCTAACCTTAGTATGAATTGATTATCCAGATCATAAAAGAGAAGCACTAGCCAGTCTTATAAGAAATAACTTCCTTCATTTGTACTCCTTTAAATGAGTTGCTGCTTCCTAGGAACTACGATGGAGTAATCTCTTCTAAATCACTAATTCCTCTGTGCCTGGTCTCTTACCAAACACCTCCTGTGGGCAGCAAGCCCTGCACCAACCTGGCCCAGGAGCCAGCGGCACTGCCAGCATTCCTCTAACTGGATGGGAAAGCTTTATTTCACTGCTGAGGGGGGTGCTCAGGCATTTCTTTATGAAAATTATTATGAAAAGCTAAATTTTAAAAGCAACCCTGTTCATCAAACCTCCAGTTGCCCTAATTTGTTCATGGTCAAGCTTTAGGTAAACCCTGCCTTTTGACACACTTCCCTAATAACCTGCCTGTAGATTCAGAAAGCTTTATCTGCCAAAAAGAAATTAGTTTTATTGAATCCCACACCCATAGCTGATGGCTTTCAATATACAGCAAAATTTAATGCTTAAATGGGCTACTACAACACATGAATTACTGAGAGGAAAGTAAGAAATTCAGTTCCACTCCTCTTGACTTCTACCTTTCCCTTTTGCCTCCACTGTCTCCTTTTCTTTAGCAGCTCTACATTTATTTCTTCCTCCACCAGTACAAATAATTATTTAGCTATTTCTTTGCTACTTCCATGCATATTTAGTTGCTTTCACTGAGAGGAGCACCAAATGGTTAAGAAAGATTTGCTTGTTTTAAATAACGTCTCTGGAAAAGTTTCTGTTTGCCTGAATGGGGATCTGAGTACCAGAGAATGCAATCATTTCTTGTCTCTCAGGCAAATTGGAATCACGACCTGACAAACTCTTCACGCTGCTTACAGTGTTGAGAGTTCTTAGGGTGGCAAATTCAGCCCAGTCTTCAGCAGTCTTAATCTTTAAAGAAAGCATGGGACAAGTATGCATTTTAAATATGCAGTCTGACCTTGCATAAGAACAAAGGTTAGAGAGGTAAAATGCAATAATTTGGGAGATATTTCTTCTCTAGGACTGTATGGTCTCTCATAAATCTGTATATACAAATAAGGCTCATATATCACTCCAAGTGCACTGTGCAGCACAGAATTAACTGTAATTCTTGCTTTTTCTTTTAAAAGAGAATTATTCTATTAAAAGGTGCCAGATTTACAGCAGTAGCAAGTGATAACCTCTACTTATCCACACCTAAGAATTTACATAGCATGTAGTGTGTTTTTCATTATAACATTTTAAAATCCCTTAGCTTTGACCTGTAAGAAACAGCTCTGAAGGTGAAAAAGTAGGTTTATCTCCACATCTGTTCTTTGCAAAAGTGACCTAGCAGGAAGGTGCAGCAAGGATGCCAACTGTGGGAGGAAGACAGCTCCAAGGAAAGGGATTGTTTTGATATGCAACACACATGAGCTTGATTAGCCAACCAAGGCATTTCAAAATCTTTATAAAAGTGTTTGCCCTCAAAATCACCTTGAAATGTCATGGTCTTCACTCCATGCACATAAGGAGCTTAAAACTTCCTTATTCTTAATTAATTGGTCTGCTAGCTATAAACATGCAACTTTTCTCTGTTGTTTGCTTTAGCTGCTGCTGAGATGAATTTACAGGCCTAATAAAACAGCAAAATGTATTTGCAATGTAAAACCATCACATATGTTTATTTCATCAAACTATTTTTTTATAAAGTAAACCTTTCTAACTAATTAAAATATACTAATATATAATATTCTCATTGTGGTATAGGATGTATTTCGATTTTATGGTAACAAGTAAGACACATTTGAAATAAACACACAGAGTTTTCACACATTATTCTATGGGTTATTCCGTATTAAATCCATAACATGCTGCTCCCCAGCATCTTAGGAAAATATATCTTATTTATGCTACTGTTCTTACACACAGAATTCTGTATAAATGAGTGCATTCACACAATTGTACTTTCCTCCTAAAGAAAACATCAAAATAATGGGTTTTTTTCTCTCACTCTAGCGATTTCCATCCTCACTGTTAAGTGGAAGACAGGGTTATGCTTCCTACAAGAAACAAGATGAGCTATTAGCCAGAAGTGGTAGGACCTGCCTTTGCATCTGCTGAGGAGAACATGCACACGCACTGGAAACTGACACTCCTGTCTGCCTTGCACAACGACCACTAACAGCTTTATCCAATTAACCTTTGCTTTATCTGCCTTTGTGCTGGTTGTGCACATGCAGCTTGCATGTTTCCAGAGTACTGATAATGATAATGGCATTCCCAAAAAACAAGGCCAGCTTGTACAGCGGTGCGCCGAGACACCTGGCAGCACAAGGCATCAGAAACACAGCACATGGCTCACTGGGAGGGCAGGGGCTCTCCTTGGATGGCCAGGACTCACTCCAACATGTGGTGGATGCAGATGTCAGCAGGAGCCACTGCCCATTCCCAGGAAAGGAGCACGTCGGCTGCAGCTCGCCTCTGTTAACATTTACACAGGGATGGCTGCTGGTTGTGTCCCTGGGATGCTCCCTGCCTGAGCTCTGTGCTCTGGTGACCAAAAAGAAGGCACAAAAAGCATTTACATATTCCCATCCCCACTGCCATAAATACAGGCTGAGGGGAGAGTCTGTGAGCGTCTCCTCGGAATCAGAACGTTCGTGCCGTGCAGTGGCAAAGTCAGAACTGTGAGGAAATGTTAAGTGAATTTATGAGCTGTAAATGGAATTGAATTGATGTGAAATTCCTCTACGACATTTGCCTATTCACTGTGTCGAACTATTATGCCGTTTTATAATGTCTGTGCCATACATATAGGCTGCACATGAAGTACATCAGAAACACACACCAGTCCGTAGATTATTTTGCAATCCAAGTGGCTTCTGACATCATAGTGCTACTAAGTTAAAATAATATGGCTGTTCTGAACTTTCAGACAGCAGCAATAACTATTTTTCTTTCTCTCCTCATTGCGTTAAGGCTCTGAGCTGACACTGTGGAATCACTGCAGCAGCCTGGGAACAACGATGCACAAAGCAGAGAAACCAGTGCCCCACGCTGACAGCAAGGGAGAGCACAGGGACAGAGCTGGGCTGCAGTGGCACACAGAACCCTGCCAGTCTGTGTGCTCTGGGACACTCACAGACATAGAGGTTTGTCCCACAGGACTGGCAAACCTAGGGGGAGTGGGGAAAAGAAACGGCACCTAACGTAGATCAAGTACTGGATTTATGATTTTAATTGTTAGTGACTCTGATTCACACCAGTATGGAGGTGATCACCACAGTAAACTGGGAAGGTTTTTAGTTCAGTAGATGACAGCAGCACAGTTCTACTTATGCAACCAGTTTGATTAGATTAACTACCGTAAATCTGAAATAAGAATTCAAAACAACCTTTTATAATACCATGAGCTAAAAGGAGAAATTTGCTCAGGATTGCCTCCCTACCTGACCCAGCATATCCCCATATCGTCCCTGCTGGGGACAATCTCTCTCTTTTTCTCTCATTCCTTTAATGCTGAGGATGTTCTCTGTCTCTCAAGCTTTGTTTCTCTCATTGTGCTTGGTGTCAACTTCAGTCCTCTGAATCTCTCCCTAGACCTTCACAGTACAAATCTTTTGCTTTTGTCTAGATGAAGCCTCTGGAGCTCTTCTCAGAGGCAAGGAGGAGCTATAGCATGATGCAGTTCTACTGTTAAACACAATTCAAAATCCACACAAAGGAAAAAGACCTCAAGAATGTGAAGGAAACAATGGCGTATTTCTGCTGCTTGCTTTGCCATCTTGTCAAAGCAGGTCCTGGATGCTGGTCAGAGCCTGGCTGACTCTTTGCACAGCAGCTTACTCTAAACTGAGCACCATGAGCTAATGCTGTGCATTTATGGATGCACACGGCCATCACAATGTGCCTGAGTAGCACAGGGCAGGTGGGAAGGCTGCTGGGAAATATCCATGGCACGGGAGGCATCCATGGCACAGGAGGCATCCCAAGCAGGCCAGAAAAGCACAGCTGATGCCCACCCTGTCATGGGAACATGCATCTCCTCTCCAGTGAACTCACCATGAGCATCAAACTCCCAGTCCCAAGGGTGTCTTTATCGGGAACCCCCAACAGATGCAGACAGAGTGCAAACTCCTCTTTGAAAACGGGCACGTTGGAGCAATGAATGGAGTTCTCAAGGCTGCAAACTGAGTCCATGCTAATATCAAGAGATGATGTTAAATGGAGGGAAGGTTCCTGAGGGTGCTGGTGGCTTTTGTCTGCTTCTCAGAACCCTCCACTTCCTCTGAATGACGTTTGAATTGGGAGTACTCAAAGCACACAGGGCCTGACCCTTCCTCAAATAAAAGTGTCTCCATACGTATATATCTTAAATCAGGTTTGGCTGTAGGAATTTTTCTACAGGCTTATTTTAATACTTTTTAAAGTTATTGTAATTACTAATGGTCTGGATGGAACCTAGGACAAACAAAAGGTCATCACTGGAAGAAAACCTCAAAAAGTTCTGAAAGGTGCATTTTTTTCCATAGTTTTTTCAGGATTAATTTTCCCTGAAAAATTCATCCTAATTTACTCTTGTATCTCTTCATAAATCTGATTTATTAGAAAGTCATCCTAAATTATTTCCAGTGGTTCATCATCCCTCTCCCAAACAATATAGTGAAACCATTTCAAAAAGAGAGGAAAACCAGAATTCTGCAGTGGGAGTCAGAGAAAAGTTGGCCAGATGCCCCTCTTTTTCTTTTCCTATTCGCATTTGTCTTGCTACATATTGAAAATACTTCTCCATTATATTTCTTTCTTTTTGATAGAAGGAAATGTTGAGAAAGAGGTAGAAGCCAGGACCCCTCATTACAAAAAGGTGCACTTTCAGAGTAAAACACTGCAGAGACTTCAAGTTTCTTTTTTTTTGCCCCTTGTAGCCACTGCACAGACACCTCCCAGCTCCCACGCCCTCCCGGGAAATGCTGCTGTCACAAACCTTAGCAGATGGCAGAGTCTCATTCCAGCTGACCCTGCACCTCAGATTCTGGTGCCCAACATGCCCTCCTGGAGTCCTTCCTGGCCTTTACTTAGGGAGGCTGATAAGGACAGTAAGAATCTGGGCTTAGCTATTGAGCTTTTGAAAAGACTTCACCAGAGAGAAGGGGAAATGAGCGAGTGAGATTTGTTAGCTCTTTTCTGCTTCATGTTACCAAGCTATCCTGTCACAGCTTTTTGACCTAAGGAGGAAGCTCTGCAGTCTTCTTTTATTTTCTCCAGTCATTGTATCAATCACGTCTCGGAAGATTAAAATTTAATAAAGACCAGTGCCTAAAAAAAGAAAAGCCTGAATAATAGTGCAAATAGAGCAAAAGACTGAGCTGCCTTTGCTCAGGAATATCATAGAACGTGGTACAGACTGCTGACCACAAGGCACATTGAAGGAACAGAGGCCAGCAGCCAGATGTGCTCCCAGTGGGGGTGGCCAGCAGGCATGGGGACAGCAGGGGAAGTCATTACAGGGAGCCAAGCTTTGCTGCCCGGTTGTGAGGATTCAGACAGGGACACCCTGCTCTTTTCAGCCAGCTGTGCACATCTATGACCCCTAATGTCTTTGGACAAGCTGGACTGAACCTATAAAAAACAAATGTCTTCCTCTACTCCCAGCAAGTCAGATGTTCTTGGATATGTGAGTTTTATGCTGATATCCCAAAGACAATGGCAGCACTCTCCACCAAAATAAGACTCAACAGGTGGAAGCTGAAAGATCCCCCAAAATCTGAAGACAAAAAACTTCATGCCTCGGAAGTCAGTGAAAGATTTCCATGGGAAGAGCAAAAACGTGGTCAAGTCCATTTCTGTTAACAGACGTATACTTGCTCTTTCCCACATTTTAATTTCTCTTCCTCTTTTGCAGCACCTCTCTCTGCTTCAAAGGCCACTTCTATGTTCTTTCTGGCAGATAATCAGTTAAATCAATAGATCTTGAACAATTTGTGAGGAATTCCCAAAGCAAAGGAAATTTTGTTGTGGATTTGATTTAACTTGATTTATTCCATTCATCTTTTCCTTAGCTTTCAAGNGAAGTCCCTTCAGCCCCCCCTGCAGGCCCCAGGCATGCTGGAGTGTGGGATTTGTTTGCCCTCATCATGGTGTAGCTGCCTCTGATTGCAGCCACACCACCACAGAGGCCTTTGTGAAACCCTGAGCTTGTTCCTGTGGTCTCCTGTGGTGGTAAATTATAGTATGAATACACAATGTGGCAGAAAGTAATAATCTTGAGTAATGCAGCTGATCTTACTGCTCTTTTATTTCATTAAGCATATTCCTGTCAGGCAAGGGACGGGCTCTCAGCTCCTGGGAGCAGATGCTCACATCCTAAAGCTAGACCTGACATACTTATCAGGGACACAGAGGCCATTTTCACAGACTGGACCCAAACGAGGAGAGATGTTGGCATTTTTTGGCTCAGAATCATCTCAGCTCCAGAACAGATGTGTAAAAGAAGACAAGTGCTGGTTTATGGTCTGGGATTTTTATTTTTTATCGCGGGTCACTCAAACAAAGGGTCTATTATAAAACTTTACAGATATATTTAGTGTGTATCCAGGGTTTTTTTTTTCTTCACCATGTTCGGAGACTTCAGGATGTATTGGATAAAACATTAAAGTTTGATCATCCGTTCTTTACTTGAAAGACTCCAGATTAAAAACTGTGATTATGGACAGGTATTAATGTAGTAAGCTATTTTACTTCAGAAACTGAGTCACCTTGCACATTTTCATACAGATATTTATATATGTATTTATATGTGTGTGTGTATACATATATATATAACACATATATTTATATGGTAAATATTGTATCAGGGAAAATTTGGACTAAATATGATAAAGTAGATGGTAAAAAATGAGTTGAAGGGGATCCTGAAGTACTAATGTAATATGTACACACATTACAGTTTTGTGACTCTTTTGTGGTAATCTAATCCAAATTGAATTCTGAAAATACTATTAGTTTATACAAAACAGGGAGCCTATATAAATTCATCATAGAAGCAGAAAGCTTTATTCAACTAGCTGATTAAAGGATTTTTTCTTTAATCTAATTTTTATGTGTTACATCCCATTAGTGAGTTCTTAGTGAATAAATCATTTCAAACATGTAATGCCAAATAAGTCAGCTGCAGGTTTGACAAGCCATTGACTACACACAAGACAAAAATTAAGCATTGAGAAGAATGAAAAAATTAGCAAAGCTTAAACTCTTTTACATATAGCTTAGTTATTACAGCAGTACTGAGAAGGAAAACAATAATTATAGTGGCTAATTCCCCTTAGAATAATAGAGTTTAGTGAACTAATTTCTCATGTGTGTGCAATATTGCTCTCTATTGGCTGCTGGCTGGATAGGAAGAGGCAAAGTTTTAACCCAAGGAAGCTTCACGTGGCCTATCAAACCGTGACTCTCCCTGAGAGCTGAGGAACTCATTCCTGAGGGGTTTGGTCACACAGCAGCAGCCAGCTGGCTTTCAAGGCAGTGCTGCATACCCAGCTCCTTTATTGCAGACCCAGCGAAAGCCTTTTGGAATATGGGCTACAGCAGCTGGGCTTTGTAGTACCTGAGCATTCTATGGAAACAGGAACCAAACAGCACAGAGCAAGGCAGGGTGACAACAGTGCCCCTGCCACATGGTGACCTCTATTCAGCCAGCCTTCTGCAGGGAGGACAAGGAGACCCCTGACTGATAGCCTGGAGTGGCAGTAAAAACGAAATAAAATTTTAAAAAATCTTTGCTAGAGATTTAAAAGACTTCCAAAACCAGTATTTGTTCGTGGTGAAAAGAAGTTTAAAAACCAGTCAAAATCTGACCCTCAAGGTTTCCCTAACCTGCCCCAGAGGACTCACAGAGTTCACCCATTGATACAACTTTACTTCAGATTTCTGCAGAGACGTGAGGGAAGGGAGTGAAAGGAGCTCGCAATGTCACGGAAAATTTCGTAACATTTTTTTGGTGTCTCCCAGATCATTTTCTTGGTCATTTAGAGCATTTTGATGTCAAAACCAAAATGAACACGGATAGCAGTGACGCGCAGCCAAGGTTCACACTTCTTTTTTCATTGTTCTTTTAATCAGCCAAAAAAAACCTGTTGATAAAAGCCATTCACTTCCTACTGACTGTGTGCTTCAGCAACATACAGCATTCTAAGCTGAACCTGCTACAAAACTAGGCTTCCTCAACTTAAAACCATGAGAGAGCAGAAATTAAAGATTTTAAAAGGTAGTGGGAGAAAAAAACCAGCAACTCTCACTGAACATCTCAGAGGGCCTTGGTCTTGACTGAGTTGGTGACTGAGGTGACTCCTTTTGCTGTTCCACTGTGTAACTCCAAAGCTAAGCCAAGAAGGAAACCAGGTGGGCTCCTCCAAAAGACAGGTGACTGCGGCGGCCTTTCTGAAAACCCAAAGTCGTGTGCGAAGAAAGAACACACAGACGAGATCAAAAGTGAATGTCTGGTCTCAGGAGACGGAGCGAAAGTATGGCTGTGGAAGTGGGGGGGCCAGCTCAAGAGAGGACACAGAGGGTATCAGACAAACACATCCTGTAGGCTGTCTCAGGGGCTTGCACCTCGCAGCCTTGAAACGCTGGGCTGATTTGAAGGATGATGTGGCTACGACTTATGAGAACTGAGTAAATGGAAGGGCTGGTAGGGATGAAGGTAACCTTACAAGAAAAAAATGAAATGTATCATTAGAGGGGAAGAAAGGTGAAAACTTCAGGTCTGGAAGTCTGCAAGCTGTCCTGGATGAACACAAACTTTGTTCACTTCTACTAAGAAGGTCAGGGGACAGCAAAGGGAAATTGAAAGAGAAAGGCATGATACATTTTTAATGGTTTTAAAATAATTTCATTCTGCTCTTCTTATAGAAAGAATTCACTTATCTAAATGTTCATGGTGTACTGACTGAAAAAGCTGGGTTAGAAACTACTATTTAAAATTATTTACCTAATTTCAGACTTCTTCAAGTGAATCTAAAGAAATTACAGAAAATTCCAAACTTTCTGAAAACCTATTTTACTTCTGGAGAATATTGCAATATATTCTGCATTTAGCTTGAAACTGGACTGACTCTGTTAGGGTATCTTCCAGCATGCTTAAAATGAATTATGAAAGAGTGCAAAATGGACAGCACTGGCACCCAGAAATCCTGTCAGAGTCCCCTCCTTTTTCTTTCTTATCTCAGAAAAACTTTCTCCCAGTAAACTCGTCTAAAAATGCTGTTCTAGGAATCTGAGGGTTTGGTATCCTTTACGATAATTGAATTACAGAAGTTTTGTCGATTAAAGCTCTATCCATGACAAATTCAGTTGAACAGGATCCACCCCCACTTCAGCCCATGGTTTCCCAACCCCTGGCGGGAGTCCTCTGGTGCCAAAACTGAGCAACTGAAGTTAATATGACAGCATTTGTCTCTGCACTACCAGTCTCTGGTGAGCATAAGTTAAGACTTTTAACATCATTTTTTTCCCACACAGGTTTTGCATTTAATTATGGAGTAAGGTCACTGTGTGTTCCAAGAGCAATCATCTTATTGACATGTTATCCTGAAGCCAGCCTTCATTCAGTGTGTGACATGCTCTGGTTATGCACTGGGAAAGAGAGCTATGATGAAGTGAGGCTGGGCAAAAATACACTGGAATCTGAAGTAATGCCAGCTAAGAAAGAGCTTATCTCTACTTTATTATTATTATTATTATATTTAATAAGCAAACTTTTATGCCTGCAGAAGAAAGAAACAAATGAGAGCTTTATAGGATAGATATAAAAGCCTCGCATATAAAAATGTGTTTACTGAGTTATAACTACCTTCCTTTTTGTGCTATAATAATAAAAAAAAAAGCAGGCTGAAACAAATGGAAACACTTACAATTATGATGTGAGGAGGAACAAAGCCCTCTTAAGGTAGAAGACAAGGGTATACTCCAGGTTATGGGCATCTTTGGTCAGGATCCAGCATTTTGAATAAAGTGCATCACGAGTTCTTCTGGTTAATTCTAGGACCAACTTAAAGGTCCATTGAAGGACGTGGTGAAACTTTGTAAAATAAGTAAATATTGCTGATAAGCAGTTTTGGACTTGGACTATTTCTGACATCATCTCATCAGCCTTCTGAAAAAGACTTCTCAGTCATGACCCTTGAAGCTGAGGCTGCAGCGGTGATGAGGATCCCCATCCTGCTGGGGCAGCCCTGCAGGGCAGAGCTGGTATTTGGGAAACAAGCTGTGAGCTGGGACTGAGCATTCCTCTCCAAACTCTTCACCTCACTTCTGCTGTATCCTGCCAACCTGTACCATGTCCATCTCTCCTGCCTAACAGCTACATCTTGGCTTGAGATGGGGCTTTGTGGCATAGTAGAGGGTGGAAATCACCACAGTTCCTGAAGTATGATTGAGCATTAAGCCCTGTCACAGTGTAGGGCTATTTTCTTTTGTTTTCCTAAAGTATAATAATTGCTGCAAAAAGTGATCAAAGCTTTCACGTGTTGCAACAGGAGCTCTGAATATTTCAAAGCTGATTGCTATGATAGATATATTTTCAGGGTCCTATTTCAAGACAAAACCTGTCACTGAGGAATGCACTGCCCTTTCAGTATAAACAGATAATCAGAGTTTCATTTTTCAGTTTCCAAATTATATAAAAATGATCTTGAGATAGAGAAGATCTCATTGCTATTCCCTAGACTTTTGGTTTTCACACCTCTCTGACTCACTGTGGGCTAATACCGAGCCAATGGTACATTTAAGAGCTCTTTGGTATTCAGACCTGTCTTTCCTCGTTTCTAGTGCCCACCTAGTATGAGTGCATGGACTCTATAGGTGAATCCATCCCTGAGTAATTTACATTGTTTTATAAGGAACTTATTCCAGGAACAGTATCAGGAAAAATCCCTGTTCAAAATTTGGGCAGGGTCAAAGCTTTGTGAGACCAATATAAGGTACATTTTTTGGTCTCAGTTCTTATTTCTATTTTATGTTTATTATTATAAAAAGACATTGCATAGATTACTTTGTATGTTCTTGCTGCGCTCATAGGGATGCATTTTTAGTATTTTCCATAATACACTTCACATCTGGAGGATATTATTTGCATAACAAGTTTCTGCCAAGACCGGCATCTTAAACTGAATTCCAAGAATATTAACTCACAGGAGAATTTTATAGCAAGCTCCTTGTGACAACTACTCAAAAATAAAATAATTTCCGAAGCAAATATGCTGATTTCTGGGCTGTACCTGGAAACAGAGCTTCTGGGGGCAGAAGCAATCTGTTTGGAAGCTGACTGTGTTCCTGTGAGGACACAAACTCAGTGCCAATCCGGTTATACCCTTAATTAATTTGCAGACTGTATCAGCCAGCCCAATGAAACAGTAGCATCCAAGAGGCTTAAGCTCCCTAGGTTCCAGTCACACACAGCCCCCCAGCCAGACCTGGGAAATCTGCAAGAGCCTCGCAGGCTGTGAGCCCGGACTGTGAATCACATGGCCTCTGATCCTTCACTACGATCCTGACTTCCCCTCAAATTATCACACGTTATTTTGGCCCTTCTTCAGCAAAAGAACAAGACAAGGCTAATCTTCTATCATGAAAGCACTTTTCCATCACGGTTTCAACACAAATTCTTCTTTACTTTTAGCATGACCTGGCACAGCAACAAAGTTTTCTGACAAAAATATTGCTCTGAGGAAAGCTTTAAAATTTGTTTACCTCATGCATGTCTTTGTATCTTTTCTTTTCTAACTTCAGTTTTACGTGATTATTTCTGTTCTCAAGCACTTCCAAGCTTGTATGTGATCTGCATGGTAAGGTTTCCGATTCTAGAAACACAAATCCTTTCTTTACATCTGTGTAAACCAGTACCAGCACTTATGACTACTGTCAAGTAATGACTGCAAATTAATCTTGCACTTCGTTACAAAACCAACCGAAACTAAAAAGAAAAAACAAAAACACACTTACACACACACACAAAAACCTCAGGGTAGCAATCTGAAAAATAAAAAAAAAAAAAGAAACTTTTAAAATTTTGTAATTAACAGGGTCATTACAATTTTTTAATTATAGTATAGCTTCAGTATGTTAATAAATAATCTATTATAAAACAATTCCTATGTCTAAGCCTTCCTTACTTGCATTTTTACAAGAAGTTCTCTTGAAGATATCAAAGCCCTCAATAAATTGACACTGCATTATTTTCTGGGAAAATAATAGTAAAAAGAAAGATATTTAAAATATTGTTACTAAAACTCCAGAGGTTAATTTCATTTTATTCAAGCGTGCACACTAAAATAAATCCAGTATGCCGTATTGTTTTAGTAAGAATAGCTAAACTATCACTTTCTCATAGCTTTGTTGTCAAAAAAATAAATGAATCCTTTCAAACAAAACCAATAATTTAGGAAGAAATTACATCTGTAGGAAACAAACAGAAAAAATTCTCACTGTCATGAGGAGATTTTTCCTTAACTAACTGTTTCAGAGTCCTAGAAAATCCTGGAAAATTCTTGCTGATATTCTGTTGCTAAAAAGTTGCCATGGTGTTGGGTTTTACTGCTGGCTTTCGTTTCCTGCATGAACGTGCAGCATATTAGATTCTCCATATGGGCTATGTTCATTAAACTAGTCAAAGATGACGATAATCTTCCAACAAATTGTTGTAGAATTTTAAAGAATAGGAAGCAACATTAGGAAACATCCTAAAACCACAGACCTGAGCAATTAAAGCTGATTAGTAACCGTTTCAAATATGCATATGCATGCCAGATTTACGTGTATATGCATTTTAAAAGGTGTTCAGTATTATTCTGCAATAACCAAAATGATCGTTGTTCACAAGTAACACTTTCCCATGTCTATAGGCACTGCAGACTTTAATAGTGCAACATTTTGGCCTTTTTATGATGGAGGTGATCAAAAGCAGGGAGATACGGAGGGCTGAAAGTTCAAGGCTGTGTTAGCAGCAGTCTGACATCAGACATCTGCTCTCCAACTCCAAATCATACTTGTCTTTCCTGTCCTAGCTTTCCCTCTGTGCAAAGGGTCTTTATCCTGACCAGTCTGACTCAACCACAGTCAAACCTTTTCTAAGGCTTGATTTTACACCACTTGCAAGCAATACTTTTGGATTTCTTAGTAATATCTCCTGGCGATCCTGTTGTCTTGTTTTATCATGCTAATCAAGGCTTGGGTCTCCGGGGGCCACAGACTCACAGTGCACCCCTGAACCTGGCTGCATGCAGGCATATGGCCTGTCCCAATGCCCACAGGGCATTTCAGTGAGCTGCTGCTTTTCCCAGCACTACCTGAGCTCAGAATATCCAACCTAGCCCAATTCTTGGATATCGTTGCTGGGAGCCCTGGTGAGGGAGGATGTGATACACCTGGCTGTGTTTAGTGTGTGCTTGGTAGGTGCTTACAGTCACCATAAAAGACAGTGTGAGCTCAAATCCATCCTAGTTTTCGCCCAGGGCCTCGGAGTTGTTCAGGACACCGTGTCACTCGTTGTGGAGCACTGTGGAATACATGCTGCTGCTGCTGCTACTTGCAGCCTAATTAAGCTTTTCCTCTTGGTGCAAAACCCATCTAGATATTGCAGTGTCCGTGCCCGATTAATTGCAGTTGAAGTTGAAAGAATGGAAACTGTAACAAGAACACAAATTTTAACCAGTCAGCGCATACAACCACAATTCTGTTTTCTTGGCTCGCTTGCTCGGTTAAACATGAGTGGCAACTGCAAATTGAGTTGTTGCTAACTGACACGTCTGAAGAAACAAACTGAAGCATTTTTACTAATTTCAATAACTTTAAATGCTTCTACATGAGAGAAAGGAAACATAACGGAAGGAAATTTTTCTATCAGCAGCCAAATTGCATAGCCTTGATAGTTTCCAGAAGAGACACAGCTTCGTGACACCATGAACCAAGCAAATAAACACAAGTCCTTGCTGGAAACGGCATGTTCGTGCCGTCTGAATTCATTAAGTTCTCCATGGTAAATTGAGGTAATTGTCAATTTTGATATCGCGGGTACAGAAGTGGCAGAACCCCTTCCCAGACAAAACAATACACATCAACCCCCCTCTGCCAGCCAACAATAAAGGAAATCATAATCAAGCATCACAAAAGAAACATGTTTTTCTTTCCTAAAAACTATTTACTTTATTGAGTAGAAAGCTTCAGCTCTGAGAGATTTATGTTCTGTTCCTTTTTCCTTCAACAAAATGTCAGTCATTTCAGATATTCTCAATTCCTGCTCAGAAAAGATGCCTCTGACTCCACATTAAACTGAAATGATTAATTTCTCTGGGAGTAAGAAAAAAATGCAACCATACAAAATAACAGTTGCAATAACCACCTATATTGCTTTCCGTGTAGCCAAAGCTTTCTCTTTTGGTATATGCAAAGATTCCTAAAAGGATATTTCTTTGTGTGAAGCAGAAATGGCTAACGCAGGATTAGTGGTGGAAGTTTGTGTGTGTGAGAGAAGAGAGAGGGAGGTCTTTCATGAAGGTCGCTTGTATTTCTATTTTTACTAACCACAAATTATAGAAAAGTAGGCCTGTCAACATCCTTTGTAATTTAACTACTTTAGGTGTCTCCCAAGGGATATCTGCTATTCTGTCCCTATTTAGATTTTTTCTAAACTTCTCCTAAAGATCTGCAGTGATGGGATTCCAGCTCCTCAGCTTGCTTTTGCAAGCTCAGGTTTAAAAGCCTGCTCCAACATACTTAGGTATTTACTTCCCTCCATTATTTGTAATCTCAGGGTTGAAAACTCAGTAAACAAGAGGAATTTTCTGTGGGAGATGGGAGGCTTGGTGATGAGCTAGCTGAAGACAGGGGTCTTTAAAGACTTCTGGACCTGACCTATTTCATAATTCAACTTGGATTATGGACTTTGCTAGTATTATTTTTCTTGGGATTTCTTCTACCTGAGGACAGGTAATTGTTTTTACCTTCCTCCTGCAGGAATCCTTAATGCTGACCCCTACTGTGACCAGCTGGCCATCTTTTGATTTTTTTCTCCTAGAGACTGCCTTTACTTGAGGAAAAGCAGTGTTTGCAGATGGAATTTTACAAATAAAGACAGAAGCAAGCAATAGCACCATTCTTACATATTTCTCCCACACCACAGGAAACTGTGCCTTTCTAACATTTCCAGCCCAGTTGGAAGCAAGAGAAATTAGAGATCTCACAGGAGGAGTTGAGATCAAGATCTTCAAATGGTTGGGTATTTGAAGTAAACACCTCTTGAGCCAGCCCAGCAGTGGACATTTTTTGAGATTTTCCCCTTCATAAGTTCTGACACCTTTTGCAGCAGCAAAAATCCACCACTGTTCATGCTGCTAACACAAGAATCCAAATGAGGGAAGAGATCTGATCTGCAGTTTCTTGACACCTAAAGCCTAATTAAGAAGAGCACTATCTATGGGAACTACATCAGCTTCACTGCTTTCTCTCTTGGCTAATCCAAGTTTAAGTGGACTGAAGTTTCCCTTAGATGGATCTTGTAACATTTTGGGGAAGGAAATCCCTGCATCTATCCCACTCATATTCTGGGTAATTTTGGAGGTCATATTTGAGATTCTCCATGAGTCTCAGAGCATGGACTGCATCCAGCTGGAAGTCTCCTGGCTTCTGGTAAGTCCACTGCTGCTCCGGTGTCAGCTCTGCCTGTTTATTAGCAAATGCACTAACTTGCCTGGTCTCCAGGCTACCAGATCTGACACAGAGGTGCTTCCTCCACATAATCATAATAAATGGTGCCCACACACACAAATACACTTGACCCACTTGTGATAAGTATGTTTCAGAACCAATTATTTTTCTCCCTCTAACTTTTATAGTTCGATTTAGCTGAGGAACAAAATGCTGTAGGGGATGAACAGTCTTGAAAGTCTCACTTTATAAATTGCTGTATTATAATTACAACCCAATTAAAATTCAGTGTTACTCTCTTCATTAATTATCATCTCGAGCCTTACAAATAAGTTGGGAGACTGCTGTTCTGTAGAACATGCAGCTATCCCCCGCCTGCTTCAACTTTGAGAAAAACATGGCTGAGTTCTGTGCTTCAGTAATAGAGATTACAGCAGGAAGAACCTATGGTTGGCATTCTCAGCCTCACAACCACTCCACTCTGTGATTCACAAGCACCCAAAACTCTCCACCAAATTAAATCAGAGTTCTTGCTTCAGGAGGTATCCAGGTCCTGTGAACAGCAATGCAATTGGAGGCCATGGGATGAGGATTCCCAAAAGCTGGTGATCGGAGAGCTGAGCCCACAGCAAAACATCAGGGCTGCACAGTGATGCTCAGGCACTGCATGAACTCATCCTGCTCTTATAAAACAACAACATCTCACTACTTTAACCTTAATTTGTGAAGATGTTTCCCCTTCCTTCCGGGACCTACATAAAGGCACAATAAATTCTGCATGGAACCCAAGCTGGATCAGGCCAGTGCTGGCAGGTGATGAGAAGTTCACAAGTCCAGTCTGCAGGGACAAGAACTCCTGACTGCAGGCTGTGCTTACAAACACAGCAACACAGGAACCCACTGCAATTTAACAATTTAGAAATTGTTAAATTCCCAAGGAAGTCAATACAATAATTTATCGTATATTATTATACACACCTTGTGTTTCACAAAGAATGACTTGCTTCAAATGCTACAGTGCTAGTGCTTGCTTAGGCTATTAATGCCAAAGTCTCTCTGAGTGCCATGCAGGAACTCTCAGGAATCATGAGAATCAACATGAATGCATTTGGGAGTTATGGCCACTCTAATGTTTCCCAGCACAAAGCAATGCCTCCACAGGTTGCTGCTCGGTGCCACACATACATTTTTGGCTCAACCAAAGCTTAATCATTCTTCCTTGCACCTAAAAAATAGGGTCACAAACTGAGCAAAAATGCCACTTCTCTTATATCCTTCTCATGCCACAACCAACTCAAATCTCACATTGTTTGTCAGGCTCCCCATTTAGACTCTTCACCTATTGTGTTACACTGGTGCTTGTACCATCCAAAGTAACTAAATCAGAGTTTATTGATTTTAGTTGGTCCAACGCACTATTCCATCTTTAATTAAATGAGTAAAATCATAGTACATTAGCTCTGTAATATCTTTTTCCTGTAACTAAAAACATAAAAGTACCAAGGGCTGTTTCTTTCTGTTAAAACACAACATGGATCTAACCTCAGGTGAGATGTTTTCCAGCAGCTTGACTCTTATTCCAAATTAGTAACCACATCCTTTGCACAGGTGCTGAAAACCCAAAAGGATTCTATTATCATTAGAAGGAATGTCTAAGCCATAACAAGAGAACAATGTGTTACAAAAGGGACCATAGAAAAAAAAGACTAAACAGACGCATAATTGAAAAGCTATTTCTGTCTTAATAACATCTGCCAGTTCCTCTGTTGTGTTTGGAAACTAAAGATCAAAGTATCTCTCGCTTGGGCAGGCTGGGAATGGGGATCATGACAACAGGCAAGGGATGAGCTGCTCCAGGCTCAGGCTTGCAGGGAAGCGTGGCAGAAACACAGTGCCAATTTCCACACCACAAACTGAACGGAGCATGGCTGTGAGAATGGGTTTGGACAAGATCCTATGATATCTCACACTTCCCTGAGGGATTCCTATGAGCTCCCTCTTTTCCTTCATGCTGGCCAATACCCCATTGCAGTATGTAATGCTTTCAGACAGTTACTGAACATGAGAACCTGGATCTGTATTTGATATGCCGAGCACACTAATTGCATTTCGTTTTTCCCCCCCCCTCCTTATTTTGTTGGCTGCTCTGTACCTATGTTTTAAATATGCTTTCTATCCATCAAAGGGCTAATAGTTATTCTGAATTATACATGATTCCCAGGGACTGGCAGACCTTTCTTCTCCAATATGTATATACAAAACAAAAATAAAGCCCAAAGGAAATGTCAGGGGTAATTAGACAAAACAGTGTCATATATACTGATGAAAAAGAGACTCATCAGGTAGCATATGTAAAGTGATATTCCCAGTTATCAAAGTACTCCTTTCTAGTCACAAACTGATTTACATTTCTTCCTCTCTGGCACTGAAGCAGCAGAGTTTGGAAGCTTGCTGCTTTTTCTTTTAACTTTACATTGGTTATATATTTGAGCAACATAAAGGTTGATTTTACATTTCTTTCTGCATACAGTCAATCAACAAAATCAGCATGTCTTCCAAAAGCAGAGTTAGCTTTCCATCTTTCCTCAGAGGGTCTGTAAAATGTAATTAATGTTTGCAAAGCACTAGAATATTCTCGCATAGAAAGTACTAACTTACTGCCAAGTACTTAATACAGGCAGTGCTGCTTCTGCCTAAGTTCCCAGATGTGACTCGGGGTTTCAGAAAGGAGCACTGGCACACAAATAAAAAGCAGCTGAGGACTTCAAATGCACAACCTGAAAAGAGACCCCAAAACATCTACCCCAGCACTACTCAACTCTGTGAGAACAAAACTCACCACGCCCTTTCCATCTGACCTCAGAACCCTTCAGGCATTAGGAACTGGGTTGCTGAACTTCCTCTGAGCTGCTTAGCTCTGGCCTGCAGAGCTGCACATCCAGCTCCCAGACACCCAAAAAGCAGAGGGGCACCCGAAATTTAGTTTTCACATACTGTGTAGCTGAACATATTTTGACTAAACACAACTGTAAAAAGCAGCATCACAGAGACAAGACAGGGGTGGACTGAACAGCTGAGGGGTTTGGGCAGGGGGAGGCTGCTCACTCATGTGGCCTGTTCCAGCAGGTCACGAGCTCTGCAGGCCAAGAGACTCAGTACAAAAGTACCATCACTCATGGTGATTGCTCCAAGTGCTAAATATGACCACCTGGTACACCCTGAAACTTCAAGATTTAAATGACACTCTGTGCATCACAGCAGTTCTGTTTCCAATCCCGGTTTGAATTAAAGACCACATGTGACATGAAAATTATTAACTGTTTTCAAAAAAAACAGTACACGCATTAACTGGACATGCTTGGACCCTGGACAAACTAAATTCCATTTGGAATCTGTAGCAGAAACACTTTCATAGTGAAGTCTCAGGATTATCATGACTAATAAGTTAATAGGTAACATGTCTTGGGCAGTTACCTTTTCTTTAGGTATAGTATGTGATCCTTGCAGTAACTGAGTCAAGTAGGGGAAAAAATAGCACAAGCTATCTACTAGAGGTCACATTTTTAATCAAAAATATTGAAGACATCTGCCCTAAAGCTATCAAGCCTTTGAACTAAAACAAAACACAAAAAAGTAAAAACACAAGGAAGCACTCCCACTGGAGGAGTGCTTTAAGTGTCTTTAAAACAACAGCAGAGAATAATGAAAATGCAGAGAACTGAATTTATTGGCAGACTGACAGCAATTTTAGCAGCCTGGGGGCAGGAGTTTTGTTGGAAAGATGGAGGTCTTTGTAAACCCTTTGTTAGTGATGGACTTAAAAAGTATTGGATTAAAGCCATTGCTGTAGTGATCTAAGTGAGAAACCTTCAGATAAATGTTTCCATCAGCCGAGCGAGAAGAAAGCCAGCAGCACATCCTGTGCTCATCGAATTGTTGTTTGACCTTGGCCAAAAGGAAAGCGGAGAAGCAAATCGTAGGTGAGAGGGATTTGCTTTGTTTGCAGAGCGAGGCCCTGCGCAGGGCACTCAGCGCTGGAGGCTGCCAACAGAGGGATGGAGCTGCTCGGAAACGCACCCCGAGGAGCTGGAGCTCAGAGCACAGGCCCTGGGATGCTCTTGGGAGGGGCTGTTTCTTTCCTCTGGTTCCATCCTCAGAACCCTGGGAGGGGCTGTTTCTTTCCTCTGGTTCCACCCTCGGAACCCTGCAGCGCTCAGTGCCCAAAGCACGGGCTGAGGCGCTCTCTGGCTGCTCTGCTCCCCAGGAGACAGCAAGAGTGCCTGCAATGGGTGCAGTCACTGCTCCTGAAGTCACAGCTCACGACTTCACTGCAACAGCCTGAGCGTGGCAGGGCACATCGCCGATTGCTGGCAGCTAAGCTGCAGAAAGTGTTTATTTCCACACAGGGTTTGCGAGGAGATGTGAATGGGGATGTTGCCGTTGTTCTCGAGATTGGACAAATTTAACTGACACACACTGCAGAGTGTAATCATACCCCAGAGACTGAGACATCCTTCCTGGAAAAGGAGCAAGGACAATGTTTATACGTGCTTGTGCTTGAAAACTGGATAGGTAAACACCATGTTGTTACATTTAGATTTAAATTAGATAAAAAGCAGGGAAGAGTGAAGGAGAAGAATTAAGAGGAACACCAACAGATTTACTGTGTCATAAATATGAGCCAATATAAAAATATCTCAATGGTCCTGTAGCATTGCATAAAATCATTTACAACTTTTTTTGTTCAACTAATGCAAGATTTCATAAGAATTCATGTTATGTATTCTATAAAGCAAGAGCAGCGACTATCAAGACCTATTTATTGAGTTTTATATGCAGTACCTCAGCAGTTTGACTGCAGTCCCTTCAGATATTTCTTGAGAAGACAAGTTGCTGACTTGTAGGTCATAAAAGGTACAGAAGAAAAGGGGAATTTAATTTTTTTAATGCAATATTCTCTCACTTTCTTATTGTGTCATTAAATATGCACTTTTGCCCCTCTGGAAAAGTTCCAACAAAGCTTTTTGAGGACTGGTTATGTAAACGGTATTTCTTCAGAAGTGAGTACTCTCCGTGATACTTAAGTATTTCTGAAAAATCGATGAATTTTTTTTTTTTAATTTGCCAACATATCATTAAGTGTAAGGCATTAATATTGTACATCGTTGTGACAGAAATTTTAGCACTTAAAGGGAATCTGATTTTGACTATCATTTGCCTTTTAATGAGATTACTAAAATGAAAGAGACCTTTAAAAACAATGACCCATCTAGGAAACCACTTGCATTTCATCCCAACTTATTCGTGCCCCCCAGCCTTGCACAGCTGGAGAACTTGAGTGATGTCACACAGCACAAGGAGTACTTACTAATGTCACCTTCTAGATTAAAGGGAAAGCACACATGTAACACCCTTCACCCTCCAGTCAACACGGGGGGACACAAAGAGATGCAAAACATCTTTAATACTAAGACAGAAAGAAAGAAAGTTGCAGCTTCATGCCTAATAATAAAAAACATGGATTAATGGGAAATATTACAGAATATTTGCACCTGCCTCATACAAAAGTTAGTGAAGTCACACTGCTTTGTGCTTAAAACAGGTAAATTACATATGTAAGGGGCTGTAAGCAGGAGATGGCACCTCCAAGAACATTAAAACCTGTAAAGGTACAGAAGATTATAAGAGAAGTTTGTTAACCAACCCACCACAAATGAAGGCTTGTTCCAGTGTACACAACTGAGCAGCCACTGCCAGGCTCCCTGAGCCAGGTGACCGGTTCTCGGGGAATGCTTCTCCACAAGGAAGCACAATTCTATCCTGCCAAGTGTGCCCTCTATCCACAGCGGCTCTGCAGGAAACACCACACAAAATCAGTGCTACCTGCATGATTATCAGTAGAGAGCAAATTCCAAAATTGTCGATGGAAGCGTTTTCAGAAAGTCAGCTTTAAATGAAACATCAGGCATGAAAAAAAGAGACAGAGCTTTGATTTTGAGAGCAGGATGATGCGTGGGCGAGCAGTTATATAACACCTAATATCACCATTTGGGTTATTTCTTTATTCCTTTCTAAATATCCATCAGCTTGGGCAAACACAGCAACACTCTGATAAAGATGTTTTGGAGTGCTGGTAGATTCATAATGTTGTTAGAGTGTTTAATGATTACAGCTATTTCAGAGCAGTGAAAGTGGTGGTATATTTGACACAGTTGGATGCCATTTTAATTTTAAAATTATGGTTTTACTAGACTTCCTTTTAAATTCTCAAACAAGATGTCATTAAAGCAATTAATATATATCTATAAAATAAAAAATATAAAATAGATCTATATATACACTTAACATATACTTCAATATTGGTACAGGTCAGTATTTTGAAAGATCCATGAGGATAGGAATAAAAAGAAGGCATTTTATAAGATTCTGTTATTTTGTTTGGTTATAAATCTTCTCTGAAAAAGCTTCAGTAACTTCTAGTAGACCTCATGGCTAGACAAGCTATGTGTAGTCAATGACTTCTTCATTATGAGGCCAAAGGAAATGGAAAAATATGTTAACAAAAATTGCCAAGTAAATTTTAATAATGAGAAAAGGATGTGTATATGTGCTCTATGATAGGCAGTAATATAAGAACTTCACTGAATCAGACAGTGATATGCAGATGGACATTACATTCAATTCGAAGATGAAGAGGCTACATTAACCAAATCCATCATCTATTGGAAAAATGTACTCAGTTTGAGTAATTCTGACATCTTCACACTGGTCATGGAGCTGCTGCCTCAGTAACAATCTAGAGTGTGCTGAGGTGAATGAAATGTCTGATTTTAGGGGAAATCTTGAAGGCAGTAGGGCCATACATAAAAAGATATAGGCCTGAACTGCTCCTAAGTACCTTGTACTCCCAAGTACTACTGCACCAGTTGTCTTGCCTGGGAAGCCCGCTGCATATTCCAAAGCTCCATTTCAGTCATCTGCAAGCTCTGGCAGCTGCTTTACACTGTACCTGGCTCACATTTCCAAGCCTTCCTTTAAAACTGCAAAAGTTAAAAGAATATGTATGGGGGGTAGAGGGGTGTCACTTAAATAAATACAAACAGACCCAGAGTTCACAACGACCACCCGATTTCAAAAGCTTAGGCTGCAAGCAAGGGAAGCTGTGCCAGCTGGGATATATTTTATGTATAGACTAGAAGGGGTGGAATCATGAATTCCTGAATTTCTGGTCCAATTCTCCATAAAAAATCTAAGAAAGGACCATGAGGATATTATAACATGTTTGAGGGACAACCATATTTCCTGTGACATCAGATTTGTTTCAAGATTATTCTCTCGCAAGAAGGAACGAAACTGTTTTACATTTTTGTTTCTCTCACCCAGCTGAAGAAAAAGGCCTGTGATCTGTCCATGTAAAAGAATATTGGCTTATAAGAAGATGACTTTATGCAATGAACACTGTAGCATTTATTCCTGTGGTAACTCAACTCACAAGTTATTTTGTTCCAAACACAAACTGAAAAGAGCAGCATGTCCAGTGCCGTGATTCCTTAGCTGCAGGAACTAAGCAGTTCTTCACACAGTTCTGAGGGGCACTGAGATGCATAAAGTTCAGCATGACATCATGCTGGCACTCATCATATGACTCAAGGAGTGAAACAGAAACGAGATTTTCAGAGCAATCCATGGCCTTCTTTTTCTTAACCTAAGACTGAAGGAAATTATCGGCTTCAAGTGGCAGAGGGCAGGATTCAAAGCAGGGACACGTGCATAAGGGTGGATGTGTGCTTCTGAAATAAGATGACACCTCCTGAGCAAGGACTGTCCCACAAGAGCAGATGCCAAAGCTCTCTGTATAGAATGGACTCCATTGTACCTTGGAAATGCTGACTTCCAATAGCTATAAATAAAAGTCTAGATGGGTAGCTGAGATACACGGTGGATGTGTGGGGTTGTGGCAGTAAATAACGTAGTGGCCCTTGCTTTCTGCAGACAACACCCCTGGGAACTACTGAGTATTACAAGGAGAAAAAAAACCCAAACAAAACTAAAAGCAAAAATTCACGTGCAGGGAAATTGGGAATGGTTTCCCTGCTGCTTGATCAATTGTAAATGGAGCCTGATTTCACTGGCCTTGCAAATTCATTAACACCAGATTTCCTTATTCTGGAAGGTTTCTGAGAGCCATTCACAATATTAACGCAAGCCCTTGCTCTGCTCTCTCTCACTGAGACAGCTGTCTCAGAGGGTATTGTCCACACTGTTTTCCTGATGGGCCCAGCTCAAGGAGGAGAGGAACATTGCTTCTGAGCACTGCTCAGGAGGAATAAAAGTTCCTTTAAACTGACTACCTCACTTCATGACTGGGGGAATAGGAGAGGTTATTTCTGTTCAAATAAGGGCCAAGAAGGAGAAATAATCTCAGAGAAAAACTGAAAATCTGTGATAGTCAAAATGAGTTTAGCATCATGCTTATGATACGGGAAGTGCACAGCCTTCTTACCTTAAATAAGATTGCCTGTTTTGGCTCTGTATTAGATGACATGAATTGCCCTCAGCAAAACAAATTTTTATGGATAGTTGCCATAGGGAAATGTCTAGGAGAATTAAACAGTTCACTGTACCATGGTAGCCTTGAATCAGGCTCTGCTGGCGGCTGCAACGCTGTGCCTTGAAGGACAAAAAGCGGCAAGAAGACAAGAAGAAAAGTGAAAGAAGAAAACCAGTAGAGAAAAGACAAACAATACAAAACCCAAAAAGAGTGCAGCTGGGGACACAGGAGAAGGTCTTAAAGCATTATAGTGGGAGCACACTGAAGTGCAGGTTACTGGTGCAAAGACACCCGGCAAACCACAAACTCCCTGCATTCTGTTTCTACGAACTCTGAGTTTTGCAAACTCCTCTGTGACAACTTGAACTGTGGTTTTATGCACTCTTCCTAAGGGATTAGGGACAGTCCTTGCCATGTTTAACTGCGGTCAAAATTCTCCCATCCCAGGAAAAAAGGACATGTCTGAACACAAGGGATGCTGAAGCACCTTCTTACCTAGGCATAGCATCTAACAGTGCTGGTTTAGGAAAAGGTGCACTTTCAGCAGAAGACAAAGGTGATGAGTGCTAACAGTTTTCAGAAATACTTTCTCCATTTAAAGTCAAGTAATGGTGAGTTTAGGAGAAAGTTTTTATCACAATCAGATTTCTCTGCATGTTTTAGAAAGATTTGTTGCTCAATTGTTTACACAAGTACTTGTACTTGGTAGTCTGGATACTTTATACTTAAGCATTTGGAAAAAAACTTGGTATGGCCTGACTTTAATGTTGACCATAGCTCAAGCAAGAACACAGACAAAATACCCTCCTGAAGTCCTATTCAATCTACATTATCCAATTATTCTGTCAGCCACTGAATTGTTCCATTTCATGACATTTAACAGGCATCATCCTTAACTTGGTCGTTTAAACATTCACAGAAGAGGAGAACTGTGTCCGTGTACAGACAGGGCAATACCATCTTTGTACTGATTATTTGGATGATTAAACTCTATCTCACAGTTCTTTTAGTGGTAGCTCCTGGACTATTAAGTCTCAGCTATAAAGACTTTGATGCTTTAGGAGAAAATCAGCTTACTTGGCAAATTTCGGGAGTCAGGCACAATTGTGTGCGAACTTGGGCACAGAGGTCTGAGCTACTGCACTGCTTCATGACACAACACTCCCGGAATACGTTTGAAAAACAAAGCATCATTGCATCTCACTGCTTTACCAGACAAAGGCAAACAACGGAACTGGACATCATAGCTTTATTTCTTCTTTGCCTCTGTCTGGTAGCTTGTCCATCTCTGTATTCCTCTACATTAAAGATTTTTCCAATCTTTCAATGTGTTGGAGACTTCTAATAATTCCACTGAGGGACTGCTGACTTCTTACTTTGAGAAGATCTTGTCGCGGTTTGACTAACAGCTGTATTCTACTCGTTTTCCTTATGAGGTGTGTTCACATCATTCTGACATAAATTTAGGTTTTTATCCCTTAGCCTATTTCTGCCCACATGTAATTCCACTACGAATCCATGGACTTCTGTTAGCCTTATATTTGCAGACTGTCTGAGCAATATGCTTCTCCATGCCTGATACCTTTAGGGCGGTCTGTTTCTTTCTTTGGGGGTGTGTGTATATTCCATTGTTGGAACACGGTAGATTATTCTAGGTACTGCCACCCCTAGAGCTGGAGAAAGAGGAGTAAGTATGTCACAGCTGGGTGTTGAGAAGCCTACATTTGAAGCGTAAAGTCCTACTGGGCTTCCCCTCCAACACAGCATCCAACAAAATCAGATCTAATTTACTGCTGGCTGTTTCTAGCTCTTTTTTTCAGTATTACTGATTTCCATGCTCCTCCTTCCCAGTGAATATCAGTGCCTCACACTGCGTCCCTTGGAGACAGCGGTGTCTCCTCTGGGAACAGCAGCTGCTGGCACACACCAGGCACGAGCGCTGCTCGTGCTCAGCTCTGAGCGCCACACTCCGAGCCGTCTGAATTCCACAGGTACATCCAGACCTTCAGAGAGGTTGTAAAGATGAAACCCAAAAATCAATAGGAGCGAGTTCTCAGCTGTAGATAAAATAAAATTTCAGGAATGTTCAGGCAGTTGCTGTGTGAACTTTGCCAGGTATCGTGGCACGTAGCACAGTAGGATCTGCACGCGGGAAAATGAACTCTCCAAATGACTGGAAAACTGTTGTTCCTCACATATCTGGAGAAGTCCTGGGGCATGAGGGTCTGGGGGCACTTCTATGGAGGTAGAAATAATACATGCCTTTCTTAGTTATGTGGAGAAAACATCCTGTGAAGGGGTTATGGCTCTCCTAGTGAAGGAACCGGATTTCTTCGGGAGACACAGAATAGCCTCCCACACATCACACACATCAAAGTCCCTGGCCAGCACCAAAACCAGGCTGGAGGGTGTGGGATGAGAGCAGTGGTTCCTGCAGAGGAGTGGCAAAAAGAGATGTGAACAGAAGAGGTAGG
Source organism: Machaerirhynchus nigripectus (assembly GCA_013397975.1). Taxonomy (NCBI): domain Eukaryota; kingdom Metazoa; phylum Chordata; class Aves; order Passeriformes; family Dicruridae; genus Machaerirhynchus; species Machaerirhynchus nigripectus. The sequence goes on along the minus strand of VZRQ01002909.1, from coordinate 1,627,497 downwards.
CAAGAGCTCAGGCACAGCCCACGTGAAAACTAGAAATGTGGTCTGGAGAATAAAACCAGGAGGGGACGTTCAACGCTAAGCTGAGAAGACATGAAGATCTAATGAAAGGTACGTGCCATTTCCAGTCTTTGTGTGTTGTTCAGTGCCAAACAGCTCTGTGCAGAACTTTCCACACCAAAGATTTACCTGGGTTGTGTGACCAAGTCACAGACGTCCTAGGCTCTGGTTGCTGTTGTGATGTTCTCATTTTCATGCCTGGCATCCATGCCAGCAGAGAGCACACTGGGAAAAGTCTGGTACCTCATATTCAGTGGTACTGATCTACTGCCTGCACTAAACCCACTTCTGACACAACTAGAGCCAGGTAGAAATGGTTGCTGGAATTTCAGGAGGATGTTACATTTTTTTTCTGTGTAATCTCTTCCATGGTTTTCAGCAAAGAAACCCAGCTGTAGGTTCATTGAAGCTGTTTGTCTCTCCTGTACCTACTGGGATAACATGTGATTTTCACATTACTTAAAGTGGTGTTATTGATAGAGACCAAACTGCACTGCCAGTGACTGATCTATCCATCAGCAGTGGTTTGAACTGTGCTGCTTGTTCGTCCTTTAAGGTTTTAATCTCTGACTCATGAACAACTTCACTGAGGTGTAGAATAACTTCCAGACAAGAGTATTTTTCAATCAGTAGGGTTTTAGTAAAAAAGCAGGACATGCATGAGTACACTAATTGAAGAACGTGTTTCCTTAGTCTCAGCTCTGTTATTACATTCTAATCCGTTTTTACAATTTAACATTCCTGGTTGATAAAAAGTTCATCATGATACAGAGGATTTATTTAGCATACATGAACATTAACTACTAATTTTGGAGGCAATTTGAACTGTGTGAGATTAACTTGGCGCTATTAACATGTTTGCAATTGCTCTGACTGGGAAGAAACCTTGCCATCCACAAATCACTGGCCACAAAAGAAGCTTTAACATCCTTACCAAACTGAACTTTTCTAGTGAAATCTAGTGAAAACTTTCTGTTTGAAAGAAGTTCTAAGGTCCCAACTGTATTTAAGTTACTTTTCTTTATCCTAATTTTCAGTCTACTCATCTACTTCTCTTCCTAGGTGTCCCTTTTTCCAGGCCTCCTTCTGGGACTAGGTGAGCTTTGTAGAAAGGTATACTAAAATTATGACTTCATTCAATTTTTTCATGTTGCAGAAGAAACAAAAAAATAGCACCCTTCAGATTTTTTTCCATATATTGTGAATAATATTGTATCCTTTCCAGGAAGAGAATGAGTGAGTGTGTCATATTTTTGTTACTCTTTGGGGAAAACCACTGTGTAACAGGAAAGAGGAGACTTAATAAAAGGGGGGGAAAAAAAGAAAGACTGAATAGCATGTACCAAGAGAACTGTCTTTTTGTCTCCTCTTTCTTGGCACTGTGACCCAGACAGGATGATCACTTCTCATCAAGACATCCCTCCTTGATATTCTTTGCATACCTTGTCCAGCACAAGAAGACACCAATCCCGGCAGGTTCCTGCATGAATGACTGTAATAAACTCATAAAGCCATATTATCCTATACTTCCCCACAGAGACACCAACTTTTTTCTCCCTCTTAGTGCTCGTATAGGCTACAGCAGTGTTTACCCCAGAATATTAAAATATTGCAGGCATGAGATCTGTCAAAAACTATTCCTGTTTCCTTGTGCTGGAGAATCTCAGAATGTGCTATGGCTTTATGGTTAGCTTTCATTAAAACCTAAAAAATTATATACACGCTACCACTGGGAGCTAATGAACTAAGTGCTATCCTAGCTGTACAGATCCAGAAAATGAGATGTCAAGTGTGGGGAAGTACACCTGTAATTGCCTCTAGTGAGAGAGACAGCTGGAGCTCATCACTGCTGTTTCTCCACAAACAAGCTCAGTGAAAAGATATCTCTGGCTCTCCTGAATACTCCCAAAGGGTCAACTTTCACTTCAGATGGTGTAAAATCTCACACTGCTTTACTCTACTTATTAATTTCTTCACAGCTCAACCTTTCTTAACCACTTTGCAGCTAAAATAAAATCCCACAAACACCCTGATAGTGCCGCACCAATTGCAAAAGGTACTCCAGGTTTCTAGGCTAGGTATATGCACATTTATATGTGTGTACATATATATATATATATATATATATATGCATATAAAATAAATCTAAGGTCACATTAAAAAGAAAGTTCTAAAAAAGGAAGTGGGATGGAAGGGAATTAGGCTGTTCAAGACCTATTGATCAACTCTAAAGTCTCTTGTCAAGACATCCTTTTCTCAAAAATACAATTTTACTGCAGTAATTATATTTCTTTTCTTCAGAGGAAGAAAAGAAATATATTCTATTACTAAAGGAAGAAAAAAGTGTGCACTGTCAAATTCATTCTGGACGAAAAGTTAAAATAAACAGCTAAAGTTAACTGGAACACCGACATTCCACAAAAATACTTTGAAGGGATAATATTAAATCACAGCCAGAAACTGGCAAGTGTCAGTTTTCATTCCAATCATTAAATATGTTCATGCAATTGACTACCTTTATGAGACATTGAAAAGTTCTGCTGCTTTACTAGCTTTTCTTGTTATTTTCATTTTCTGTGTGATTACCATGGTAAATGGACCCCGTTGCCTGGGCATGGGGTCCTCCCATCAGTGATGGAGCAGCTCAGCCTCCACCGCCTCATACCGTACCAGGGTTGGAGACACCTCATAGATCAGTGGAGGCTTTCTCATTTAGACTCATCAGCTTTGGGAATCCCTGTTTTCTTGCTTGTCTGAAGTCTGCACCAAGGTGTTTTCAGCGTTTTGTTTTGCCTGCCTTCAATCTTAGGCTTACGTTAGGTTTGTCAGGATTATTTTTCTCTCTCCAGTCTGAAAGTAAGGGTTCTGTCATTACCCTGATGTATGAGAGAGTACAGCAGCAGCCTATGGACTCCACACCATGGCAAGAAGTGTCCTTCCAGGTCTGTGTTGGTCAGCTCCCTCAATTCACTGTCCCTGTGAGGGTCAGTTTTCACACACAAAAAATTCTTCAGAGCAAGAAGAATGAATTGCTTTCCCCCTTCACGCTGCCACCCCTTGGTGCTGCCTTCCCTCAGCCCCAGAGTGAACCCAGGGGCACCTGTCAAAGGCAGAAATGGCAGCTATCCATCTGCCTCTTTCTCAGCGTGCTCTTTACCCCGAGCACAGTTTTCTGGAGCGGTGGTGATAGATTTTTATCATTTAATTAAATCAGTCACTGTCTATTTCTGTTTTCACTGCCAGTAGGCTCAGCAAACACTTCTGAGATCCCAGGATCCTTCTAGAAACTAAATGAAGCACAGGGATACAATATTCCCTCTCTTTCACTGCACAAGTGACTGCAAACCAGGGCTATTCCCACGCATTCTGCTCAGGTTTCATATTAATGATAATCTCCAAATCTCCTAAACATATATTGAAACATTTTATATCCTTGAATCACTTTTGCTCAGGAAGATGCTTTTTGCATCATCTGCCAAGCTGAGAGAGGTTTTAATGTTTGGCTAAAAACCAAACTCAAACTCTGGAATTAAAAGTGGAGGACATGAATTTTTGTAACTTGTTCCCCAGTTCTGGCACCCATTGCAGCACAAATACTTGGTGTTAATTGATAAAGTACCTTTTGTCCTTTTCAACCAGAATGCCAGGTTTCTACTGCTGCAGAGTGGAGCGGGCTAGTGAAGACAGTGAGACAGCTGTCCTTGCTACCCCTGGTATCCTATTCAACAGCAATCCCGGGGCAGCAGTCGTAAAGCTACTTGAAAAGGACTAAGCACATTTTTGTTTCAGAATGGATACATGCTCAGAGTTTATACCCTACCATCTAAAAAATGAAAGCTCACACCTGAGGTTGTGAAACAGCTAGTGGTTTTCAACCAGTGTCTGCTTTTAAGGACCAACACTTCACTGAAAAAAAGAAACCAAAACATTGGGAGGGTGGAGAAACATGTGGAAAAGCAGGCTAGAGCCAAAAAAAAAAAAAAAAAAAGGCAGTAGAACGACCAACCCAAAAAACTCACTTTCTTCCCCATTTCTGGGTCAGAAACACCTCCCAGCAAGGGCTGGTGCCTCCCTCCGACTCTGACACTACAGATCTGACCTACTCTTTCTCAGAAAGACAAAGTAGCTCATCACGGGTTAGCATACAGCAGGCAGAGATGATCCGCCTGTTCCACAAATTGCTGATAAATGGCACTGCAGTTTCTTTCATTTATAAATAACAATGTTTTCTCCAAATATTTTGCTGAATTGTCTTCAGTCTATCACCTCTAGGGCTTCAGTTGTCACCCTCTCCCTTTCACTGAGAGTAAGTGATCACTTCTCTTTATTTGTAGGCAGATAGATTACCTATATAGTTGTCTGGTCTTTTTTGGCTTTCCTCTCACATCTCCTAAGTCTTCCCTTACAGCCCTGACAAAGAATAAAACTGCTAGAAGCTCTCCCTTACTTTAACAGAGAACGTTAAGTAACCTTATTAAATTGCATTTTCCTCTGCAGTATCAGAGGTTTCTATCTACCTTTCATAAAGCATGGAAAGGAAATTTGTTTTGCAATTCAAAAAATAGCCCAAAAAAAGAGAGCTCTAAATCTTCTCCCCATCTTGCCTGCAGCCACAAAACCAGCCCATTAAAATCAGCTTCCAGGCAAACTGATGTTTTCTTAACATATGTTCCTCAAAGCTGTGCCAGCTGTGGTGCTCCCCTCAGCCAATCGCTGTGTTAATTGAGGTAAGCAGTGAAAACATAAATACCTAAGTTGCAGTAGTTTCTAAGATATTTAAAGCTGGCTTGGATAAGCCATGCTAAACTACTGAAATTGTGTCTCCTGTTCTTTCATATTTAAAGTAAGTGGTGATTTTGTTTGCTTGTCACAGCTTGTGGCTGATAGCAATGTCAGACACCAAACGTAGCTTCGGTTTCTGTCTCTAAGCTCAGAATGGCCTTAGCAGGGTTTAACATGAGGCCCAGCTTGAGATATGAAGCATATGAATCTTTATCAGCGTATTCTTTGGTCCAAACTGGTTTTGTCATGAATCATTTTAAGCTAAATAGGCATTAACAAACTCAGCAGTCTCACTCAGGCCAAGTTTCCTCTCTCCAGCATTCAGTTTTGTTTGTGGGACTTTACGTGCTGTTGAAAGAGATTCCAGATTTGTCTCATCATTTCATCTAACCAATTTGGTACTGACAATTCTTTATGCATCTGGGCCCAAGGATGTAAATAATAAAATACATACATATAAATAAATCCCTAGAATCCTGTGTCATGCCTCTCAGAGAAGAGCTGCCGGAGAACTACCAAATTCTGCTGGAAGTAACAAAACACAAAGAAGTCTTTACTAAGCTACCTTGAAATGCACAAATGCAGCACATCTCCAACCCGTGAGGTGATTGAAAACCACCATGTCCAGAGCTTTGAGGAGGTGTCAGTACAGAAAGGCCGAGAAGTGGTGCAGAGTAAGCACAGCGGACAGACTGGCTTCCCCCATAGAGCCCTGTACCACTGTTCTACCTTGCAGAAGGCACCGGTCTCACAAGCAACAGAAAGGAAATAGAAGTGCTCAGTCCTGTCAGAAAATATATAAAACTGGGGGTTTAGGCAATTTTGAGGAAAAAGCTGCTATTCTGCTTAAACCCTTATCTTTTTCTGGCAATGAACTGACCCTCCGGTGTGTTAGCAGCATGGAAATTTATATAAGCTGGAGTTATTGTCCTCCTGACTCTTTTTGTGTTAGCATTTTATTCTGTCACCAGTTCCTAGATGACAAGCCCAAAGGCAGTCTGTATTTTTACAGCAAGCATAAGTTGATTAAAAGAACAAAATCACTTAATGATAATTTTGTGCATGCAAAATATGTTTCTCAAAAAAGCACAGGTCCTCTCTTCTTTCACATTATTTTTAAATGGGGGCACTGCCTGTGCCTCTTCAAGAATGCAGAAAAGTCCTACAAATCTGAAAAAAAGGTCTTCTAGAGCCTATTAAATGTGAACTACTGCATTACAGGGTGTAGCCCTCTCCCTTGTAGCTAGTCATTTAAATCCTTATTTGCTATGATCTCTGAGATGCCGTGTCATTCTCAGCTACAAGAATGAGTTATTAACTTGATGAGAGAAGCACATGGTCACAAATCACTTTCTCTTAGTCTGGATTTTTTTGGTGGTGGTTGGGATTTTTTGTCACCTTTTCTTCTTTTTTTTTTCCTTTTTTTGAGCCTCTCCAGGTCCTAAAGAAAATGGTTTTAAATGAGGGTCTTTGACAGCAAAAGCAGAACACATTTTATAACCCCCAGAGCTACAAGAAACAGCTGTAGATAAGCATAAAACCAGACAGTTTCTGTCTGAATGTGCTCCAGGTCACTGTTGGTCCAGTTCTCAGTTGTATCCCAGCCCCTGTTGTGCCATTTCTCTTGTGCAAGGAGGCTGTGAGCCATCTTCTGCAGAACCCTCCAGCAATGGGTCAAATGCTGGGCAGCACAGAGCCAACGGAGCTGTCCAGTGCTGTGTCCTCAGTGGTCCAGAGCCTCAGGGAACGCAGGGCTCTGCTGGAGCAGCACTTGGAATTGTTCATCTGCCTGCCGGGAAAAACTCCATTACTACACTCTGCAAGGGATCCTAGCTGTTATAAGGAGAAAAGGATTGGGATAAGAGATACAAATATTGCAGTGGGGTTTTTTTAATTCACATGGTCTTCTCTCAGGGAACTGTCACTGTGCCAGAAACTTTACTGGCACAAGAGCTTGGCAGTGTTTTTGTCCCTAGGCCACTGTACTCATTTGTGCTAATTATAAGGTAACGGTGGGTTTTCTTTTTCCTCTCCCCTAGTGGACTGCATATTCCACAATCAGATGTTCAACCTAGATCAAAAAATAAATAGATATATAACCTTCAGGCATGATATTTCTCCTAGACTACACAGAAGTGACTCCACAAATATTCACTGTTATTTCACAGATCACACACATGGGGCAAGAATTGAGTTCGAGTCATTCTTGCTTTTGGATGGATGCTGTTGTTGAAGCAACTGTGACTACATTTTAGGGAACATACAGACAGCCTGGTGGTTACTGAAGTGCTGGGGCCTCAACACCAAAGCTAAGTGAAGATTAGCAATGTTTACTAGAGAATGTCCTCAACATAAAACAAGCTTCTATAAGTTCTTCTGTAAATTTTCCAAGAAGGTTGTCTGAAATCTGCCATGTTTTAGCTGAAACACTAATTATGTCAGATTTTTCCATTTTTAATTCATAGGAAAAAAATGTGGAAAGGAGAACCTTGTTATGAGGAAAAAAATTGCAAACAAAACCCCCCTCATTTTCTAGTACAAGGTAGTTCCAGTAGAAAATTTCTCAGAAGACTTCTTTAGTTCAGTGGAAAGTTCTTCCTCAGATTTTCTTGATGTCTCTGGGCAACTCACTTGATTTCTCCATCTGAGCAGCATATTTCAAAGTAGGTAAGACAATGATTTTTCATCCATTTTTCTTGGAGTTTTGGCTATAGAGACAACAAGCTATTTTGGGTGGGCATTCTCTTGCTGTTTTCTGCGGGACACAGTGAGTTACTACCCATCCTTCACACTTTCTAGGGACTGTCCCACTACTGCCTGTGATAAATTAGAGTAATTCTCATTAACGGAACATTTTCCCCCAAGTATACTCTTGACTTTCTGAAACTATAAGTATACAATTATAGAAGCACAGCTCTATAAGGATTAGTTGCTTGCTCTTTAAATTGAATCAGTGTGTTTCCATAGCACCCCTGATCATGTTCTGATACTTGTATTTGAAAATTTACAAGGAGAATAAGTGAATAAATTGTATTGCAAAGTATATAAAACCCAGTAACTCGGAGTTTTAAACAAAAGTCAGCCTTCAGGGACAGAAGTGATAATTCAGTTTCTTAGTTACATCACAGAGGTTCTGTGCCTTATGTATAAACATATTTGTTCAGCTTGCTGGCTGCCAGATGAAATCCAAGATGGGTGCTTTATCATGGCTGACTGAACATGGCAGACCTGCACGGATGCTGAAAGGTAGCTCTTTTGACAGTGCCTTTACTTCTTATAAAGGCTAATCAGTTTTAAATGTACTTCATCATTCTGAAACGGGACACGTCACTTGTGCCATGTCGATGAAATCAGCATGGTTACCAAAGTGCCCCATGAAATGAGCTTCTCCCAGGAATGTCACACCTCTGGCAAAGGTCTCTTGTCTCATACTGCAGCTCAAGGACTGCAGCTTTCAGTCTAAGCTGGGCTTTTGCCTCTCTGGGTGGACAGGACAGGGTCACTCTGTGAATGGCACAGCAGCAGTGGTGCACTCTGAGTGCTTTGTACGTGCTCTGAAGCAATCTAGGATTGCTTAAAGGGACTTTGGGTACTAGGTTGGACATAATGCAACCCAAAACCTTTTCTTTTCAGAAAGATATCAACAGGTTATTTAAAATCCCTCTGTTCTCACCAGCACTGACAGCCTCAGTAAAATGAGTTTTGGCATGTGGGGATCCTTGTCAGTGTGGTAGGCGACCCTTGGAGCTGAGGCTGTTCACTCTCACCCTGAGCAGACATAAGCAATGTTCAGCTGCAGCTGAACTTAGTTTCTCTTTTGGTGAGGGAAGATACTTCACTCTCCTGAGGGCTAAAGGGGGTGGCAGGAAGGACATTTGACTATCATGTCAGATAGCCACAGAATACAGGACACAGAACTAATCTTACTCAGGTATTATCAGTTCTCACTGAAGGAGGGACTGCCAGATGCATGGGAAATGAAGTAGGTGCCTTTGAATCCTGCGTGCCTGGAGCTGCACATCAAGGGTTTCCGTAGGAAATGGGGAACACAATGCTGTGGATTCTTGATTCAGATGAAAAGCTGAAAAGTGTTTCTTAAGCATTAAAGAAAGCATGCTTGGCTTCCCTGAGAGCTGGACATTCTGAACGTCCTGTTAGCACAAAGCATTGCAAAAACTAAAGATACAGTATCTTTACTGTGTAATGTTGCTGCAGTCACAATAGTCTAAGAACATTAGTGATGGAAGGTTTGTAAGTGGAGGCAGTGTTTGGCATTATGGAGATTTATAAATGCTTATAGTGCCAGAAAACTGCAGTTAGAAAAAAAATGAGATGGGTCTGCAGAGCATCCAGAAAGCTTTTGTTCAGCCAGAATTTCCCCGGGGTGGTGAGCCCATTACTTGCTGCAGTGGGGAAGCAGTGGACGTTACAGGCAGGGGGCTGCTGTCACTAATGTGAGCTGAGCAGGCTGGGAGAGTGATGCTCTGCTCCCCTCTCTCCTCCTTCCTTGGTAGCTGCAGTCATGGTCCCTACACCCCTCAAAACTGTCCCTGCATGCAGCCGAAGCAGGTTTGTCAAATGACAGCTTATCTATGCCATCCTTGTGATTTCTTTCAGCCTGGTTTTAAAAATAGTTTCTGAGCAATTATGTGTCACATAAGAATAAACCTGCATGCTGGTGCATCTTTCCTGTCACCACAAAATAACAGCACTACACTTTCTACATTTCAGTCTTGTCTTTTTTTTTTTTTTTTCTGCAAAGATCAACAGCTTCTGCAGCGAAAGGACACAGTATAATCAGGAAATCATCAGCCTGAAGTACGTATAAAACTTGCAAAATTATGCACTCTGTGAAGAAACCTGCTGCTTTTTTTAGCATCCAAGCACACATACTGCAAAACTAAATCCTCCGATAAAATAAGTCAACACAATCCTCTTCATACCACCAGGGCTGCACTTACTAATGAGAGCAATATATATTTTTTTCTTTTCCCTAAAATGAAATACTTTGCATATTTCTGGTGATCTGGCCTAGGTGGGGCTGCTTTTGTAGCTTCTTTGTTTCACCACATTCACAGAACCTTTCCTGAGCCTGTTTCCAGGCATTTGCACTAACAAGGTGAGCCTCTGAGATGTTCTGCCTTCCTTTCAAAGCTGAGGGATTACCACTGGTATAGAAGTCAGCATCTCCTGCACACTGCCTGGTCACACCAAATAAAGAGACACAAAACTCACTCAGACCCTCCTCCATCCATTGAAGTGCTAAGAAAAAAGCTGCTGGTTTTCCTGAGGATGTCTTGAGGCAATTGTTTTCCAAATTAGGAGCCCTGCCTACTCCTCATGCCTTGAAATACTGTTGTACATTGCCTCTCCCAGAGAAGTGATTTGCCATTGCCTGCAGCTACCTTGGACTGTTCCAGAGCTTGCTTGAAAAGGTTTTTCCTTCTGAAATGGGAAGCTCTCCATTTGCAGTTAGGTTTGACAGCCCAGCTTCACGGTTCAAGAACATGTGAGGTGCCCACTGAAGGAAGCTCATGGCCACACAAGGAACTGCAGCATCACCACACTGCTGTCCAGTAGGGACCACTGGATTTCTTCCAGTCAAGGAAAACTCAGAACCTAAATCTCAGCCTCTTTGCTGCGGCAGTATTTTCCCAGAGCATTCCCAGTACCCCACACAGCCATGTTTTGGGTTGATGGGATTTCTGCCTGTAACTGAGACATCTCACAGACAGCGAGTGTGAACTGATCGAACCACCGACAAACTGTGACCGAAGTCTGCACAGGCGACTGCAGATACAGCTGAGAAGAAAGCTGACAGAATTTTTGGCAGATACTTTTGCATGGCTCATCATGCATGGTGAAGAAGTCAAAAGGGAATGACTTGAAATGACCCCTGAAAGACAGAGGGACAGTAGCCAAACAACAGCAGCAAAACAAAGCTTCAGTGGCAGTGACAAAGGTATCATTGATATGAAGGGGATTTGACAGGATTTATGGCATACTGATTCAACATTAGCAGGATTTTTTCCTGGCTTCCTTTAGAGTGATACCTAAAGCAGGATGAGCAGGGATAACAATGAAAAATAACACCAAGGAAAAACCCTTCTGGGGTTTAAGATCCATGAATTACTTTTTTTTTTTTTTTTTGGTAGCTCAGCCATTATTTGTCTAGTTTTTCAAAGCCTTACAACACTAACAAATAATAAAATCTCTTTAATTTCCAAATTAAATAAATAGACAAAGCTACTGCAGCCTATGAGCTCGCCATTGCTGAGTGTGTGCTGCTTGAGCAGAAGGGGTGGTGGTGTTTGTAAAGGCAACAAGAACAATAATACATGCAGAGTGGCTCAAGAAGACACGCAATTATAAACACTTCCTGCAGAGCACATTAGGTCTGCAGGTTCATAAATGCTGTTTAGATTCCCTGTTTTAATCACTCATCTTGAAACAGTCTGAAGAAAAACCAACCAACCAAACAAAACTACATATCCAAGGTCAGGAGTGAAAAGTGGGGTTTTTTCATGAAAGGGAGGGACGATTTTGTGACCTTGCACTTCTCAAAACCATTGTCCGTTCTTGTGCACTGGTGTTGGTCATAGGCCTGACATCAGGAGAGAGATGCCAAGCAGACAGAGGCATCAGGAGGTTTGTAAGGCCAGACCCTCAGCTGGTATAAACAGTGACCTGACAGTGACGTCACGTGTCACCACGTGGCATGAGGAGAGCTGCTCTCACCAGCAGGTTGGCACCAAGCTACTGTTTTGTAAACTTAAGCTGCTCCCAAGGAGTTGTTTACAGAACAACAGTGGATTGCTCACTGATTTCTCAGACACTGAGGGAAGCAAAAGGAAAAGGGAAGAAAACAAACTTGTAACTGTCCCAAGCAGCCAGAACAGAAACAATCCTCCCCATCTCTGCAACACCTGGAGGAGCTGATTATAACTGCAGATCCCAAGTACAGTGATAACAACACAGCAACAGAGATTATTTCTTTCCAAACAAACAGAGATGAAGCAGTGCTATTGATCACTATTATTAGCAGAGTGGGTCAGCATAATTTAAACCTTCCCATTAAGGCACAAAGATGGGTTTTCATGATAGGCCATTGGTGCAATTATTGAGCTGAGTAGGAGGTTGAAATGTAATTATGTAAACTAACCGAATTAAGAGGATTGCACAGTTCATTAGGGTCCATTTTTTTTGTCAACATTTTGGATCACCAGCTGCTGTAGAATTTAATTTCCATTAAAAAGCATTAATTGCACCTCTTGTGTGAAAGCAGAGCAGTTGTGTTTGTTGAGCAGCTCCATCCTTGCTACTCTAATGCAGGTGTGGAAATAGCCTCCTGCTTCATACCAGTGCTCCCACAGCCAGCCCCTATTCCCTCATTAAGCCTTCGATGGGACAAGATACCTCTGCCAGCTCTGCCTGTGGTCACGCTGGTTGGTAGGAACTCGGATAGTTGGTAACATTAAGGACTTTAAGCAGCATTTATTCAGTAAAAACGACTGAAGAGAGCATCCCATTTTGCTAAGTAGTTTCAAGGCCCTTCCCAAAGGAGTTTCTCCGTGGCCAGAAAGAAGAAAGTGAGGAAATAAAGAACCCAGGAGAGACTTGGAAATCTACGGATGAATTTGCATCCAGCCAGTCTTCATTTCACATATTTCTCATCTCTGGCTTTATTGTCCATCGTGTTACTGTGGGGTAATATGAAGGTAAATATTGGTCTGTGTCTTATCCAATAAATGTGAACCACACATTTGGACCTCAGCAACAGGAAAGCTTCCCATCTGTGAGAGGCCAAACTGCAGATAAAATAATCTTCTAAACTGGATACTTTGTTACTTGTGTGACATACGTGGCTCTTGCTTCCTCACAGGGACATCTCTTTGTCACTGACCATTTTCCTGCAGATGCTGCTGGCTGACTGGAGCCCAGGGCAATCAGTCACCAACTGCTCCTGTGCCTCCAGACAGGGTATTCAGCCTACAACAGGCAAATCCCACGCTGCCCCACCCCTGCCAGACTGCTTCTTGGGGTTTTGTTGAGCTTAGAGGTTTTCTTCATTGTTTGAAGGTTTTCCCTAAATACAGGGGATGCTTTTGCTACAAATATTCTAATACATTTTGGCTCGAAGACTGCCCACTCAAGCTCTTTGCATATGAGGGTTAATGCTGAAGAACTTCATAAAGACACATCTTTGGTATGCAAATGGATATAGGAGTATAAGTGGATGTAGTACAATACAGAGGGTGATCATACCGGCTTTATTTGCTGAAAAGAGGTAAAAAGTCCCTTGTTCTCTTCACCTCCAAGAGAGGAGACGCATATTCACGTAGTATTTTTCTATATGCAGGAGAAAAAAAGAGGATTCATATATCCATGTGGAAAGATGGCTGTTTGTGCTGTGTGAGGCTGCTGTGGATGTGTATTTGATTTTTGTACCTAACAGCTTCTGAACCGGCTTTACCTGCAGTAATCATCAGGCTCCGTATTTGTTCCTTTATAAATGAGCATCCTGCGGGTGACTAAGCAAAAGGAATCTGTGGAAACCTCTCACAGCATGTAAACCATTGCCACAACATTTGCTTTTCCCTTGCTGATGGCATTAATGTGTTGCTTCCATGGATAAATTAGGGACTCAGGGCAGCACACCGAGCAGCCCCCGGTGCCCCCTCCCACGGCGGCCCCGCTCTGGCGCAGGGACTGCTCTGTGCACAGCAGATTTTGCTGCAGTGACTCATTTGTGAAACAGGGATGTGATCCCACAGAAACCACCCTGCTGCAGTCTCCAGCACCAGCATCAACGCCATACCCAAGGGCTGCGCTTCAATAGCCCCAGGAAATTCAATAAAGTCCCAGCAAACTGTGCACTGCTGTCCCAGGCTCAGCAGGTAGGACAGGTCTGCACTTCCACTCAGATGAAATACTTCACCTCTGCAACCCTATTTATTTTCACAGAATTTCTCAAGCTTTCCCGGGAAGTGAGCTGGACTGCACTGTTCTTTCCCAACGCAGAAGCTAAGTATGGCTAGAGAACGGCAGCAGGAGGGGCGAGCTGCTGTCTCTCAGAAAGACCCAAACCTGCCAATCACCCTCCTGTCTCTGTGCCAGGCTGGAACTCGCGGGCCCCAGGCCCGGGCAGCAAAGGAGGAACACACATTTCTGCCCAAAGATCCACAGCACCAGGGAGCAGCAAAGCCAGATTTGGGAGCCAGGAGCCACGTGCCACCTTCAGCACGTGAAGTGTCAGGTACCTCAGCCTGGAGCAGCAGCAAAGCGACAGAATTTGGCTTTGAGTGCAACAACTCCTGCCACACAGAGAGGACCGGATTACGAGGGATGCTGTGAACGAAGTGACTTTAGTACCTGTTCTAAAAGCTCCATGTAGATCTGCCTCAAGGAGAAAACATTCTGTGAGTTACCAGGAGGGTTCATTCACCATTGTCTAAGTTCATGTAAAGATACATCAATAGAGAATCACTATGAGATACCCAGATTAAAATAAAAGTATACAGGGAGAAGAGATAGAGAAAAGTTTAATCATGCGAACAAGAGAAAACCATAAAATAACACAGTGAAACTGAAGAGACAAATACATTTTCAATACAAACCAGAAAATAAATGCTACCAGCCTGTATCTTACAGATCTAACAACCTATTTATAATGTCAATATAAAGGCTCGAGCCTTGTTTGGCATTCCTTGGGCCAGGCCCCTGACAGTGTCTGTGGTACCTGGTCACCCTTGTGTGTGCCTGGCTCTGAGAGGAAGCCAAGCAGAGCCACACCTGGGGCTTGGTCAGTGCCGTGGGCTGTGCAGAGCAACGTGACCTTTCAGCACTTTCTCAAAGACTGGGTTTGAGAAAGGACATTATTTTTTTGCACCAAGTTTCACAATAACCCCCAGGCCAGCTGATAAAAGGTTTGACAAAAGTCGAATCAGACTTCTCATATTTATTATTAATATATTATTATTAATTATGATGCTCATAATAGACTATCTATTATCTTCTTTCTGGCTCATAAGAACAAAAGTCACCATACTTCCTAACTTTGGCCTCAGAAGACTCCCCTTGTGTGTAAAGAAAAACTTTAGTTCTGCCATAGGAAGTTTTTTTTTACATTTTTTCTTACCCCATGATAAAAATTCCCTGGGAAAGCATACTTCACCTCAACTTCCAGAGCAACTTTTAAAAATAGTTCTGCATTTACCTTTATTATTAATTCAATCCTTCAAAAACTATTCAGTCCTTGTGGTTTTTTTTCTGTACAAGTAATTATTTCTCCCGTTTGCCTGCTTAGGATATACTTTTTTTCAGTGGTATTATTCCTCTTCAGTTAGCTCTTCATGTAAACCTTCTCAAATGACTGATGCTAATGCAGCTGTCAAATTGTTTGAAAATATTTGACTTTCATTTTCACAAGCCCAGATCCATAGTTTTACACATCCTGGATCTATATCTTCATCTCAAATGGCACAATGAATAATATTTTTACTAGGTTAATCGATACATGCCTCACCTCTAGCAATAGAAATCTACACTGCAGTTAATGAATTCATTTATAGGAATAAAATTAAACAAAGTATTTATGAAGATTCTGACCATTTCTTGACAGCTTTCCATGTTTTAGATACAAGAAGAGAAAACAGGCTGGCCTAGAAACAGCATTATTGATATTTTACTTAAACCTTAATATTGCAAAGTTGTCCAGCATATCCAATTTCAGTTAGAGGAGGAAGATTCTTCCTGAATTTTAAGTTCACACAAAGAACAGTCTTGACTACCTCCATACATGTATAGACTTGTAATATCTAGTTATCACTTCCTTTCAGCCCCAGAAGTCATATTTAGGTTCTCAGACCCAGCTAGCCACACTCCACTGTCCTTGCCTCCTGAATTTGACTAATACAAAGTTTACGGCACATTTTGGACTTAATTTCCCACATTGCTTCATTTATTTAACAATATTTTTCTTCTTAACTTGAAGTTGTTCAGAGTGACCAGATCAGAAGCAAATGCCAAGCCAGTGATCTTGCCTTATTCGCCAACTGCAGAAACTTTGAATTTCCTCAGTATCCAGTGATTTGATGACACTGCATCTCATATCAACAGCATAAACTTTTGCAAATCTGGCTATAAAATAATATGGGGGGAAGGGAATTGCCATTTCCTTCATAAACTTCATCCCTTTTCAGATATTTTATCGAAAAAAGAAACCTCCTGCATTTACTGTTCCTTGAAATGTATAACACTTGTTCATTTTTGTCTTTTCATTTCTTTTGGCAATATTGCTATAATAAACTTTGAATTTCCTTTTCATCAACCAAGCCCTGTATTTTTATTTTTCTAATTGCAACTCTTTGATCAGACCTCTGTTAAAAGGGTCTCAAGAAGCACAGAGAGGACCTGAGGTGATGGAGAAGCAATCCTTGTGCAGACACTCACATGCATCGTGTCCCACATTTTCAGGTTCTTCACTTGTTACAAAATCACCTCCCTGTTAACAGTTTTTGCTCCAAATACCTTTTGGGGGTTCAGTCTGTCAGATTCCCCAATTCATCACTATTGCACAGACTGATTTGAATGTCACCCTGAAAATTATCTTTGACTAGCTTTATTTGTTGTCTGTCATCACCGATTCATTTGGTGGTCTCATGTAAAACCTGAGAATTTATCAAGTTGCTAATACTCCTCTGATCCTGATATTCCCAGCCTGTTGCTACCTGACAACCAATAACTTATGTATTCCTCTACCTGAATTTATCATACCCAGCAAACCCAGACACTTTTGGTTTTTATGGGCTGCCTCTTTGTTGCAAAACCTAATTTCATATTAAAAACAGTCCAGTATATTTTCCACATTCATTCATTCTTGTTATTTTTCTTTGCATTTGGGGAAGTAAAATACAATTTTATGTCTACTTTTATTGGCTGGACACACATAAAGACCATGAAAGAAAATATTTTTATATAAAATGTAATCTATCCAGAGGCTAGAACAGAAATGTTTGCTGTCTTGAGCCCACTGGATAGGATGCACTTGCATTTGGAAGCATCATCATAAAAAAGGCAAGGCTGGACAAATACTATTCATTATTAATCTCCAGTTGCTCTCAAAATCTTTACAATACCATCAAGCCAAAGGAGAGCATTATCAGCTAACCACCCTGGCTTTGCTTTGAAAACATCTCATCTCTGGGGTTATACTGTACCACCAGGACGTGATTGGAAATGCCAGACCAAAACAGTTCTGGAAAAATACAATGGCAAGATTCACGGTTCTAGCACATTGATGTTGGAGGAATGACAACTAGCCTTGGCACTGGACACTAAATTAATAATATGTTCCATCAGGAAGTTTCACTTTGAAGTGTTGCTGAGTGGCTGCCAGCTCTTGAGTGGAAAGTAAAGGTATCAGAGCTCGGGAAAATGAATTGCCAGGGCTGGACCAAGAGCTCAGAGCAGACACAATTCCAGGCAGAGCCACAAGCTCAAGTGTGTGAGGGGCTCTCTGGTTTCGTGGTCATTGTGGCTGCTCTTACAGCTCCCTCTCCCCAAGGTCTCTATAGGGATGGGGATGAAAGAGCCTCACCTTTCTGTTCTGAATCTCTGGCAGTATCAGCAAGCTACAGTTCCTCTTCTCAGCTCACCACCATACACATATTAAAATAAACCCTGTGATTAACTTCCAGATAAATGTATCTTTTTGATAAAAAGCTCATGCAGGAAGGGCAAGTTGCAGACTCATAGAGGCAAGGCTGGTGCACTCAGAAGCAATCAGGACAAGCTACAGCCTTTGTGTGTTTGACTGACATGCTCTCAGCCCTCAAAACTGCTGCTGAAAAGAAGCTTTCAAAACTGCTTTTCAAAG
The DNA here is from genome assembly GCA_013397975.1 of Machaerirhynchus nigripectus. Taxonomy (NCBI): domain Eukaryota; kingdom Metazoa; phylum Chordata; class Aves; order Passeriformes; family Dicruridae; genus Machaerirhynchus; species Machaerirhynchus nigripectus. The sequence continues at coordinate 1,609,781 of VZRQ01002909.1, read as the reverse complement.
TCAAGTCCATAGTCTGCTCAGCACATAAACAAACAACTTTTAGATCTTACATTGCCTTAAAATCCCAGGGAAAAATGGAACTCTGAATGTACACTGGTATTGTTCCTTGGCTGTACTGTATTCTACTCCCTAAAAATGTCTGAATACCTCTAAAATGTTTCACAAGGTAAAATGGCATTGTAATGCATGCAAGAGTGAGACAGAATATCAACTCCAAAAATGCAAAATTAAGCCAAAGCCTTCAACTAGGATCCTGAACTAAATTAAACTGGCTTTGAGGTTCAGAATTCAGCTACCAATGCTTTTCTATTTTTCTCCTTTCTCCAGTTTCTATTATTGTATTTTGAATGTTCTATCTACCAAAAACTCTGCAGTGAGACGATTTTATTACTGTCCTTTTATTTCAGCAGTTTAGAATGAGGCAGGAACAGCCACGCAACATAAAAACAAGCAGTTGCAGAAGAAGAAAGAAGTCTGTTGTCCTGCCTTCACTGGTGGGTTATAAGAGGCACTAAGGCAAAAGCTAAGAAACTAAGATTAACAATACAAATCCAAAGGAGAAACAAACTCCAGTATTCTGGTATTACTCAGTTGCATTTTGGCCAAAGGTTCAGTTATGGTTTAGAATTGATTACGTATAGTTCAGTGAGAAGTCCCCAAGAATTCTTTGTCTCGCACTGGTGAACTCCCTCCACTCTGCAGGAGCCTCTTGGTTAATTCTGTGGCAAATCATCTGTTGCCCATGCACACTGTGAGCTGCTCAAACACGGACTTTGCAACATCTGAGAGATGTTTTTTTCAACTGAGTCAAAGCCACTTTTCCTCTACTGAGGAGCAAGCTCATGGCAAGGCAGAAGTTCTAAGAGAATCCATTTCTGAGTTATCTGAGTGCATACGTAGCTCCTGAAGATTTTTTAAAAGAATGGGGAAAAAAAACTTCTTAAAAGAATTAAAAAGAATATTTTTATGCTTTGGATCAATAAAAACTGGACAAACAGAATTTCACAAAATGCAGGAAAAAAAACTAAACCCAGACCTTTTCTTTGAAGAAAAAGTAGTAGAATTCAGACAAAGTACTTTAGAAACTGTTAGTTGGCTAATAAACTAATGCATTCAGGAAAGTTCTTATTCAAACTCCAGTAGCAGAAATTATTGTAGGATTTCTCTTTTTCACTAAAAAGGCTGGGTTTGGCATAAGAAGTCTGTATTTTCATTAAACTTATCAGCAAGGAAAATCCTCCACTGATCAAGGCTCTGGACTTGCTTAAGGAGCTCAGATTCAAGGGCCATCTTTATATCACGACAATTTCTGCAAGTTTTTTTCTCAGCCTGGTAACTGAAGCTACACCGTAAAATACCAATAAATATCCAGTCACTTTGGTATCTACGCTTGTATACAGTGTATTCTTAGTGACAAAGATAGCTCAAGCTGAGTAAGAAAACATTATTCAGTTGCAGTGTACCACCGAAAGCCTGTATTTCTTTTTCATGTAATACTCAGAGTACCCTGAAAAGAAAAACAAAGTGCTGGAAAGAATCCTTATTCCAGATACACAACAAAGCCCTCAAAGAGGATCCTCCAGCTCCCTGCCTGGTGCATGTTTTCCCCAGTCGCTCTTATCAAGACACACCCTCAAAAGTTATTTGGAGCTATTCTGAAGAGGGCACAGTATCAGCAAGTCTGTCGTAACAAGGGCAACACCTGTGCTTCCCTGGCTGTCTGGAATCCCAAATCCAGCCTGTATCTTTTTGTGGTTTAGGAGTGAGACCAAGGACTTCAGTTGTGACTTGGCAATGAAACACAACAGGATATGATTATCTGAATATTGAATCAGATTTCCAGGGAAGCCTCCTGTCTGAAATCACTGCATTTTTGTTAAATCTGACACTACATGTAGAGATAAAATAGTCAGTCACTACATTTCATTGCTGTGGTAAAAAAAGACTGCTTTAATATAAAGCCTCCAGACTGTCTAAAGGTTCAGGCTGCGTTAACAAAACCTACCACACTGCTTTGCTCCTTGGATAAGCATCCTGGAATGAATGCATGAGGGCAAAGAGACACCACTCAGCACAGGCTGTAACAGCACTGTTTGTCAAAGAACAATTCAGCAAACTCAGGCATTATTTGGAGTGAATAGAAAAAGCAGAGTTTAGTCTGAGTGTACCATGGGAATGGCGCCCAAGCCAGGCTACAGATGACAAACACTGGCGGGGTCTGTGTCACCTACCCTGTGGTTTTTATCCACGAGGGCAGATAGCTACACGCCAGTTTTCACCATTACAGCCATCGAAGGAGTTATGGTTCGCTGGCTCTACCAGGTATAACATGCACAGACAGGCTGTATGTATCACAAAACACAGAATACTTCAGGTTTTATGGTCCCAGCAGCAAAGTTCTAGCAAACCATGCCAGACAGTTCTTGTCTGGAGAGGCAGTTCAGGTAGTTATTTATTTCCAGCATTATTGCTCGCAGATAGTTTCCAGGCATTATTAAATTCCTACTCCCTAACAACCAATTCCCCATTATTAACATGCATTGACAGCCCACTCACTACCTGTAAATGTACAGTGTATTTGGCACAAATCAAGCTTCATTTGCTGCCTGAGAGTATGGATTCAGTTTGATGGACACTATCAAAAACAAACCACACAACTGCTTGGGGCCAGACAGCACAGATAAGCCAGTGCAAGGGAAATTTCATCTAACAGCTGGGAAAGTCAACTGGATGCGTCACTCGGTGCTGCACAGTACAAAAGGACAGAAGTAATTCTCTGCGTTTCTAGCAAATTAGAGAGCATTTTCCAGGCTCACAAGAATTTTCCACTCCATTATCAAACAAATAAAAAACCTGATAGTGAAAATTGAGAAGCATGTCTCCATTATTTTTAAGAATATTACAAATACACCTGTTAAGTTGATTATTGATGCACTGATAGTTAAGGCACTGAAGCATTAAACTGAGAGGTCTTTTCAGCTACCCAGGAATACATATGTCAATTTGTTTATCTAGCTACCAAATTTCAAAGTAGACTCTTCTGACAGTCCCCCTCACTCCCCTGGGACCATTCTGCTTCTGTGTGGGGCTGGGGAGAACTGCCCTAGTTTGTAATATGATGCACCTTCCTCCCCCACGCTGGGAAAAGAGGTCCTGAGTACTTAGGTGCAGTCATGAGAATAGAGAGGCCAAAATGGCTGCAAAAAAAGTTTATCCTAATTTAGTCATGAGGAGTTAGGTCTGAAGAGGAGAAGAACTGAGACTCCCAAAGTTCTGAGGAAAACACAAAACTCATAAACTCTGTATTGTACTAATGATTTTCTCTCTCCTTGATTGAGCCTACACAGAACCCTGTTGGAGAGAACGAGCCCTCTCTTGTTCACTTCCCATATTATTTGCCATCCATGAAGGGAGTTTATATCAGGGAGTAAAACTGGCTAGTGATGATTAGGCAGAAAAAGTAATTAGCAGGAGACAGTTTGATCAGGAAGCATGAACTAAAAACTCAGGGCACTGTCAAGTTCCTTGGCCAAGAGAAGCATGGGTAATAAACCTTACACTTAAACATGACTTGGTTTGGGGAGGGAACGTTTTGGAATGGAGGAACTGAGAGAGAAAAGTTAATATTGGTACTGGGACTACTATAATAATAAAGGGAGTGGTTGCAAGAGGTTAAAGCCTCTTGAGAAAAATCCATTCTTCTTTCTTTTTAATTTTGTTTGTAGAATACAGAAAATTGTCCTAACTTTTCAGCCATGGAAATAGCCCACAACATTTTGCTCAAATTTCCAGTAATGTGAACAATCAGTAAGTGACCAATTTTAATGAGACTTCCAAGAGTCATTAGAAAGCTAATGGTTTTTCAGATTATTTCACTTTGTCAGTTGATTACCTTGCTTCGTGTTGGGAGTGCATGTGATTACTGCCTTGCAGGGATCAGCAGCAGCACCTCTTATATCCAAAACAATGGGAAGTGGTGAAAAGTCAGACTTTTCCTGCTTGGCCTGGGCTTTGCCCTCAGCTCCTTCCCAGGTAGCCAGCAGAGCTGGCTCTCAGCTGGGCTCTGCATCCCACCTCTCTGCCTCACGCTTGTCCCGACCTACTGCGTAACACAAGCAGTAAATGTCTTGGATGGCTGCTGGGACTGGCTCAGAGACCTCATTTCACAGAGCACTCGAGCCCCAAGAGGAGAATAAACACTATATTAAAGCTGAATTTATTTCCAGTGATACATTTCCATGTGCTGATCACCACCTCCCCTGGTGTTTAACCCATGCAATGCAGCACTGGTATGTACTCAGCATGAGAATTAATTATTCAGAGTATGTACAACCAATTCTTCTCCCTGAAATTCCATTCCTTGTAAAAAATTTTAAAAGGAGAGAAAAAATCTTGGAAGTCACACTGATGCCATTTCCAAGGGAGGATTCCTGGACGTGGCTGTCCTTAGGCAATACCACTTACTGTTCAAAAGGCGAAGACAGACCTTTGCCAAAGGCAAAACAAGATGATTTTGAAGATGATTATGGTCCAGTTGCATTAAATCCCTCTGGAAATAGCTGCATTGTCTTGAAGGCTTTCCAGGTTAAATGCTTTCACATTTGTCATGGCAAATACAGAGTAGCATCAAGATATCTGTTTGCAGATCTTGGCTAGCACCTAAAAACTGAATCAGCTCTATTATCGCCTTTATTGCTGACATCTGTTTCTCCCTAAAGATGTGTAAATAACTGCGGCCAACACAGCTGTCAGGGAGGGAGGAGATACAAACCAAAAAGGAAAAGCACCTCTGGGATATTTTTCAGGCCCGCTGATAATAAATTTCAAAGACTGCTACTTTCTTATGGCATGTACTTACACCCTAGGCTGTACTAGACCCACTGCTGTAGGATGGATCCCTCTATGACACAATCCTTGTTTTTATACTACAGTAGGGTAGCATTCCCAGTGTTCCCCATAGTAAGGAAGTGAAAGAACACATGTTTATCCATGAAAGCTGTAAGGATTGTCATATTAAGGACAGGAAATTTAAGAACAGGCGACATGGTAAGAAGAATTATCCTCAGGATAACTTCTGCTGAGAAGAGAAGGAGAGCCCTGAACTGAGGGTTATACTACTTGAAACAGTCCCAGTGAAGCCTCCTCTGAACACAGTTTATTGTGTACATTTGGAATATCCCATCTGTCTTTTTTTTTTTTTCCTGAGAAGGATTTAAAGGTAGTGAAGAACACATTCTTCACTCAGACCTATCTTCATGTATTACGAATGGGGAAGTGACAGTGAAAAGGAAAGCTCAGCCAAGTGGAAGAAAGTGGATAAGTTATTTTGTTTATTATATCCATTACAGTTATGCCCAGGGACACGACGAGTCTGGGGCCCTGTTATGCAAAAATCACTGTGCAGCACAGAGCAGGAGCTTGTGGGAGTTCTGAAGAGCTCACAGCCAAACAGACAAGGCAAAAGCCACCACAGACACCAAGCACACGAAAGGGTTGGGAACACAGCTGTCCTGGAAAAACATCTTCTCAGGGTGATAGAAACAGCTTCATTATTTTCTTATTGTCAAGACTGATTTGGGGTGGGGGAAGGCACAAACTTCTGATGGGCAAGGACCAGCAAAGTGGAAAACCAAAGTGGCAAGACAAAGAGGAGAGGAAGGAGGATAAAGACAGCAGGAGCAGCAGAAGGCACTGAACCTCACAGGGTCCTGAGAGGTAGCACTTGCGCTATGGACTGGAGGTAGAAACAGGCATGAAGAAACTTGCCAAAATATCTACAAAAACTGCAAATTACAAATTTCATATTCCAGATATTGCTATTGTAGCAATGTCATGAACTGACTAAAATGATGGATATCAATTCTACTTCAAAACTAGGTGCTAACAAAAGGCATGGCTGCATTGCCCTCTCTTTTGTTGTGTGTATAATTTTTCTGTTCACTACTACACTTCAGAGATGTGAATTATAAAAATTCCCTGCTCTAGGTTAGGAATTTCATTCCTAAAACTAAAGGGTTTGGAGTTTTCTTGCAGTTTCATCCTATTCTGTAGTACAGAGCACAGACAGGTGCTTTTAAAAGAAAACCATCAGGTCTTACAGGTGAGCTACAAAATGTCTGTTGCCAACAAAATTCTTTCTAAGAGTGTATTTTGATCACTGATCTAGACACTTTGGAGAAAATACTACTGAAAAATCATTAGACAACACTAAATATCCTCATTAAACACTATCAAGTTGGTATCATTAAGTTACAAAAACTGATCAGATATGTTTGACAGATCTGTAGGAGCAGCAGAAGGACTCCCAGTCATTGAGGCTGAAGGTGGAGCTGCCACAGTGCTGTGGCTTTCTGCAGTGGGGACATTATGACTGTTTAAATTATTTCAGAGCTGTCTCAGAACTGTGCTCAGGAATGATTCTAGAACAACTGGCAATAAAATGATGAGCCTTTAATTGTTTAGTTCTTGGGGGAAACAAGAATCAGTTTTGCACATAGGTTTCTGGTAACTTTCCAATTCTTAGAGACAAATTACAATAGCTTAGCAGCAAACAAACAGGCATTGTTTGCTTGTTTTGCCAAAACCAAGAAGAGTAGAAAGATATATGTAGAGAAAATAATCTTCACTGCCATCCCCAAACCCACAACAGCTTCTGCTTCAGCAAGGAGTGCATTTAAGGCTTCCTTCCCTGTCTCACACTGGATGCCAAGGCCTGATCTCTGTCTGCTCACATCTGCTCTGGGCTTCTCTGTGAGCAGAGCAGCTGCCTGTGCCCTCAGCAGCACCACCAGGACCAGCTCCTCCATCACCCTCATCTCAGTGCAGCACTGCCTTGAGACCCAACTGAGACTGTAGTCTGCTCTCCAAAAAATCTCAATGAGGTTGCATTCGTTTTCGTGCTTAGCTTTTTTACATACTTTCATCTTTTAAAGTTTGAAGTTCTGCTCATTCTTACTTCTTCATTTATGTGTATTTGAACTTGATTAAAGTCAGAACTTCTAAGGAGAGGCTAGAAGATGAAAAGAGGACAAAATGGGATTTCAAGTTGGGGAATTTCCTAATACATCACCCTTTAAAAATTACAGATAATTATTATATTGCTAAATGTATTTTTGTTTCTTCAGAAAGCCTTTTTAATTGTGGAAAAAGAAAATGAATGAGAGAAGATAAATTTTGGTTATTTCCCCTCCTCTCAGCACAGTAATGAAGACAACTGAAGCAAAACTCGGTGTTCTGCACTGTCAGGAGCAAGGCAGTTTTTTTTTTCAGCCATACATCTTGGTGTCAGTGTCCCTGGAGGTTTCATCATTCTTCTCTTTATCCAGAAATATTTACCTTAGCTTTCAAAGTGTTTGACTATGGGAAGAAAAGAGCTCATCATTTTGTGTGTAAATTCAGCTGAAACTAATTCTAAGAAAGCTCTGGTGATACACACGGAGCATTCAAGTTGTACAGTACAGCAAAGCTTCTTAAATTTCTGCTCAAGGTACCAACAGAAACTGGTTGCTCAGTGGAAGTAGTTTGTCAGTAGGAGTGAAACAGGCCCAGACTCAGTGAGATGCTTTGGGGAATACAAAAAGGGGAGCCTGATAACCTGGAGCAGCTTGTTACGGTGGTCTTATACAAGCTTTAGTATTTGTACCATATAAAATATTCCTTTACCCCTAAATAGGCAGCAAGAATGAACTAGCTTTGCTAGATTCTACCAGATAAGACTTCGAGGTATTAATTCAACTGTTACTTCCAAAAGACATGGAAATTCTATATAAGAGTATCTTTTAGCTTAAGTTATTTAAAGCAAATGGTCACTATTTTCCCCACCGGGGCAAAATATGGTCACCATGTTCCCAAATCCACAGGAGATGGGAAAACCTGACTTAGTTTTAATTCTGCTTAATTTTTTTTTCTGCCACTCAAACATGAAGTTCAAATTAATAAAAGAAATTCAGCTTCAGAAAGCCATGTTGGCTTTCCCTTGCCTTTCCATAGCCTGGAGCAGGCTCTGGCTGCTCAGATGTCTCTTCAGCTGGCTACAAGGCTGGCAAAACAGTAGTGACAGAGTAAGAGGAGCAGAAGTTCAAGGATTTTCCCTCCTAAAATAATGAAAGATAGCATTGTTAGATCAAAAATGTCACTAGGGAAGGGAAGGAGCTGCAGATGCGCTTCTGTTTCAGCACTAATATCAGCAAGGAGACTTGCCCACGGAAAACTGAATGAATATCAAGTGGTGCCGGGCCAGTGGCCATTGACTGGCTGCACAGAGTCATTCCCCTCGTGGTAGCCTGGCTGCTGGGGAACCTCTGACCAGACACCCACTTGTCTGTCTGCAGAACAACAGAGGCAATGATTAACCCTGCAGGCAGCAGCCAGAGTTTGGGCTGGAAAGCACAGAGCAGCAAGGAGGGATTACCAGAGCAGCGGGTAGTGGGGAGGGCCTTGCTGATGCTGTGTTTGACCTGCACATGAAAGCTCTGTGTAGTTCCCTGAGACCAGGCTCCCGCCTCGCTTAGAGCACACAGCTCCAGAGGAGGAAGCGGAAGATGCTGAGAAAAAACTACCCCGAATATCAGGGTTTGTGAATATTTCCATTTTCACCAAGAGAGGCAGCAGCAGAGATGTCAGCATGTCCGGACAGCCCACAGCAGCTCGCTCTCCCCTCACCCCGGCCTCCCCACCTGCCTGTGCTCCTGTGGCACGGAAACCACTCCCTGCGGCAGCAGATGGGGTTAATGGGGACGAGCACGTTTCTTTGAGATGGGCTGCGCTGCGCACATCACCCCTGAGCTGCGCTGGCTGCGGGGGCTGCGGAGCCTGACTCCGCCTCGGGCTCATCTTCAGCGAGCGCACACACTCTCACTCCTGCCTTTTGTTACTCCCGCCAGTGTTAATCACCAGCACCTTGTTTTCAAGTAATGGTCTGCTGCATGAATCACCCGGAGGATGGTTGTAATTCCAGACACACGGCTGCAAACCAGCACAACGTAACCTCAATTGTCTCGCTTTCATATATTTCTTTCGGGTTATAATATGTCTAATTTCACTTCCCCAAAGTTGCAGAGATGGAAGCAGCGTTCCTCCCTGCAGCAGCCAGTAACTATGGTGACCAATGCCAGTGCGATGAACACACCTTCTGTTCCAGCAGCAGCCCAGAAGCACTGGAGTTAGGAAATGGTGTAAATAAATACAGGACAAGAAAACCAAAGCGTGCGGAAAACTTTGTCTGGGTTTCAGATGCAACACGATGGAACACGTTATTCATTAATGCCTGCACACGTGTATCTCTCAGAGTCTTGCGACCCTTCCCCTGTTAATAACACCAGACAAAACCAGTAAAGTTCATTTTTTTATGCTTAGATGGGAAGAACAGAACCGATTTATTGCTGCCCCTGTCACACGCACGAACACACTTTGGAACAGCTACTAAAAAGTTCTAGATCTAGCCATGTCTGGTATGTGGCACAGTTGTGGTAATAGGCAGATGCAGGCCTGGAGGACTCAACAGATCTGCTGCAAAGTCAAGCAAGGAATGTCTTGATCTGCACTAAGCAGGTTCTGCCGTGGAAGGAAACACAAGGTTTACAGAATGGGCAAAATGCTGCCCCAGCCTTACTCCTTAATTGTGCTTTCTGCTGCTCCTGCCTGTTGAGTGCTTGGGAGCCTCTGCTGCCAGCGAAAGCAGCGGCTTGGAGTCAAAGCATGAGGGGCCAGGCCCGAGCATCTCTCTGGTCCTTGGAAGTGACTTTGCTACCTGTGACAGATGTGTGCCGGGGTGTTGCCTCATCTCATATCATCGAGTAGTTTGGGTTGGAAGGCAACTGAAAGATCATCTTGTTCCAACCTCCCTGCCAAGGGCTGGGGCTTCATCTGAATTCTGTCTCTTCTGCTCCCCATTGACACTAAAGGGTAAACTGAAAGGGAGTGATTTACCAAAAGCCTGCATAATAAAGCCTTTGCCAGAATTAAAAGCCAAGTTTTTTTGTCTCCAGTTAAGCAATGAGCTATCATACATAATTCAAAAGCTTTTTTCAGAATATTTCACACATTAATTAGTAGTAGTACTATGAATATTCTTCTAATTTTATCACTGATAGTTTTTTGCTGCTTCCTAACTGTAAAAGAGCTTCTTTAATCTCTGGAATTTATACAATACGTTACATTACTTCTGCCTTTTCCTTTATTCACTTTTTTTAAAATTGTGTTTCTGTTTACCCTAGGTCTGTAAGAAAGTAACTTGCTATGTAGCTGGCAGCTGGTTTGCTGCATCACAGTTTCACTGGTTGTACTCCAGCCAGAAACAGGTGCAGGGGACAAAGGAGGGCTGATTGCAGTGATATTTCAAAGACCAGTGAGCTGGTTTACTCCCAGTTAAAGGGTGGAAAGGAAAAGCCATGGGTTTGAAGAGTTAAACAGGGAAGAAATCTTAATTTACTTTAATGTCTCTGCTAACAGTCAGCAGGTTTCAGGGGACTTGTGTATCCAAACTAATCAAACGGTGGTTTCTGTGTGACAGTCTCTCCGCCCACTTGACAGCCCTCAAGGCTGCTTTCAACTTGCTGAAAGCATTCAAAGTGTGGAGAACCTGAGCCAGGCACAAATTTTTGTTGGTGAGGAGGTAGAGCAAACCCTAGGACACATTTAGTGTTCCTTTTCATGTGCTATCTCAAGGCCTCCTCTTCTCCCTGCCCCCCTCAGTGCTGTCCCTTCCGAGTAAACACACAAACAAAACAAAGAGCCCTTCTTTCCTCCCTGGAAAAAAAAAAAAAAAGGAGAGAAATAGGAAAACCACACAACTTTGCCTGAACAGCCCCTGTACTTCTGAGTACTCAACTCTGCCAGCATCTGTTTCCCCTGTCTGTAGTTAAAATGCAAATGCCATCTTCTTTTCTCTCCCTTCTCCTTTCCCTAGATAACTGTGAGAGCTGCTACCCAATTTTAGGCAAAGTAAAAGAGCTTTTCCTTGTTGGCTCTCTCCAAAAACAGCAGGGAACAAAGCATTTGTTATTTTTAGATCCCATGATTCCACTCAGTGCAGGAGGTTTCTGTCCTGGAAAGATGACGATTCTCATATGTAGCTTGAAAAATATTTATTGCACTGCTGGTTTAACCACTTGTTTTCAGAGTGCTGCACTGAAAACCTGCTAATGGAAGAAGCTGAAAGGTATTATAAATTTCTGCTTGTCCAAGCACTCAAAGCTGAAATGTATATCCAAGCCTTTGTCACATCAGGCTCATCTTTTCTTATCCTTGTAACCCCATTATTTCCAGTTTTCCCTCTGTGCCCTGGAGCCTTCTCCCACCCCCTGAGCCACAGTACATAAGTTCCCTCAGGTTGAATCTTTTGTTTTCTTTTGTGTTATCTCTAAAGGATCCTGCTTCAGGACTAAGCAGCTCTCTGTGCTTCTCACTCCCCCATATGCTCTGTGAGGGTGATTTCCACATCCTAGCTACCTCATCATAACCAAGGGAGTGACATCTATTGTCACTTCCTAGTGAAGGTGAGCTATGGGATGCCATGCAGCATCAGATGAAAGGTAGCTTGGGAAACACAAGATCCCTGGCAAACTTGGTTCCTTAGCGAGGCCTGAGGAACACAGAGAGATGCAGGCTGAAAGTCTGGAGAGAGGAATGGCAGAGTTTAATCTCTTTGAGAAGAAGGGGAGGCTGAGGAATGCTGTGGTCACCTACGTGTGTGCCACACCTGAGCACACACTGGAGCACCACGGGCCTCCCAGGAGTGCTTGGGGAAATGATGCTCACAAGACCCCACAACCCCTCAGTGGGGACCTTTTATCCCTGCCAATGTCCTGAGATGTCACAAAGAGAAGCAAACAACCAAAACTACTTGGACATTTATTAACTGGGGACTGGATTGAAGAGAGAGACCCAAATCAGCGGTTGCTGGAAGATATTTTTGGAATAGGCCCTAAACCAAGAAACCTAAACAAGTATTTGCCATGAGTTACACTTGAGAGTAGGGGTTTGCTTTTGGGCTGAAGGCATGAGCACAAAAACTGCCTTGTTGGACCAGAAACATCATCTCTGCAATGTGGGGCCTCTTCCAAAAGAGCACTGAGCACGTTTAACTCCCTGTGTGGGCAGTTTGTAATTGAAACCAATTATATTACATATGGGATCATATAGACGACATGAGGTTTGGCAAGCAGTTAGCACTATAGATCTCAGGCACATGAAAATACATTACTCAAGTAATTAAGATCTGTATTTTCACAATTTTTCACCTTTTTTCAGATACTGTGAAATATGCCTACATATGCTTTCACCCCATAAAGTGTCTTACTTTTAAAAGAATCTGATTTTATAGCCCAACATTTTTAATCACTAGGACTTATAACTATGAGCTATAAAGCAATTTATAAACACTGGAAAATAATACATAAAAGACAAAAAAGATATTTTTCTCTAATGCTAATTCTCCCTCCTAAGAGCAGTAATCACCATTAGTAGAAAGCTGATTATTTAAGCAAGAAACCCTCAGCGCTCTCCCACAGTAGCTACTAAACCACTCAGTGAGGTCTCGTTAATACATTGATATTTTAACAAACTACTTAATTTTGTAGAGGAAACCTGTATTATCTATATTGCATTGGACTACAAGCACAATTAAGTTACTCTTTTATGATTTTTTATTTCACCATTAGCATTTTCAAACACCAATAAAATGGAGACCTATAACAAAGCAACTTTTTCTTAATTACTCTTTTAGATATCAAAACATATTTAGTTTGAGTTAAGAGTACATGCTAGAGGCAAGCGTGGCCTGTTCAGAATTGTTTCCATGTTCCAAATATAATTAGCTGTGTTCTTTTGATACTAACACAGAAATAAGGAGGAAAAACATCAAATTAATGAAGCTACACCAGCATGGTGTCAAGTAGAACCGAGCTGCATTTTTAAAGAGATTTCCTCTGAAGTCATAATTTGGAGGTGCAATAGGAAAAACCAACTGCAACAAAAAATATTAGTAATCTCAGTTCCTGCATGGCATTTCTGTCACATCTGAAACCCAGATTGATTTGACCAAGAAATGAACACCAGCATTTGGGGATGCTAAATAGCAGCTTTGTCAGGATGGCTAAGGGGGAGGCTTGGAACATCCTTACTTGACTCGATGTGTTGTCACAGCAATTTGAACTGATGGCAGTTTTGAAATCTGAACAAAACTTTGTACCTTGACACTACCTGGAAAGTCAACATGCAGTCAGAACAGCTTCATCCAACACTCACAACTGCTCAGATTAGATTAGTTCCCATCCATTACCTTCTATTCTCTAGGTTATCCTCTAACATTATGTTCAAAAAATAAGGTCAGTGGTGAGGTGGGGTATTTCTTAAAGGAAGCTGATGTCCCAGAACAACTCTCAAATGGCACCATCGAGACAGTGTTAGTGATCTAGCACAGCCAGGCAGGACGCTGGTGCCTCCATTAACCTCATGGTCTGCATGCTTGTACACCTTAAAATCTGTCTCATCCATTTCCTCTCTTTCCCTCCTTCTCTTCTTTTTTGTTTTTGTGTATCTCCAGGTGCTGTAAATAAACATATGCTCAGGAAAAAAAAATAAACAAACAACAAAAAGCCACAAGGAATACCCTGAAGGCTTTGATTTTGAGAAAGGAGTGAAAAATCTACTGAATGATCACTGCTTCCTAAAGATTCTATTCTGTCCATACATTTTACATGGCATATTATTCCAAAGCATGAGGTTATGGAGAAAAGTGTACAAAGAATAATCTAACCTGATGGAGTTCACAAGCTGACAGTTAAACTTCCATGACAGGCCTGAGAATCTCCTTTCCCTTTTGGGGGAGAATGGAGGAGCAGAAAATGAAATGGTGCAATAGTTAAATATATCAGACTAGCCAATGTATCCAAGAGAAAACCTATCATGGTTAAATTCAATGTTTGATTCTCCATTGCACAAAGCCGACTCCACAGAAAGAGAAGAAAATGCCATTTCCTATGAGCTGAAACAGCCATTACAATCAAAAACTCCTCTGAAGGTGAGGAACAGCATCACCCAGTAGCGACAAGCTAATTCCCAATGGCAGAGGGAGGATGCACCTGATGGGAACTGGGCGTGGCTCTCCGGGAATGACACGGAGCTGTTTTCAGAGGAGTGCAGACGCAGGAGCACAGAGTCATCCCTTTCAGACTGGGGTTGCATTGACTCCCTGAGAAAAAAAACACGACTCCCTTTTTGTCTTTTGATTGCAATTGTTCCGGTTTTGTTCTGTTCTAGACCCTGTTCACTGCAGTCCCTTGGAGTTTTTAACTCTGTGCCACCAAGTCACTGCATCTCCTGCCTGCTGGGATTGGAAGAGGGTCACCTGGTTGTCCCCAGCACACACCTGAGTGATGACACGCACAGTTAGACAAGGCTACGTGTTTTGACAGCTGTTCTGTTTGCAGCCACGGCTGCCCAGCACAGACGGGTACAGCTTCCTTTTCTGAGGCAGCTGCAGCTTCTGGGCCCTTAAATCACACGGGGTATTTTTGTTTTGTCTTATCTATTGCTCTGCAAGTCTACAAGTACCCACTGACTCTGACATACACTTCTAGCAGCCCAGACAACCCTGTTTTCAGGTTTCTGTTGAACAAGATGTCAGCAGATGACAACCCACGCTTGGCTGATGTCATTCTGTAGTTTAACAACATTAAATATGGGTCAGAGTCTGACCTCCATCGCCATTTTAGAAGACACTTTATTATTTTGTTTTCAATCAACAAGTTAGACTGAGAATAATGGGGATATGCTGTGCCATAATTCATTGCAGTGGCTTAAGCATATGCTCATGGAATGGCAGCTTGCTGTCTGACACAATTATGTCAGACTCACCATGGCTAGCGAAAGCAGATTTAGTACAAACTATCAGACACTGAACTCTACAATCTTCTAATACAGCTATGCTAAGAGACACAGTCCAACACTAGCTCGTGATAAAAAAGATGCTGGGATTTGCTCCCCCATATCTGTGTGAATAAATCTCTATTATTTTGTCCAGTATACAAGAGTTTTCCTGTCTCTGACAGTCTCTGACTTGGAAAATTCATCTCTGGTTTATTTTTTTTTTTTACTGGGCTATGTTACAAAACTTAGTCTCTTTCTGAAGGTGACTCTTTAGGGGAGGCCAGCACAGAATTTATATGGTCCTTGCAATAGTTCCCAGTCATTTACTGACCTCCCTGCCCACTTTATAGAGACGCTTGTAACACCTTTAGAACAACCACTCTTGTGCCAGCATAGAGCTTCTGGAGCATGTTAAAGGGGCTATAAATGCTCCTTATAAGGGCCAGCTTCCCATAGCTACTATAGATTTAATCTGCCAATTGACTATTGCTACTAAAAAACAGGGTTGCCTTCCTCTTATTTTATGGATTCTTGTGGGTCCCTTCCAACTCAGGATATTCTAGGATTCTATGACCCTGTGAAATTCCCTAAGTATCCTGGAAGACATTTCACCTTACACATTCAAGCTGGGAAGGCTCAATACCAGGTTCTTAGTGAGCTCAAGAGGAAAAGCAAGCACTTGCTGTGTGAATTCTTGGGACAGTGGTGAGGGGCAGCCCCAGACTCTACACTGCAGCAGCTGAAGTAAGCAGAGCAAAGATTGCTCGCTCAGGAAGACAGAAACTCAGGACTGGTAAGGGAGCTCATACTACATCTATTCATTGGTTAATTTGTAGTGGGTCTCCTTGTAAATTATCTTATTTCTTCTATGGGGAAAAAGCCTGACATTTGCTGTCACCAGTTTCCCCCTTCCCCTTGCCAACCCTGTGACCTACAGTAACCCCTGCTGTAGCTTCAACACAGTGTGGGTGGTACTTAAACCCAGCAATACCAATAATTATTTACCTATGATATAAAAATAACCAACACTTAACTGACTTAGATTCTCCATACCACACTTTTAGAAGGCTGTGAAAAAAACCTTTAGTCCTGAAACATAAAGAACAGAGGAATGTGACAATTTGGGAAGCTGGCAGCAGCATGTGGGAGCTGGTGCATCCACCCACCGTGACAGAGCTGTTTGATCGTGCTGGGTCTCACATGCCAACAGCAGTGGCAGATACTGTTGCAGATGCTGCCATGCTGATGTTGTGCCCATAATCTGCTCTCATTTCATGTCTTATTTCCTTTGAATTAACAGTTGAGTGGTATGTGAGATGCCATCCTTCAGGAGTCTTTCTGCAGTCTCCAAGGACTCCTCCTCGGCCGAGTACTTCAGAGGCTGTAAATACAGCTGTTAATTTCCCTGATAAATAACAGAAGGACAAGGAACAGAGAAGAATTTGCACCGCTGTGCCAGTTTCATTACTTAGGAAAATTGTCCTTTTACTCTTCAGAACACAGAACAGAGATTTGCATCCTAAACGCTGCAGGTTTAATTTGCAGCCTCCCTTCCTGCCCTGACTCTGACCTAGAGCTACCGAACCACTAACAAACAAAAGATTTGGAAATAGCAGGGCTGCTTTTTTTACCTGTCATTTTCTGACTGCTACTTTGAAGAAGTATGTTATGAATTTACACTTTATTATCACCAGCCTTGTTTGGGATCCTTGTATTAAACAGTCCACACACTAAAGATCTGTAGATGCATTTTTGATCTTATGTCAGCCCTATATCTACAAGAACACCCTCTGATATCTTGTTTTCCTTCAACTTATTTTGCAACTTCAGTTTCCTTCTCTCCCTTAGCACTCTTTGCTTTCAAAGCTGCAGAGCTGCAGAAGTATTTTTTTTCTGATTTTATCCATTTGAAAAACATCAACTTGTATTTTCAGAATCAGTTAATGCAAAGCCCTCTTTTCTGATCTGACAATGCCTTCATTACCTGTACTCTGTAGCTAAAAACCTGTTTATTTGTATGACAAAAAGAAATTATACTGGCACCAGGGCTGCAAGAATTTTTTTGTAGCTGTAGCAATTGTGGTGCCCTTCGAGACAATAATTCTGTGGTCTTTAACAATAGCATTGCAAGCCTGTCTGTGTGTTTATTATTCCACTCTGAAAAAATCAGTGAGAAGTGGCTTCTTCTTTCCAACAAGATATTGGAAGAGAGAAAGAAAATAAGTAAATCTCTTTTTTTTGACAATACTTTTTAAAAAACTTGTTTTACAGTTTCAGTTATAATTAAATTTTACTTCTTTGAGGGTAACAAAACCTGTGATACACCATAAACCCAGAGCACCAAATTAAATTCTACCAGGATTTCTTTAATGTAATACCACACAAATCAAGTAACTGGCAGCACAATTGTTCTCCTACCATACTTGGAAGGTTTTGTAGAATGGAATATATTTAAGTTTTACTTCTTAAATATAATTTGCACTAATGACTAGATCACCCAGTGTGAATTACCAAAGGCTGCAAATTAACAAAGATGAGAAGATATCCAATTATTTTTAAAGGGCTAATGGATTCTAAAATGTACTGGTTCTGTACTTTAAAGATGTTGTGTTGTTTTAGGTATTCATAATAACAGCGTATCTGTACAGGTAATGATCACCCCCCATAGCCATGGCTGTGCTGGGGACCCCGGCACAGGAAGGATGGGACAGGGAGGGGCATCTGGAGTGTCGCCTGCCACGGTAACAAACGAGCAGAAGGCAGAAAAATGGGGTTTCCATTTCATGGCAAGGACAGTGAGAAGGGACTCAAAGGCAGTGCTTAGGAGGTGCCTGTGCTGAAGACAAAGAAATCACAGTTTCCAGAGCTGTCATTCACTCCTTGTGCTATTGCTAAGATTCACGTAGTACCAGACACTCTCTGTGTGGGGAAGGTGTATGAGTGCTCCACAGTGCACTCCCAGCAGTCTCAACAATATCTCCAAGACACAAGCTCATCTTCTCTGCAACAACTAAAGTGTGATTTTTCTGCCAGATATGACTCCAGTATCCCATAGATGAACCTCTATAAACATCCCACCCAGTCCCAGCCCTTTGCTGCCACTGACTCGCCGGGGCTGTCGCAGGAGCACCACTGCAAACGGTATTTACTTAAACATGGAATGACAGAGCTGGATGGAAATGGCAAAGATACACATAGGAGCTGACATGAATGAATCTTTGAAGTCATATTTATTAAAAATTAATGCTTAGAAAGGACAAATGCAACACTGCCCTGAAGTTTCCTTACTCAGACTGCAGCAACTGTTCAGACCCTGCTCGAGGTTTGCTGGTGTGCTTGAGCTCCTTTAGTGCAGCACTCGCTTTCAACCTGGCTACTGCTATTGCGAGCCCTCCTCATTTTCAGCCAAGTCAAACACCAACACCTTTAATGCATTTCCATGCTGGAGTGTGTTCCTAAAACAACTCCAGTTTCCCAAGTCGCTCCTGTTAAGGCAAAAATCACCATTTTTTATTCCTTTGGCAAGCACCGCATCTTATTGTGAGAATAACTGTTTTTACTAGCAAAGAGAAAAAGCCTGATATGATCAGGCCCAAACCTCCTCAGCAGCTCTGGGTCTCTTTCAGACCACACACGACCATGAGCAGCAGCTGGGAAGTGGCAATTGTCTCCTTACAGGACACGAGCCTCGAGCTGAAACCTCTCCAGGACGGTGCGTGCTGGCCCCACACTCTCAGCCATGCAGGACACTACTGGAGGCTCCCCAAGAACTTAGAGAACACCGTATAAAGCCATGTCTTTGGCACAGGAATTGCCAAAGTTCCAAACAAGGAATTGCAGTTTGCCTACAGGTTTTAGAAATCATGGATCTCACTGGAAGTGCTACAGCCTATTCAGCCTGAGAGTTGGTTTGCATATTTGCATTTTTACTTAAACCGCTTTGTGCTGGGCAAGTCTGTTGGCTGTCAGAAACCACAAATAGGGGTTTATTGAAGATTTTCCCACAGTTCAATTGAAGATATCTGGAAAACACACCACAGCTGATCTAGATATTGTTTTGATGAAATGAAAGACTAGTGCAGGCTTCTCAACAAGTTATTCTTCTGGTGTGAAGAAATTCACTGAATTATTTTTCTTGTATTTTTTTACAACTAAGATTTATCATTTTCCCAATTCTTTTTTATCCTGGCTTCCTAAAGAGATAATGCTTCTGCAAAACAGTTGGCAGGCACCCAGCCCCCACACCTGGAAAACAATTTAGATCATGTTTGAAAGAAAAGCAGAACTCTTGAACATTTTACTGTTGTTGTGAATAATGGTGTTTGGCTGGAGGAGAGGGCCCAAGGCAGGGAGAACTTGGCTGCTGCACACAGACTGCTCAGCAGTAACCGGTGAGCCAGACTGAGTCTCCAGGCCAGCAGGAGCACAGGGGATGCTTTTCTCAGCGGGGGTGTTTGAGTACATCAAGGGGCGAGAAGGAATCCTTCCTCGGTCTGATGAAAATCCTCATATCCTGTCACTTCAAGCCTACAGGTTCTTCATCTCAGTCCTTCCCTGCTCTGGGCTGGCTGCTGTTCCTGCACTGAGATTTGCTCTGTGAGGATGCCAGCCCTCTACTCAGATTTTATGTTCTGGTAATTAATTCTGGGCCTCAGCTTTTCCAGCTTTCTTACAGCATGTCCATGCCAATCATCTTTAACCTTGCGTCTTATTTATACTTGGTTCATTTTTACCTTGTTTACTCTTTTGCTTCACTGTCCAGTTTTTTCTAACCTCCTGACAGACCCACAGTACATCCTACTATTGTTCAATTTCTCTTTCATCAGAGAAGTCACTGATTTTCTTCCAGCCCAATCCCTCAGAACAACTGCTGGGATTTTTTTGTCTGGTTTGGTTTAGCATTTTGTACACTTCAATCCCCAAAAGTACCTCGGAAACCCAACTTATTAACCATTTCTTACAATTTTCTTTGTGAGGACTTTTACATCTAGTCCTGCTGTTCTCACTCCTTCCATTCCTACTCATCTTGTAATCACTGTCACCCAAATGATTCCTCACCACTGAAACTAATCAGTTATTTCCTGCTGATGAGAGTTACTGGTCTGGAATCCCATCCCCTGACATGCAGAGTTGTCTCTGACACAATACAAGATCGTGGTAAGCCATCAGTAACCTGTCATATTCTATTTCTGACTGCTACCCTGTTAATTAACCTCATTATCTGGGGTTAATTAACCCCGGAATCCCATTAGCATCATATTCTGCCTCTGGGAAGCTTCTATCAGCCGCTCAGAACCCCCCAGGCTCATCTGCTCCAAGGCAGTGTCACTCGGCAGCATCCCTTAGCCAAAGCGTTGAGTTAAACCCCGGCACACGATTGTGGCACGGCACAAGCTTTGCAACAGAGCCACTCGCACAAGGTGGCTGTGACTCTGCTTGGGAAGGCCAGAGGAGAGATGTAAAAGCTTTTCTTTAAGAGCAGGATGTAACTGCCTGGCACCTGGGGGGTCAGGCGGATGGAGGGAGGATGACAGCAAAATAGGGAAGAGGAATCTAAAAAGGGAGAGCAAATTTATTCTTTCCAGTGATCTATTTATGCTGGGAGATGTAAGGGTGTATCCCTTCTCTACACCCACATGCTTCCCACACACTTCTCCCCATTTCCATTTCAGTGATCTTAACTCCTGCATTTCTGAAGACAAGGCTAGCCTGAAGAATTTCAGAGCTTAGAAAGCACACAAACCAAAATATACAGTAGGTATGTTTTTTTCAAAATTAAAATTGATGTGTCATATCAAGATCCCATTTCTGCAATCTTGTTCTTTAACGAGCACAAAATTGTTCTGTATTCTCATTTAACATCAATTTTGTTGTCTTCCCTTTTATGATATGGACAAAAATTTAATAGCATAATTGTATATGAGAAGCACTTTTTGAAAATAATTGTAGGAAGCTTAAAATTTCATTTGAGATGTTATTTTAAATTGATCTCAGTAGTATTTTTAAAAAGTCCTGTAGAGAATGCTGATTGAAATTTATACGTGCAAGTTGTCTGAAGAATCTCAGCAAGAAAGGCAGATTGGGTATTAAAACACTGCAATGCTGATACTTGAGAGTAAGCTGACGCTCAGGAGGATTTTGAACAAAGTCAACTGGAAATATTTCCATTAACCATATCCCCAGCCTAACCCAATTTATGATAGCGAGATTTTTTTTTTACTGTTTGTTTACATTTAAAATGCTAAGAAATTACACATTTCCATATTTCTTAGCGTTTTTTAGTAATTTCTTTTAAGTCAAGTGTAATCCTTTAGAATTTGAAGGACAATCTGAAATACTGGCATTTTTTGGCGGGAAATCTAATTGCCCTCGCAACACTGCTCCTCCCCTCCTGCTTCTGCCCATTTTCTTGTGCTCTTTATGTTGTGTGTTCTTTGGGGCAGGGGCCTGACAGATCACTCCCCTCTACCCCACTAAGCCAGAACACAAACCTTCCCAACCTTGCTACGGCAGCAGCAGCTGCCTGGCACAGATTTTGTGCGGGGATGTTAATGGGAGCTGTGATTTGACTTCACCTGACGCTGGGGCAGCCCCTACATGAGGCCAGACCCCAACAGCAGCAGTTTAATGCAGGACATATAATCCTGTGCTGTTTCACCATAATTAACGAGCACAGCTCAGAGACAAGGCAATAACAGAAGATTAACTAAATCTATTATGGATCTATTATGCTATTAGAGAATCAGGCCTGTTAGCACATTCATGCAGAAATTTCTCCAGCCATAACAAAATTACAGTCTATTGTTGGGAGAAAAATTATTACCTGCAATAGATTCAGAAAGAAAGTAAAGAACAATGAGGTTTCTAAGTTTACTTCTTATAATCCCTCTAAAAGACTGCAAAAATGAATGTCTGTGTTGCAAATATTATGACACGTTTAATGATAATTGTATTAGAGCTCTGTCTCAGCATGTGAAAAAGATGTTAGTGTCACTGCACGGGAGGTTTTCCTTCTTTCAGGTTTTTTATCTCACTTGCATGGGGGTAAAGCTAAGCTTTTGCACTGGACACTCTGCTATTTCATTGCTTTATGAAGAACAGAATTGTCATATACTTGAAGAATTTCCATTTTAGTGCAATCCAAATTTAGCAGTGACCAGCTGATAACCCTTTTTGACTGAATTTATCTCTGTGTGTGCATCTTGTTCATGATTAGCCTGTGTTGTCAGTCCTAGAGCATATTCTAAGATGATAGAAGGAAAAAAATAAAAGATAGCAGATCTAATGATGCTTTGAAAACATCCAGGTGCAAGATTTCATCTATTTTACTCAAAAAACCCCCTAAAAACCAGACTGTTGGTTGAATGATCACCAGTGAATTATTCTCTATTTTATTTAAGCATGAATTACTGATTCTACAAATACGTTCACCTAATTCTCATGAAAATATTTTACGATGTCACCTCCTGCCTATAAGATCTGCTATATGCTATTAGGAAAATGATTTTATCAGAGTTATACAGTAAAACAAAAACCTACTCCTATAAATATTCTATCAGACTTTTTGCTGCCTTTGCAGATGGTGCCAATTTCTTCCCAGAAGACTGACAAACCCAAAATTGAACCACTCTTGAGAGTTGCCCCCAAGTCAAAGATTAAGATATATTCAGAAATGCAACATGTGCAGTTTTCTGTTCAACAATAGTTTCTTCCCACTTTTAATTCCAGTTTTTCTGCCCTGGAAGAGCTTGTGTGTGTGTCTTTACAGGAGAGACAGAAGGTTTTCACATACAGATACCAAAGAGAACTAGCTAGCATTTTTTCCCTGATTCTATGAGTAGATTAAGTTTAGTGTTTTGATTTTATTCTAGCAGCATAGACCACTTCTGTGGAGCTACCAGGGTATGAAATTATATGTGATTTCAGTGAAACACCCTTACATATTTATTAAAGGACTGTTTTCACTGAGAGTTCAACAGCAGCATCTGCACACACACACACACACACACACACACACACAAAGGCTTATTCTTAAACACTTACCTTGTTTCTTATCCGTAAATAACATTTTCAGCACTCCATCCATAGAGTATTACTTACTGAAGGAAAGCTGTACCTATTTAGTAAAGCTAAATACCTATTAGGCACACACTCTGTGAACACAGGAATGGCTCTCCCACATAACATCTCCAGATTGTGCACTTAACCTTGAAATGACAACGCTTTCCAGATCAGTGGGCTCAGTGTCTGGTACCAGGTTAGGTCTGGGCTGCTGGGATGCCCTTGCCAGCTGCTGCTGAGCAGCTCCCTTCTGCTCGTGCCAGCAGCTGAGCTGGTGTGGTGCCACGGAAACCTGTCTGGAATGCAGCAGGACAGAGCAGAGCCCACAGGTGTTGAGCTGGGAGATGGTTCTGGTAGCTGCACTCAAGTCTCCTGAGGGCTGATCTGCTAAGGCCTCCCAAGGGAATTTTTCAGCCGTGAAGAAAATGCTGCTGCTAACAACTACAGTCTGCATATCATCATTAGCTGATCACCAGCCAGTACTTCCCAGCATTTTAAAGCCTGGCATTCCAGGGATTCCCCACAGCTCTTCCTGTGCTAGATCCAAAGACCACTGAAGTTAATGTCAGTCACCTCTGTTCCTTGCAGCAGACCCACAGTTACAGAACAGCCTCAAGGAGGTGGTTGTTTTTATCCCCAGTGGAACAGAGCCATATCAGAGATTCAGGAGGTGATCCATGAGGGGAGTAGTGCTGCCTAAATAAATAGATCAATAAATGCTGAGGTAATTCACCTTCTCCAGCTACACATATTAAACCCAAGTTTAACCAGGAAATGCAATATCTTATATTATATAATTACTACCCAGGATTTTATATAATTCCTGCCCAGAATTTTGCAGTCTGGGTGATATCTCATTAGATCCTTGCCCTGATTTGCACACTATCTTCCTTCCAGCAGGCACCTGGGGATTGAAATTCATGGTGCAAAGGGCAACTCTTTACAATTTCCCATTGAGCTTCAGGTACCAAACACTGTTCTTACACAACTGCTCCTCAGAGAGACACACACCATTCCCCTAGCATACCACAATATTTTTAAAAAGGGAGAAAAGTACACTGATTTTTCTTTGCACTTCCAACAGACTGGGGGAATGTGATTATTTTTGTACCACACACCTTGGGGTAGCAGTACCAGTCTTCACACTACCATGAAAAAACAAGATAAAAGGTCATCAAAAGTAAATTTCTCAATTTCTCAGCCACCTCTCAATAAAGCCACACATGGTGAGAGGTACAACCAATGGCTGTAATTGGTTTCTGTGATTTCATTCACTGTGTGGGTCTAGAAACGCCCAGCTTTGGCTCTTTATTGTTTCACCCATGGTCCTCACAAGGCTACAAAGTTTTGTGCTGTAACAACATTTACACCAGTGTGTAAATGAGTGAGTGAGTGAGGCATGGCAGACAACACCAAAATGGAAAATTTTTCTGCTCACTATTGCAGCCAAGAGACCCGAATCCTGAACTGCTCACAATTCCTAAGGGATCCAGAAAATTCTTCACTACTGCAGTTGGGAGCAGACTAGATATTAATAAAGGAAACAATACCTAAAAGTTTATCCTCTGGGGCTCAGTCAATCACAGAAAACCCGATCAGACCTCAAGAGTCTGGGTTCATGTTCATTCATTAAGTGTAAATATCAGGCCAGAAATCTAGAGAGAAATATGCAGATACCAGCAAAGGCTAGGAAGAATGCATTCTTTGAAATGTCAAAGTTGTTACAGATTAATTATGCAGTTATGGAAAACAGGAAAGCTTTGTTTGCTTGAACCTAAGAATAGCTGCTTAAATGACTGAAATAATAAAGAAGTAGGCAGAAGTTTATTTACAATTTTATAGATTATTTTTCTGCACCCCAAAACTTTTAGTAAAAAAGAAATTTAAAAATATCTGATCTTCTCCAATAACTCTCTCTGAAATGAGAAAATTCATGGAGTGGGGGACTCTAAACCCAGATCTGAACCCAGATCAAGGAAATTTTCCCGCTCTAAACATCTGTGAAAGTTAGGTGTGTAGGCAGACCCAGGAATCCACGTGGTTTCATTAACTGTCTGCGTTGCATCATTACACGGATTCCATCAGGGTTTTTATTTTTGTTTGCTTGCTTTGTCTGGGGCCATGTTTGCATACCTGTTTACCTGGTGAGAAAGGCAGAGTCATTTCCATTCCCTGTAGGACAGGCATTAGTAAATGAGAGCACGTGGGACAATATTGGGTGGCTCTCGTACACACGACAAGAGTAAATACCTGCCCCGCAGTGAGTTCTCCCAGCCCTCCTGATTACCAGAGCGAGAACAGGCTGGTGTCACCCTGGCACTCTGCCATATATTTGCAAGGCTTATCATCACTTGTATCCAACATAAATACCGTCTTCAACGCACAGATTACGTCTTGTGCACAGCCAATTTTTGCTTTAGGAAAGTAAGAGCTGCTGCTTCAGGACCAGGGATTAGCTGGGGCTGATCTCGTCTCTCCTTGCAGCTAACCTACTTCTGGCATAAATTCAGACATGCAACTGCTGCCTGTTTACAGTGCCAGACAGCCCCAGGGAGTGGAGCATGGAATATTCCACATTCTGATGTGGAATGCACTCTGAGCACGTTTTACTTTGGACCCAAACCATATCTCACTTCCAGGAGAGCTGTAATCATTGCTTTTCATTTGGATTAGTGCAAAGGAACACAGTGCACATGCCCAGGCCACCAGGCACCATACTTTCCCAGTTCCAGCCTATTACATCAGTTTCTACCAGCTGACTCAAAAGAAAGCTGACATTTGATAGTTAGATTGTTCAGGATAATATGCAGTTTGGACAAAAAGCTTTGAACTGTTGATCGGCAGTAGAAATATGGTACTGAATTAGCACTGAATACTGATGGTCTGAGAGGGAAAAGTGGTGGCAGACTGTTCTGGTCCAAGGGAAAATTCCAAGCTCAGGAGAAGGCCTTGAAAATAAGATGAGAAGAATGAATAATGTGCAAGGGTTTGAGAGAAAAGCACATTGCTTAGAATGCAAAAATGAAAGGCAAGAGGCAAATAGGAAAAAAAAAGGTGTTCAGTCTTTGAGGAGAGCACCTCTCCCTACACATGTTTTTTAAGCATCAGTCTGACAGGTATTTCACTTGCAGAAGGAGTATTTCAACAGCAAAATGTTGAAATAGCAAGCTGAACAGCAGTGCAAGTATTTAAAGATGTGGGATTACATCACTGAGGCAGCAAGCAAGGTGAATTATTTCATCTCTGTTGTACATTTCAGGGGATTCTGGTAAGCATGAAACAAGTCAGAAAGAGGGAAGATTATAGTTTTCCAGACACCAAAAGCACACAATTTGGCTGAAAAGGAAAGGGACAAATTCTGCCTTCTACCACACTGATTTATACCTGGAACAGTTCAGCTGAAGTCAGTTTTCTCAATGGAAATTGAACATGGGGTATGAGACCAAAACTCTGTGCAACTACTATTTAATGGACAGCTGACTTTCTGGAAATCAGATATCCAGCAATGGAAACACTTAAGCTCAAGTGCTTAACACGAATTTGTTACAGAGAACAGCAGCTGTGTGAAGATGATAGATCCCCAAACATACTCAAAACCTGTCTGAAACCTAATGCTCGGCTCTGTGTCTCTGGGGACTGTGCTCTGTGCAACAGTGAATGAGGCTCCAGTTACACACAGGCCCACAAGCACAAGAACTCACTTTCAGTGCAAAGAAAAGAAAAATACAAACGTATTATGCAAGACGGCAGCACGTCAGAAACAACAGCATTGCATACTCAGCAGCTGAGTTGGAAACAAGCACTGTATTCAACACAGTTGCTGCTTTTCTTGCTACTCTTGCACTTATTCACATGCCAGGAATTTCTGAAAAGTCAACATTTCGGCACACTAACTCAGGAAGAAGTAGGAGCTCCACCACACAGGCACAAAGTGATGGCAGTGATCCCTGTCTTGTGTGCAGGCTTCATAGGCAGGGCTGCAAAGAAGCGTGACAGATGCAGGATGTGGCACCACACAACATCTAAAATGAGCTTGGGAATGGTTCATCGTGGGCAGACCTGGAGCTCTGCTCTGTCTGTCTGTCCTGAGGCAAGTGACACCTCCTGCCTCCACAGCCAGCTATTATTTAAAATATTACACATCTGTCAGGAAATTAATTCACAGGTTTATACAGTAATGACAAAGACCATCACTACGAAAGATGAATTCGATACACCATGTCATTATTTTCCTGTTTGAGGACTTGATATTGAGCACAAGGAAAAAAATGAAAAAAACAACCACCAACAAAACAGAAACCCCCAAAATTCCATACATCTGTTGAATGTTTTGAACATACCACATTGAGTAGTATTGAGTAGTACCTTTGCAGTGAATTTAATGCCAAATAGAAAAACGAGACTCCCCAGCGACCACAGGGCAATAAGAATATACCTCCTTCAGTATTTGGTATCTCCTCATCACCTGTGCTGAATGAATTATACAGGCAAAAACAGCAGGGAAATTGTCCTATTTCATGGTCTACTTAAATCTTCTAACAGCCACATTTTCTGAAATCCAGACAAAACATTTAGATCTACCAAAAATCTGAGTGTGTTTTTGCTTTAAATGGCAGATGTGGTGTTATGCAAATGTAGCTCTACATGTAATTAATGTATCTTGTGAAAAAGCTGCCAGTTATTAATAAAGTCCCAAATAGAACCAGAAAACCATTTTTTTCAGTGTACTGTCATTTCCTATACATGATCAGGCCTCGCATGTATATTCTTAGCTGAAACTATAAATAGCATTTAATAAATGGTACAGAAAGTATTGTCTTAGTCTGTGTTCTACTCTTCGGCTGTTATGTCCTTCCTCTTAATCTGTTTCCCCAACTTTGGGGTTTTTACATTAGTTCTAGAACAATCAGCTCTGACACAGTGGAAATATTATCTCCCTCCTCCTTCATACTTAGAAAACAAATGAAGGTCATTTTGCTGCAGGACTGAACCTCGGTGACTGACCCTCTTTATCACTCATACTGCACATTTTCCATTACAAGTGCTTCCTGTTTTCCCAAAGAATATTACAGCAACAGAAGCATTTCCCCTGCGTGTACTGCTCTCAGTGAATCCAGATTAATGCTGAAAGGATTTCTGCTGCTGCACTGAGGGCACAGACCAAGCCAGGCACAGGATGCCTCTCCTGTTCTTTGCACTGCATGCAAATCCAGTCTCCTCCTCAAAACAGCAGTGCATGGAAGTCCTCAGACTGGCCTACTCCATTTCTGAGGATTTTTCCCTTCCTTTTATCTGGCTTTTCTTGTTTTACCCTTCCTTTCCTTCACTTTATATTGTCCCTCTATTTTTTACCCTAGAACAACCAGACATTCCTCCCACAAACATCCTTCTATTAACCGCCTGTCATATAAACCCTTAATCTCCTAATGTTGGCCCTGGTTCTGCAATAAGGAGAATCTCTTTAAGGTCCAGGGAAATGCATTCATGTCACCTAGCACAAAATGTCACCTTCTCTGTATTTGTTTTCCATCAAAACCTTTCCTGGTTGTATCAGGAAGAAAACTCAGATTTCAAACAAACCATCCACCATTATTACAGGAGATTTGTTAAAATCCTGCTTGTAAATGCCACTGATTCATTGATAATAGGCATCCCATTTTGTTGTTCCTGTTGTTGTTTCAGACAGACACTGCGAACTTTATGCTGAATGAAGGAAAGTGGAAGAATTAAGAAAGCCTGGGACAATAGTGAAAATCATATAAACAGACAAAGTTTTCCTTTTGTAACAAAATACGTGTGTTTGTTGTGACATGCTGCATCAGAGATCATTTTGCAATTAGAGATTTCCATTTAAATCAAGAAGCATTTGTTAAATGCTAAGAAGGTAGAACTACAGACAACTAAATGAACTCCCACATATATTGAGCTCTACCACTGTGTCTCAGTTAATCATGGTGAAATGTGTAAGCTCCCTTAATTAGCATAATTAACATAGAACTGAATTTTATTTCAAATTTACTTTCTTTGGGCCTTACTTTTTCTGCAGTTCTGCTTATCAAAACTCTGCAGTATACCAGCAGTCAGGTCTGTTGCACAGAAAACATAACTGGATTATTTGTTTGCAAGCTTATTCCAAAATAGATCATTCTAATGGATGAAATCTAAATACGCATCAGACCTGTTAACACCTGCATTTATCAGTTTGGCTCTGCGGACAGCAGCAGACTCCACTGGTCCATGGCTAAACAGCACACTACACTGCCACACCATTTGTTCCTCCAGCTGTTCAGCGTGCCCATGCTAACCAAACTCAGGGCTGAACAGCCTGTGCTGTTACTGAATATTGCTGTACCAGTGCAGACCCAAAATCCCAAGCTCCCTCTCACAGCCCGTCATACACCCAGTGCACCTTTCCAACCTTCCTCCCAGCTCCCGGAGCGGAAATCACAGAAAACCAAAAGAATGCTCATTGGAAAACAAATCAAAGCAGGTAATGTTTCATCAGTCTGTCCACCTTTCCATGTAAACCTCTGCTTTAATTAAAATGTACTTATGGTAGCAGGCCTCAGCCTCACTCAGTGTATCCCTGATATCCCAAATTTATCCAGAGCCTCCAGACAGATGCAAACTCCAACAGAGTGAAGAAAACTGCTCTCCAGCTTCTGGAAGAGTAAGCCATATTTTTGCCATCTATTTTCCTGAGACAACAAAAGGGAAACTATTGGAGGTCAGGCTATTCCCAAGTCATGGAGGTGCCTAAGGAATGGGGAAGTAAGGAGAGCACAGAGGCACAGAGCCTGAGAGCCACTGTTGGTGTGTTTGCTCCCCAAAGCCTTGCGGGTTTGTTTCACAGGATGATGCTCATGGAGGGCAGAACATTTGCTAGGAAATATCCCAGTCCCAGGGAATGGCAGACAGCACAGCACGAACGTGTCACAGTGGTGTGGTGACAGCCCTGTCACTGAACGTGCCACCGTCATACCGTCTTAGATTGAAAATAAACACATCAGGGCTTACATCTGCTGTTGCCACATTATAGTCACTATATTATGGCATTACACAATGCATATTTATGTTTGTAGCAGGCTTCCTCTGAATAAATAGGAACATTTCCTATTGTGCATCTTGTGGATCAGAGTGCTGAGTTTGCTTTTTGCAGCACCTCACATACTGGGTTCCAAACACGCTTGGCCTCTGTGCCTGTGTTAAACTATGCTTGTTTGCCTCTAGGTTTCTTTACTTGGCTTGGGAACTCTGCATTTTCCTACAGCTCTCCCCTGGAAGTTATGATGTGAGAGCACTCAGTCAAATGCCAACAACTCCTTGCACAAGTTTTAGGTTTGAGAGACTGGCTGTTGGAGGAATTCATTATCCTTCAGGACTTTGCCCAGCAGCCCCACTGCAGTGCCTGGCACGTGCGGTAATCTCCACATCCCTTGCCGTGCCCTTGCACCCAATGAACCATGAAAATTATTCAGGTTTAGTCCCTCTCTACCCCATTCTCAGTCCTGTTTCTCAGGAGTTGAGGAGGAGAGAGGATCTGACATCCCCTGTGGCTTTTCACCTTTTGAACAGTTCACCCAGCCAGCAATCAGCAGTCTACAGATGAGGCTACTGCAGAGCATCCAGCTGGCCCTTTATTTAAAAGTCCCTAAAATATGGACTGTATTTAAAATTGTTTATGATCTGTCATCAGCAAGATCTTCCTCTCCAAGCACCTCCAGCCCTTTCCCTCTCCCTAGGCAACCTGTGTGGAAGCTCCCAACCCAAACAGGAACCATAGTCACTGCTGCAAGATCAAGCAAGCAATACAGCCCTGTGCAGAAAGCAGTTCCACTGCACAAATTCATATTTTACATCACATCAGGAGAACAAAAGAAGAAAGAAAAAAGGAAAAGGAGAGGACTGCAGTTAGAGCCATTAATGTTTCATGAAACTTCTCACATCCTTGCTACAACTGACAGGATAAAAAAGATACAGTCATTAAAATTCAGATAACAGGATACTGCCTTGGTGTTCTTTATATTAAAATTCTGGGCTGAATTATTGCTTTGCAGAAATATGTGTCTCTCTCTCTATTCTCTGACATCAGTGTCTCAGGAAAGACCTAATACTTCAGCATCAGCAACAAGAGCCTGTATGCTCATGTAGTGCAGTTTGCTGCCCTATGGGGAAAGGCTTTTGTTACAGTACAGGAAGGTGACTGTGGAGCAAGGTGTACATGGTACATTTCAAGGTCATTTTCCCCCTTTTGTTAACAATAAATGTTAACAAATGTAAACACCAAAGCCAGAGGAAAAGACTGGAATGCTCACAGGTAAAGTTTTGCTCTACATCTACAGGTTCTGTGAGGTGTTCTGCAAAGGAGAAATTTAGGAATTGCAATTGGGACCCACATTTCCACTCTGCTATTCTGCATAGAGTAGTGTTTCCAAGATGACAAAGAGGCAATGTAAATAAAAATCAGAATTTCTGAGCAGAACTCGAAACGTTTGAAGCTTTAATTTAATCCAGCTTTTATGAAAATATTAAGGTTTGGTTTGGGTTTGTTTTTACACTTCTCCCTTATGAAGTCTAGGAGAAAAAGTAAATGCTTTTTCACCATATTAAAAAAGCTTTACAGAGCATTCATATTTAGAAGTGAAAAAGATCATGAACCAAGAAAGGGTTTTAAAAAACTTATCTGGTGAAAATAGTTTTCAGACTTTGTTGAAAGCAAGGCAACATTAAGTCTTCCCATCCCTACTTTTTGGAGATTTTAGTAACTTCTTTCTTTCTTAAGCACAGGGTTTGGATGCAATGCTATAAAACAGAAGAACACACTGTTTACCTTCAGCTGAAGCCCATCACTTATCCCAAAGATGTAAAGCCCAGGCTGATTCATTACCCTCCTGCTAATCATCACACAGCCCAGGCTCACACACCTGGCAGCGATGGCTTTTCCAGTCAAGCATGAGCACTAATGAAGAAAGGCAAAATTGTTTCACGAAGAATCAAGTGCACTTTGCCAAATGATATAGGAGGAAATAATCGGGAAAAAAAACCCACCCAGATTTTTCAGAAATTTGCCTTCCTTTATAAAAGGTATATTTGTTAGCCTGTGCAGCCTTCTTTGTTGTCGATATGGGATAGGTACAATTTTTATTGGCACCAATGGAAATCCTGAACAGATATCAAAAGGAAAAGATCTTCAGTTAGGTTTCCTCATGCAACTCCTTAATTGTATGTTGTCAACAATGAAGAAGGGCATGTGCAACTTTTATGGTCACTGGCTCTAAGAAAAAGCATTGGAAACTAAATGTGCACCTTGGAGTTGTCCCCATTTCCTCCACTGGTAGCTCAAACAGTACAGCTTGTTTGCACAGCAGGCAACAAATCCTGCAAATAAACCCCAAAGTAACAAGAGAAGCAAACCATTTGTGTGACTTACGGCTGTTTTCTGATGATGAACATGGCACGTGTCACTGGTTCAGAACACTTATGAAAACTAACACCAACCCCTCAATGCACCAAGTTCAGGTAGGAGTGATGAGAAAGGGCTCTCTGCTGAAACCATTTCCCACCGCCAGGAAACACCACACCTTCCTTCCAGCTCCGAGCTGGGACCCGGCCCTCATTCAGTGGGCAGGCAACTGTTGTGCTCTCCACGCTTGTTCAGAGGCTGCTTAATATAAATTTATTTCCTTCTTTTAAGTATGGTGCAATCTAGCATTAAGACCATCCTAAGAAAAGCTGGAATGATAAATGTGGCCTCAGATTCATGAAAGCCAATATGAACACAAACACTTGAGAACACTTAAAGTCTGATTTAAGGTTCAATACAAAGTGCAACATTTTCTCTATATACCTTCCCCTCCCTTTAAGTGCTTAGATGAGTTCTGAGTTGTAATCAGGGAAATTTATATTCTGTGCAATTCATATTTCCCTGAAAAGCGTACTTGAAAACATTTTAAAGTATGTCTCTGAATATATGAGAGTAAAAAATATTTTCTTATACTATGCATGTTATGTAGTTTACGCTATTAAAAAGGAAACTAAAGTTTGAGAGAACGTTAAACGTTTGAATTACTGAGAATGGAAAGCCTATTATTAAAATTTAAAAGTTATTGCTTTTTTTTAAGAAGCATGGCATAAATACACATTGAAAATAAACTTTAAGTTCTTTTTTACAGTAACCTGACATTTCTAGGTGACTGTCCTTGCTCTATAGCCAGGCTCATGCACCAATGCATGCTTGGAGGAGGTTGGCATTAGCTTGAAAAAAACTTTCTGAGACTTCAGAAAGAAACTTTCAGAGTCTTCCCTTATCTTTGGAAAACACTTGTGTTAAGTGGGTGACAATGGGAGTACCTTTCTATTAACTTCTCTAAGATGCCTGAAGAGACACAAAAACACACTCATAGACTCTTCCACGCTTTGTCTCTCAAGACTGCACTCATCTTCTGGATTTTTCTTCAAATCTCAGCTCACCCTCTATTTTTGCCAATGCAATTTTCCAGGAATAAATAATAAAGCTTACTGCTGTGAGCCTTTAAAAAGCAGAAACTAAAAATGTTATATTTGGGGATTCCAGCTACTCGAACATTGACCTATATTAAAATCACAAATTTAAGTCTACACATAGGAACCAAGGAGAGTTTGAATTATCATTTCACCTGAAGTTGTATAGAAATAATGGCTTAAATTTTTGTGCCAAAACCAAAGATCTGGTGAGGTCTCCAGGAGTCCCAGGGCTCCTCACCTGCCCCTTGGGCACAGGGACAGCATTGGTATTGTCAGCAGGACGTGACATACCAAACACCAGCAAGGCGCTGAGACAACTGCTATTCACAAAAGCAGGTTTTCCCAGTGAAATGAAGTCAATAAATCCATAGGTACTAATTTCTCTTTTGGCTGTTTGACAGGCACAAGTCTTTGCTATCCTTTTATCCTTAGAAGGATAACCCTAACTCTAAAGGGTAGCAAAGGGATTTTGAAGGGATAACCCTTTAAAATTCGTCTTCTTTTAGAGCATGAAAACAATCTGTGCATATTCAGCTGATACTGAAGTAATGCTTAACTAATAATCATGAAGAAATTTCTCTCCGATCATGGGCTACAGACCCCTGGCAGAACTCACTGTGTTCTGTGTTTTAGAAATAACAAATTCTACTTAGTAAATACATTTATATGGTCCTCAGGCTGCACAGAGGGGCACATCCACCAAGAGATGGCCGGGAGACCGTATGGTGTCTGTCCCGGGTGTCTTCCCATGTCCAGACTTCCTGGGCACTTCTTTTGCTTGGGCTGAAGTCTGACCAAACTCCAAAGTAGAAACAAACTGAATATATTTTAGCCCTTTCTTTCAGTTCAATTTCTACTGATTTTTCCCTTTTATCAATTTGAGGGATTCATTATGTGGCAGGGGAAAATATCAAATAAGTCCAACCCCCGCCTCTTATTGTGGCACAGAAACAAAGCACCAGCACTCACTGTGAGACTCAGAAACAGGAGTGGTCACTTCACCGAGTTAAACTTCTCCCTTTGCTTTTCTGTGCCCTACGAAAGTCAGTAAGAACTGCCTCAGGATTTGACATGGCTTAAGAAACACAAGGTGCCTCCTTTATATAGGCATGTGCCTGTCAATACTGATGCAGGCAAGGAAAAGCTGGAAAAGTCCAATCCTTGTGCATGGCCATGGATCGTGCTACTGTTGGGGGAAACAGAGAATGTTAAAGCAAGGAAATTGGAGCTGAACAGGAAGGGAGGGAAATGCAGTTCAGTCCACGAAATATGTTCAGAGTGGAAGACTTCAGACTATACAAATTGTATTTTAAAAGGTCAGAAAAAAATCTTCCTACTTTGCATCCTTTTTCAAATTGAAACATCACAAGAGACCATCATGTGGGAAACAAGCAAGGATTAGCACAATGATGCATATACTAAGTAGGTATTTTCTGACCTCCCACATTTCATAATAATCTTCTAGAAGAGACACAGCTCTGTTAAAAGCATTCCCACCATGTCCCCTTGTATTGCCATGACTTATTCATGGAAAAGAAAAACTAAATATCTGTACGAGTGACTCCTACTCTTCTATCTTCCTAAAAGAAGGTTATAAAACTTCTTGATTACAACAACTGCCAAGGAACATATATGATGTTTCTGAAAGTGGCAGTTTATAAGGGACGTAAAAAACACTGCTAAAGAACAGAGACATATACTTGTGTGCTCTGAAAATGCGAGGTTTTGCATGTTGGCTGACTTCTGCAAAGCTTGAGGGTAAATAATTTAATTTCTTTTTCAGACGCCAACTCTTGCCTGTTCAATAATATGCACAAAATCCTCAGCTTTGGTAAAAACATTTCCTGAGCCCTGCCACTAGGCATTGGTGGGAAGCAGAATTAAAAGAACCAGACCAGTAAATTGGCCTCCTGCTTATCTGCAGGCTTTCCTGGGAGGCCAGTGTCACCAAGGACCACGTCCGCATGTGTGTCAGTGTGTTTGTGGAACAGACACGTCTCAGCCCGAGCCACAGCTCTCTCTGGGCTGTACTGCGGACACTGAGGAGGAAGGGAAAGGCAAAGGACTCCCACCTCTAGCCCTGGTATAACTGATCCTTTTTCTCATTTTCCTTTCAAGTCAGAAGGACAGCAAGTGGTGACATTTAAATGGCATTCAGCCTGTTTATAGGGTATTTTCCTTCCACACAAGAAAGAAAATATAAATGTGAATATGCAGGAACTGACAGAGTGTGTTTGAAAGCAGGATGTCTCTGCCTCCTAAGTCCTTAAGTCCCCGACTCTGTTCCCTGGTGCCTTCAGATTCCAAGGCTTGCTTTTGCAGGGGTGTGACCAGAGCAGCTTTGCTCCCGTGGCCACCCTGCTGTGTGCCATCCCACACAGCCCACTGGCCCACAGCAGTGAGTCAGGCAGCTGAGCACACCTCTCAATTCAACCACGAGTACCGTGTGATCTCGCCGCTCCTCAGAGACGTAGCAGTGTGTGTTTGCTTCAGAGACCCCCTAATCAACTCTCCCCCGTAACCCCGCAGTCTGAAAGAGATTTATCTTCCTGTCTCAAGTCCCCGTCTGCCAACTCTAAAGTGCAGCCTGCCCATCTGTGACTTTCACTATTAGCTCATTCAGACAGCCACTTATTTGGAAAAATACATCAAGACACTAGAGACAGAGAAATGTATCTTAAAAGAAACAAAATAACCAAGCAATGTGTAAATACGACTGAGGTCAGAAGCAGACTAAGTGAAAATGCAAGCTTCACGTTCGTTTCCCCTGAGAAAACTGGAAGAAGGAAAAAGAAGTGTAATCTATTACAGCAAATATCTAATATCCTCACCTCCTTCAGTGGTGGGAATGTTACAGCATTATCTTTCACGAGGAAAAAAATGAAATAACACCAGCTATTCATTCTTTCTCTAGAGTTTGAAATATCAACTCTCCTGCACCAGCTAAACATTCACCACTGCTGGTTTTCTGCCACTGATGCTGCACTTCTAATGAAGCATTAAGGGTAACACAGTCGCCAGAACCAACTATTACTCCCAATAGTCAGCTGTGCTACTGCTTGCCTAGAAAACTGTCAGAAACTTCGATGGAAAGGGTGCTGCACCAAGTCTCTTTGGGGTCTGGCCAAGTTCCTTCAATCTAGTTTGACCAGCTCTTCATTAACAGTCCTTTTATAGCTGTAGTTATTAGGGCTGAGGGGATTAGGGAGGCGATGGTGTATGTTCATGGAACATAACTGCTGGTCTCTAGCCTCCCTGATAAATTTTAATCACCCAATCCCAGTGCACTTCCTCTCCAGTCTTTCAGTTCTGGATTTATCCCCTGAAATTGCTTTCCTCGAGAATTTTACAGCTAGCTAATTGACTTTCTGTTCCTTCTCTTGCACTGTGCATGAATAAGGTCTCTTCAGAGTTCTGCTTGCAGCTCTTTCCTTTAATAAAAGTCCTGTATTGTATTCATAAACCACCTGGATGGAAGATGCACAGAAACCACAACAGTATTTAAGGGATGAATAATCATTGTACAAATACTGAGCATCTTTATAAGAGCTCAACTTTGTATGAAAATACCTGAGACATATGGCTAAGGAGGACTGGACTCTGTCATATACTGAAATGGCAAAGCTTTAAGAAAAATTGCAAGAAATACAATCTTGTCTCTTTCTTCTTTTCTCTCTTTTTTTAATCTTTTCTCCTCTGTTTTACTATTTGATTATTTGTGGTACTTGTTTCCATAAAAACTTTGGGGGATTTCCCCCCTCAATTTATTTTACACATAAATTTCCATTTTGCAAATGTTATAGAATTTAACATTGATTATTAGAAGAATTTTTATGACAGGCAGATTTGCTATTTAGTGGTTGTTGATAAAGAGGTGGGTGTCCAGGGTTCCAGGAAGCATCCTGAGGCTTTCCTGCTATGGATAACAGTCTTGTTATGGAGTGGGCTTCTGTGGGGAGAAAGGGAATGGAGTAGTAAAAGCAAGCCATGCTCTAAGGCCATCTTGTTTCTGCAGATGCATCGAGTGATGAAAACTACAAAAATACAGATTATTCCTTGACAATTACACAGTTATCGTTATGTTTCAGAGCCAGAGATGAAGTGAGGTCATTCTTTCTGCCCTTCCACAACTTATTTCATTGAATGTTCATTTTGCATTTTGGACACCACCTCTGCATCCACAAAAGCTGGGCATCACTACCATACCTGGCATCAGACACATTCACTGTGTGTGTGTTTATATATGTTTTTACATAAATTATAAAAATATTTTCAATCTGGAACATTGTTCTAGATCTGTGTTTTAATTCTGTGACTACAAAAGAGATTTTCCTCGTGGATTTTCTCTTGACTTTTTTATTCCTCACACTAATCTCAGAATGACATAAACCCAACATTTTGTGTGGCATTTGGGCCTTTCTACGTCTTAGCATCATTCAAAAGAAGAAATTTAAACTGCATGTGATGGGAAGGTGAACAACTGAGAAAATGCTCTGCTGCTGCCCCACAGAGGTTCCTACACTGCTGCTGCAGCTTTTTACTCTGAAGGAATGGCTGAGCTAGATGTTACTGACATTTTCTTCTAATATTGCCATTCAAGATGAGATCAACTGACACCGATTTAAATTTGGGAGAAAATTGTACCTCTGGCACCAAGTTCTCAGTTCAGAACATCTGTGCAAAGGCTTTTGAGCTCTGCAGGGGCATCTGAGTTATTTCTAATGACCATTTAAGTGTCCAACAGTTTTCCATTACAGCTGTTTTCTCCAAACACCTGAACTGACCGTGAGCTTTCCAGGGAACTAGATACTGACAGATCACCTTTTTCCACTAGTAATAGCTTGCAGTGCCTCTGGGGTCAGGAGCTTGTCTGCTTGCACAGCCAGGTGACAGATTTCTTCTTCAAAGAAAGTGGTCACTGTGAGGCTCAATAAAAAAAAACTCAGAAATCTCTTCAATATGCAGATACAGCAGAGCTCAGTGACAGAGAACAACTTTGCTCTCTGTCAAATGGGAGAACGGGCAATTCCTTGGAAACAAGGCTGGATGGGACACAGACTGTTGACCAGGAGGTGGGGAAAAAAAGGGAACGGGCTGATGGAGGTACAGAGAGGTAAGAAGATGTTATCCTTGTTCTCCTGCTTCCCAGTCCCCCATGAATCAGGCAGATAAAGAGGAGGGAGCTGTAAATAGTCCAGATAATCTCAAAATGCCTTTGTGCCAGCAAAAATCATTCAGGTACATATTTACTTTAAAAAGACAGATCCCCCTTGCTCCACTCTGCTTCCCCCCAACAATATCAGAACGACTTTTAAGCTTTTTTTTCACTGATGTGCTGATATTTCAGTAATTAATGTATCTTCCATAGCAACACATTTCAGGCTTGAATACATATAGTACATTTATTGTTCTTGAAAACACTCTCAAATACACAGTTCAACTACTTATCTTTCCTATATCGTATTCACAACAGATGTTTTTCCCCTTGTACAATAATTACTTGTACTCTGTTCCCATTAGGTATGCACCGAGAGAAAAATGATATGATTACTATTTAGTCGCTTTTAGCAGGAGTAGCCTGGAGGGTTATATTTTGTGATACATTTCTAATCACTGTAGCATGGTAAAATGGTACAGAACAAGTCCAGAGTTGCACCTAACCGTCTGCCTATGGACAGAATTTGTCAGGGATGACTCTGATGTTCAATTACTGCTCTGGAAGTCAACATTGATATCCTGATCCCTTGCTTGCTACAGGGATAAGTAAAGTCCTAACTGAGATATTTTAGGCTATTAAAAGAGTCTCGGGAGGAATTAAAACTACAAAATGGTCTGTCAAAAGCAAATTCTGTCAAATTTGCGTTAGTCAAATTTTCCCGAGCTTGTCATTCCCTCGTCAGCAGTCTGAAGGGGCTGCACGGAGTTTCCTAACTACTGCAGTGCTCCCAGATGCCAAATCCCTCCCCTTCCAGCTCTCTCCAGCTCCTCTAGTTGGGCAAATTTATGCCACATCTTTGCTACCTGTCTCACTGTAAGACCCTATGTGCCAGATGCAGCTTTTTAGGATGGGATCTTCTATCAAGTATCTGTGGTGTGGACCCTGGAGTGGCCCTGCACTGCAATCAGTGCCAGAGCTTCACCAGAAATCGTCCTCAGCCAAAGCCCCGTACGAGGCCCACTCACACCTTGCCCAGTTTTTCAGCCAGGACACACACTGCATCCCACATCATACCACAGAAGCTTCCAGTGAGTGCTTTTACCTCAGCCTGTTTGTGCAGAGACATTTCTGCAGTAACCTATATATGAGTCATAGCTTACTTTTATCATGAGGGACCTACATCAGCATAAAAAGGGAAGACCTTACTTGACATTGCTGATTTCTGTAAGAGAAAAGAATGAAAGCTAAAAGGTTTCTTTCCTCGCAGGAAAAAAATAATAAACACAAGCCCATTTTTGGCATATGTCAGAAAGAGCAAATAAAATGAAAACATGTTCTTTTTCCCTAGAATACCAAAGAGAAGAGTGATTAATGTGTTGGAACCTACGGCACAGAGGAGAGAAATTTGAAGGGCTGCTAATGTTAGAACAAGTTATGGCAATTCAGAGTCCCTGAACACATGGAAGAAAAACAGCAGTGGCATCATTCAAATGTGTTGCAAGTTCTTCAGGAAACTTAACTTAGCCTTTCACCCAGGCATGAAAATCTACAGCTTCGGCTAAAACCTTGGTTACGTACTGCGTGGGGGATACATCCTGTGCATGTGTGCGGTTCTGGATAGCACTTCTGGACAACATTCCCTCCTCTCGGGGAATGGAATCAATGGGACACATCCACCCTCACTTCAGAGACAGAAAATGGATGAGAAAGGTGTTCCAGCTCATGAAATGTTGCAGACTCCAAAGGAATACCTGTGGATGTCGGAAAGTTCCAAGAAAGGAGGCGGAATCAGACTCTGAAATCTGAAAGTCGTTTTGGCAGTTTGAGAGCTCTTAACTTCTACCAACTGCTCCTGAATACCCGCTCTCCTGGTGCAAAACAGGGTAGGTTGTATAATGGAAACCACCTGACATTTTTCCAAGCGCTTTGGTAATGAGCATATCTTCTGATACCACTCAAATAAACCATAAGGTATTTAGCAAGGACCTAGTTACTAGAAAGTA
Organism: Machaerirhynchus nigripectus; assembly: GCA_013397975.1. Lineage (NCBI taxonomy): Eukaryota > Metazoa > Chordata > Aves > Passeriformes > Dicruridae > Machaerirhynchus > Machaerirhynchus nigripectus. The sequence goes on along the minus strand of VZRQ01002909.1, from coordinate 1,569,188 downwards.
TGGTCAGAGGAATAGAAAACATCCTGAAAATTGGGTGTTGGTTCAGAAAATACAGTCTGGTAGGGATAAATAAAGATGGAAAATTTCCATATATCTGCAGGTCTCACTCTTTGCAAGTACAAAGAACACCCCACAGATTCATCTATTGAGGGCTACTGTCAGTGGCTGCATTACAAAAGGTCACCAAGAATTTCCAGAAATATTATTTATACACCTGGCTTCTGTGACACAGCCCCCTCCATAGCATAAATAATGATATTTGTGCCCTGGAGCTAAGAACCCGACTGATAAAGAGTGTTATACGGCCACCACACTGGATACATTGAGTTCAGCGTGCAAACCTGACAGTCTCCAGGCCAGCAAAGTGTAATTCAGAGCTTCTCTCTCTCCTCTTTCCTTCCTTGTTCAGCGAAACAGAGCAGATGGTGACAAAGAAGACAGGGAAAGAGCTGCTTGTGTCACTGTATGGAGACACAGGTGGCTTTAGCCATCCTGCGCTGTTTGCCACAGCTCAGCTACAACATCCTTTTTAAAGACTAGAGGTGAGTGTTTCCACGGCTGCCAAGGCCACCAAGGTCGGGTGACAGGCTGACCCCCATGCTGCCACCAAGAGAAGAGCTCAGGTGGTGGCCCTGGTGTCAGCTTCTGCACCTGTACACTGAATATATCCCCTGAGCCTGAACCCTTTCAGTGGCAGCAACTCCAAAAGGGAAGTGTGTTAATGGATACTTAAAATACTGCCACGTCCTTCAAGTACATACTTGGAATACAGGCCAAGACAGGTGGAAAATGCTTCTTTTCCCTGATTTCAGACACATTGCTTTCATTTTGAGCTTCCAGTTTGAGCAGTCTTACCCTCTCTGACCTCCATTTTCTCCAAAATTCCAAAATCATACACTCAAACCAATCCAGCTCTAAAAAAATCCAGGGCTGTTTATGCAAGGTGATGAAGCTTCCCAGATGAAACCCTGCTACCTTTACGAAGTGCATGAGAAGCAGACAGGCACTCACTGGGAGAGACTGGCCCCTCAGTCCTCCCCGTCACTTCACATCCTAACAAACTACAGTGATGTGACACAGAGAACTTAAAATAACAACTAATTCCATTCAGAGATAACTCCGTTACTCATCACACATTTTCTGGGGTTTGTCCTTTTGTTTTTAATACTGAGGATAGTTGCATAAATGTTGCAATGTTTGTTTCTCAATCAATTTTTTTCTTGGCAGCTTATCCCTAATATATATTAATGTAACTAAAACTGTCAATTAATTTATTAGATTAGTTTAGCTTTTTTTCCTGAAAAAAAATTAATGTTGGGGAATATGCTTGTTATTCAGGAGAATTTGCTAATATTTTCTGTCTGTGATTTTCTGCACACAGCTTTAATAAGTTTTTAGGTTTAAAATGGAAACAATATCTCAAAGTATAAGGTAACCAGATCATCTTTTCTTTCAATCTAATGGGATGGAAGCAATTCAGTTCTCAAACTGTGACTTTTTAAGAAGAGAACTAAGGAATAAGAAGAAAAGAACTACAAAAAACAAACAAACAAAGTCCTACTCTACCCACAAAGGAGGGAGAAAAATAAAAGGAATAGCATGATGAGCAAGAGATCCTCTAGAAACAAACTTTTCCTTCACATTTCTTTGATGCCCCAGTCTTGGCTCCCACTGATTTTAGTCAGCAGGCTTTGAGTCACCCTGAAAGTTTCTGAAATAGCTGCACTTGTCATCCTTCCTATTTACCCTGTAAAGTTTATTTTGACCTTTGTGTTATAGATCATCTTGGTGTTGGTTTAGCACATTCAGCGTCCTCGTCACAAGTCTGCTGCCAGGGTCTGGTGCAGGGGAGTTTACTTTCTCAGACTGGAGTAGATGACATTTTCGGGCAAACAAGCTAAAAAAACCCAAAAGTAAATAGAAATAGTCTCTCTAAGTTTTGATCCATTATGTTGAGGTTTGTTTTCATTTTCAGACACAAAACCACCATGTTCCAGCAGCAAGGGGAAGGAGGAAACACAGTACTAATGAAAACATCTTATTACAGCATTGTCACAACCAATTTGTCACCAAAGTCTCCCCCAGCCCCCTTGATCTTTCACTGAGTGCTACTTCTGCTAAAACTGATTTATTTTTTCATGATATCTATTATTTCTCAAATACAACACTTTCATATCAGAAACTCCATTAGCCTTTAGAAAAGTAGATTTTTTTTACAGTGCTGTAATAGTAGATTTTATTTTATGTGGTCTAGATAGTGGGGTTTTACTTTGTTGGAAAGACAATACATTTTTACAGAGTTAATGCTTGTGAAGAATTTCACATTCTCTCAAAGACTTACTCTAGGAAGTAGGTACAGATCCTTGTATTTTCAATGTTAGCAATGAAGCATAAAATATGATAATGAAATAGCAACAGTTTATTTCTAAGTCTATCATTAAAAATTGAATCTCTAATGAAGTCAACAAAAACATTTGATTGGATTCAATAAGGTCCAAGTCCAGCTCTAATCACCTGGCCACCTCTGATGGTCAATACTGCATTTAATACATTTTACTGTAACAGATACCTGTTGTATATACAAAAGCTGCAACATCATGGGTTTTTAAAAAGCATGTTCAACACAAAATAAATCTGATCTAATTTACTGCTGTAAAGACCATCTGTTTATAGAGATCCATAAATTTGATTGTGGATTTGTTTTTTCATTAATTCATTCATGTGGCGATTTAAAAAGTAAGAAGTAGAAATTATATCCCATTTGCAGATGAGTAACTCGTGATTTTCCCTTAAAAATTAAAGCTCCTCCCATTCTCCATCTACTAAATCCATAATGTTAAGCAAATGCCACCCCACAGGCACAAAAATGCATGGATGTGCATGTGGATGAAACTTCTATTGACACAAATAAGATTTCAGACATCTAAAGGCAGGATTTAGCCCAGAGTACTCAGTGTGTGACAGCTCATTTATTCTCGTGGCACTGAACTGATGAAGGAGAAAGGCTCTTAATGTGACACAGCAAGCTTAAAAAGCAGAAATGGGAATTCAGGCATTCAGGAAACCATTCAATTGTTTTTTTAAAGACACTCCTGCATTTCAAGTCTGTGCTCAGCATGGTGGTCCCTGCTCCTCCAGTCTCCAATAAGAGCTGATTTGTCCTTCACCCACAACTGCAGATCTTGGAGGATCTGTTTTCAGACTGTTAAACTCTTCAATTCCCTCGCAGGACCAGTTTAAAAAAAAGAAAAGGGAAAATAATCCAGAAGAGAACTAGAGAAGCTGCAACAGAAGAAAAGATAAGAGACCAGGAAAGCCTCAATTTCCCAGACCCACATCAAATGATTAAATGCCCAGAAATACCTTTACTACCCCCTTCTGTATTTCTTCAAAATTTTATGTTAAATGAAATAGTTCAGTTAATATAATGTCTATTTTGAATTTTAAATTATGGAGTCTTTCTTCTTTAAATTATAGTGCTTGTGCTAAGTGCCAGGCAACCTCATCTTTGGAGACAGAAGCCTTCTGTTCTTGCAAGACTACTGGGAGGAAGCTTCCAACCATGATCCCAACAGAAGAGACACACAAAAATCCTTTTCCGCCTGTTTCATTTCTTCTCTTTCCTTGTCCATACATGCACAGAACAGGTGTGACAACCTGGGCTGGCTTAGACAAATGAAATAGGAGATAAAACAGGTGATCTGTGGGCTTCACCCGATTTAACAACTTGAATGCAACAAGGGCTAATCCCTAACATCACTACTCTAAGCTGCAAGCTCTGCTGTCCTTCCTGCAAATTTAAAAGCACTGAACTATCACAAACTGGTTGACATGAGCAAAGAATACAGTCCCCACTGTTACCACAACACAGGTGTCTCTTCAGAATATTGGTCATAGACTGAGCCTTACCCTAATTTTCCGGGAAAAATAAGCCTGGCAATAAAATAAAGACAAAAAATAAAATTCAATGCAGATGCAGTAGAAAAGAACAAGACAAAAGGAAAGGAAGAGAATAGAAAGAAAGAGTGGCCCAAAACGTCTCTATAGAAGTTTTCTACTTAGCAACAAGTAGACACCATGTACTTTGACAATAAATTGACCCAAGGTACTGAAGGAAATGAGGGAGGGTTGCATAACCAAGAAACACCCCAAACCTCACAGTCCAGTTTTGATACCAAAAAGATGAAAAAAATTATTATTAAAACATGTACACCTTCCTTTTACTTTCTCTGGTGACAATTCAGACTTTAGCAAAAGAGATCAGAAAGGATTTTTTCTTTTTGAAGATATTCCTATTACTGAAAAAATTCATTTTTTGCCAGGAAAAAAAAAAAAAAAAAAAAAGACTTAATTAGACTGTGTCATTAACTAGTTTTCATGCAAGTCACTAGGATGGAGTGGAGAAAGAGAGCTACTGCTAAAAGAAAACTGTAGAGAAATTACAGAATTTCCCAAAAAAAGGAGCGTCTGTAGCTTCCAAAGCACAATCACAGCTGACAGAAATTCTCCCTTCTGTTTGCAATCTCACCAGAGACCAAGGGCTGACAAAACACCACAGGAAACTGCTTAATACCCTGTGTCAAAGTGATCTCTTCAGATTTAGAATGAGCAGAAAGGCTGAACTCATGTGAGGACACTTCCAGTAGCACTGCTCAATGTTTTTGTGGTGTTCTGGGGGGAGCTGGAAGGTTTTGGTCTCTCTTGCTCACAGAATAGCATTTTTCACCACCAAAAAAAAACCCCAGTCATGGACAATAAAATCAATGCACTAAAATATTTCCTGAAAAATGCTCAAATATCTGCATCAACTCAAAGACATGCACAGTAAAGTGAGAATTTTTATTTGACAGCTGACCAGCAGGGAAGAACCAAATGGCCAAATTAATGATAAGTATCTTTCAAGAGCCCAGTTGTTGGGGCAGGCATGCAGAGGTATCATATAGGTTACAGTGTGCAGCCTTAAATTTTGAAGCCTACAGAGAAAGGGGAGTGGGAAGGTTTGTGGCACAAAGCAACACTGGGAGACAAAGATGCAGTGTCACTCTGAAAAACACCCCTGTCTGGAGGAACTTTAACCTAACAGTCAAGAATGGATATTCAAGGACATCCTTAGTTCTTCAGCAACACCCTAAGAAGTCAAACAACATAAAATGAACAAAGAAGAAAAAAGTTAACTGCTCTGGTTTTATTTCCATAAGGAACTCAAGATCCCTAGTCATACTGCCAGTTACACCAACACAACTAATGACAGTTCTGCATGGGACCTGATGCCCTTTTCTTGTCTTTCTCTCGCTCTCTCCCTCTCATTGCAAATTTTTTTTTTTTTTTTTTAAATTGAAGGATGTTCCGGACTTAACACCAAATGCTTCATGCGTCAGGAAAACATGAATAATGCAGTGGAGTACTATGGCAGCATGAACTGTTAGAGAAATCACAGCTACTGGTCTTCACTGCTTGTCTACACAAAAATTAGGTCTTAGTACAGTCTTGATGGCAACCAGAGGCTTCAGGACAGGTACTGAAATGTGGATTTCCCATGCCATGTTAGTTCTCTCGGCACACGTTAAATAACGCTGTGTCCGCCATTCCTGTCCCCCGCTCTATGCATCTATCTTTCATGTGTTCAAACTTCCACTATTTTGGCATTTTCTCCCTAAAACTTATGCTCCAGAGAGCTGAAACGAAAACAGGGAGTAACAGTGGGCATTGTAGATATCAAGCTATTTTGACAACAAAAACAGAATCCCATGTATCAAATACTTGCCAATTAACATTCACTGGTTTTTGTTTTGCTTGCTTCGCCTTCCAATATTGTTGTTCAGGGATAGGGGCCTTAACCCTGTGTCATCTTTCCTGTTTTTCAAACAGATCTTACAGCCTAGGTATGTATAAGTCTCAATTTTATTCTTCTTCCCCCCTCACTTACTGTCTTTGCCTTTTGAAGCAATGCTGAATTAATATTCCAGCTAAAGCATTCCCCAGCTCCTAAGCACAGCACCACACAAAGCTCACCAGCATTAGCTCTGTGAGGCCACAGGCCACTCTTGCATCCTAATTTCTGCTGTCTGAAACAGGCAAGCCCATCAGCCTGCTGAAGAAAGGAAATTAAAGAGTACAAGGCTACTGTGTCAGAAAGGTCCTACATGTTAAAGGGTGAAGTATTAGGTGAAGTGCCAGGTGAATTCTCATAATTCAGTTTCCCTCCTGCATTCTGGACTGTTTCAGAGGTTCAGCTCTAACCCTAACACAGGAGGAATACACCCTACAGTTCTTAGCTACACTCAAATCTGAATTTAGGAATAAGGAGAAAACTGCTGAAGAAAAGTGGCTGAGGCGTAGAGAGCAGCGAGGAGGGTATGATGATGCTCTCATGTCTGTGCTGTCACTTCTGCCTCAATTACAGAAGGTACATCCCAAATAAAATCACGTACAGTCAGCTAAGACTTCACTCAGGGAATAAATGTCACCACAAGATGGGACTGGCAATTCTCCATCAACCCTGAGTCATTTTTTCATTGGGTTTGGAGTGACATTGACTTTACATTGCATTCACATGAACGAGGATGAACGAGGGCAGTTGGGAACTGCCCTCCCAGCTAATCCTCACCATTACACAGAAGAAAACTCACAGGGAAAAAGAGAAAGGTGAAAACACTATGGCCAAAGTTTGTCTTGTAATAGAATAATATTAAGCTTCTAATGGGGCACATTCTCTTACTTTATGGAGTTTAATGGTGTCTTTTAAGAGCAATAAATAAATGGGCTGCTTGAAAGCATTCTGAAGTTAATACTGCTTTTCTCCTGCTAAGTCTGCTAATTATGGCATTTTTCCATTAAATGAGAACGTAAAGTCCTCAAAATCAACACTGAATCAGTTCTCTGAACCGCAGTAGCTCCTCAGAAGTGCAGCACGGTCAGAGTGTTCTCACTTTGCGGTGAATACACCGGCAAAGGGCAGGATTTCTGGGTCTGACTGTGAATTCCTTCCCTGACAAAACGTGTTCAGGAGTGACCAAGCCTCCGCCACCCATCTTCTGCTAAAAAGGATCAACCTGGGCATTTCAGTTTCCACAAGAGCGCTGCAAGTAGCATGTAAAGGTATAAGAACGGATCATTAGTCAAGTTTCCAGCTACCAGATGTTATGGCTTATTCTAGGTTTCACCTTATGAGTATTTGAAGCAGTAAAATTCAGAAGTAACTTATCTAAAGAAGCTACACAGGCAAAGTAAACGATGTTATCTGTGTTCATCCCTGACGAGAAAAACTGCCCTGTACAATCCCATTAAATATTTAAAGCCAGCTCCCCATGATAAATTTGCATCGGGTGCAATGTATTACATGTCACTCCTGAGAGTTTGTCAGCAAAACCCAGCAAACAGGTTTGCACTTTCTGGTCTATTCTTAGCCCTCTTGTTTATTTATTCTTCCATGTACAAAGATGTCTGCAAATCTGAACCCACTCTGTCAACCAGGCTTGTATCTACAGGATACATGCAAAGCTAACTTCAAAATGAATTTTTAATCATTTCTTTTTAAGGCTGAGAACAGAATGGATCAAACATTGAATATGTTGTAATTTTCCAAGCTCTTCTGGTAGGTTTTTTGACTCTGAATTGAAGAAATAAGATATTTCTCAGCCCTTAGTTTTTCATCTTCAAAAATACGAAATTCTCCTTGAGAGAAGAGCTATTTTGCTACTGTGGTTTTTTTTTTTGTTTTCCTCACTAAAAAATATACAGAAACACAGAAAAATATCCTACAGCGAACAGTTGATTGAACTAGCCAGACATTGATGATAAAAATGAGTCTCCCAACAGGAAACTGGTGAATTTGAAAATGAGGGATTATCAATGTAGTAATTAGGATTTCAAGCAAAAGAAACAAAGAACAATTTCCTCATTTCTTGGAACCCAGAAGTAAAATACTTAGACAATGTATATTCAAATAAATGTTTCCAGTTTTACTGTCACTGTAAAATTTCTGCTCTTTTAGTCTGAAAGTACTTCAGTGGAACTTGGATACAACAAGAAATGAGAAACTGAGGATTTTCTCAGGTTTCTCAAAGGGGAAACCGTGATTTTGCATCTCCGAGATGAGACTGAAAAGACAAAGAAACACTTTGAAATAATCTATGGAATGCCATCAATTCAGAAAGACACTAACTCAGGATAAGAAAAGGACAGACTATGAGATTAATAGCTCTGCCTATGCAAATTCAGATACTCAAGTTCTTTAATGTTAGAATTCCTTTTTCCAACTCCCCGTGATGGATAGCAAACGGTAATACTGGGATTTAATGAAAGAAAACAAAGCCCAGAGAGAAACTTCACAGAATTGCTGATATTTAGATGCTCTAGACTTCTAGCCAGAGGTCGCCCATTGTTTTCCAAAAGGCAGGAGGCAAGCAGAGCACAGGCTCCCCAGCCCTGCTCTGCGCCCATCCCAGCGACTTCCCAAAGCAGCACAAACAGCCATCAGCAGGGTACCGTGCGGTGATGCTTTTCCCAGACTGAGATTTTACAGCTATGGCACAGGATGCCAAATGACCCCAGTGACTAAAAGCCACTGAGGTCAGAGCCCAGTGATGAACCCCGTGGTGTGGCTGTCTGCTCTCTCCTCAGAAAGACTTCCCCATCTTCATGGGGCCACTCACAGAAAGGCCCTCAAATCAGCAGCAACATTTCCCTTTCTAAACAGGGCTGAAGTATTAAAGCAAATACCTGTGACTGGCGTCCTCGCAGCTATCCCAAACTGGGATTTACGACCTTTAAAGGATTTCTAATCTAACAGGATTTGTGGGAACTTTGCTGAGCTCCCACACCCAGTGATGCCTGTGGCAATGCTCTGCTGCTGAGGGACCTCTGAGATGGGGTTTGCCATGCTGAACTGAGCTCTCACCATTCCTGCAGGAAATCACTTCATTCCCATTACTGACACTGACAGCACAGCTCTAGGAAATCATTCCTTTTGGGATTGCAGCTATGGGAGAGAAGAACTGTAAGCACCCATCTCTGAAGGAAGCAGTGGATTGGTGTGCTCCTCACATTCTCTATCAGCAGCCAGCCCCCGTCCCAGTGCCCAGTCTCCAGGGAAACCTGAGGGCTGAATTCACTGAACCCTTGCCATGCAGTGCTGCTTTCACTCCTGCTGGAGTGTCTCTCGTCACACAGGTGTACAGGAGTGAAAAGAAAACTACAGAAATTCCTAGTACTAGAACCAGAAAATACTCAGGAACCAGGAAAATACGCAATCATAGAGTCACACTTTTGTCACTGTCTGGTGGTAAAGCCCCTTACCTTCTGGCCAAGGCTTTCCACAGCATGTGGGAGTACACAAGTCTGAGTGTGGAGATGCTGATTCATGTATTCCCCACATATGTCTTTTCCCATCAAGCTGAGCTCTGAACAAAACATCTGTGAGAGAAATCTTGGTTCGAGAAGTGTGAAAAAACATAAAAAAGCAGGGATTTTTTTATTACCAATGTGTGAAGGCAACAGATCTCAAGCTCCTCTCCTTTCCTAATATACTGCTAGTCAGTGGTCTGAAATAATATGTGTCTATTACCCAAGCAAGAACTTAAGTTTTGAAAGATCTGATGACTCTGTTGATAAGTCAAGATTCATGTTCTCCCATATTTGGCTGACAGGTTCAACCAAGAAGCCTCTCCCACTCCAGTGTTTGTTACTGTCTGAGGAAATAAAAGGACTTGGAAAAAAATTACGGTATTCTTGTCTGAAATGTCTTTATAATGAGGCAGCAGAGGATGTGAGAAAATTTAAGATTTTTGCTAGTCTAGTCATTTATTTAAAATCAGTGGTGACAGGCCCAGTATGGTATAGAAAAAGACACCAATTAAATATTACTCATTTTTCACTTGAGTTTTAAATGCTGAAGTTTCATAAAGTTTGCACAGCCACTCAGACAAATAAGTAATAAAATCATAGAGATGCTGGTCTATGGAGCAAGCCCTACTAAAGTAACATTCTTGCTGTATTTGTCCTGATACTTCTTGCAGAACCGAGCACCTTTGTGGGTGGGATGCTGAAAGTCTGATACCCTGGGTCTGTAATGAGTCTTGAAAGGTGTAATGATTTCTGTGGAATCATTGATTTTTGTTGTTGGTGGTTTTTTACCCCAAACTGAAACGATTTTAACAGGCGGATTGTCAGATATAATTGTTCCATGAGTGTGAGCAGCAATCAGGCTGTACCTTCAAATGGAAAAACTGTTTATAAAGGATCACACTCTAAGTTCTTTTAATGAACTGTTTGTCTCCAAAAAGATCCCCGCTACTGAACTTTCATAAAGTTGAAACCATGGGGATAAAAATGCTTTCTTCTACCTAATTCCAAATAAAACCTCTAAATGGGATGTTGGTCAAAGAACTGGTATCTTGGTTCAGGAAGAACATTTAGGCTGACAGCTGGCACAGGGGCAGTAGTGTGTTCTGGTGTCTCAGGCCTTTCAGGAGCCCAGAGAGGAGCAGATTTAATGGTTTCCTATGTGGATTCTGGTGAGCACATGGGAAAACAGATTCCACTCTTCTCTAAGCTCTCCCTGAAGCCAGGCAGTAGCAGGTATATCCTCCAAACTAATAGGAAATTACAATATTTCAATCGGAAATTTATATTAAAAAAAACCCCAAAAACAAAAAACCAAACCAAACCAAACCAACAAACAAAAAAACCAAGAAAATTTGATTCAAACAAATAATACCATATTTTTATTTAATCAATAAATACCAGAAATGAAGCAAACTTTTCTGGTACACCTTCATCAACTGTGGATTACTCATAAGGTCAAACATTTGCAAAGGAGGTTATTTTGAAACCTTGGATTACTGCAGAAGCATAGCCTTATCTAAATTAGTTCTGCCCACACTCAGCCAATAAATTTCTCCACCTGTTTACATATTGATTTTTTCCCATCTTTTATTTATTTCAGCTTTGAAAAGAAAAAAGTCTCTCAAGCAGCTAACAGGAAATATGTGTTCAAAAAGGTTTGGGCTTTTTTTCTGCTGTCAAATGTCTCTTGAGCTGGATCACCTTCCAAATGTAAATTAAAAGGTTTAAAATGTTGTGACCCAGTGTAGAATTCTAATTTGACTTATGCAACACGTTTTGTCATTCGAAACAATACGTATTATTTTGGCATTGTAACCACCTGCTGATCTGGATCAGAACCCATCAGCTCTCAGCTTTCTTCTGGGATGTAGAAAAAGAATTGCCTAAAGTATCTTTATTCTATTTTTCTAGTCCACTCACTTTGCTTCCCTTTTTCTGAAACAAACAAAGCAGTGCAACACACACCTAGCAACCCCACGGACACCCACAGGTAAGTGTGAGAGTTAATAATCAACAGCAGCTTGTGAGATTTCACAGATGGATAATTAAACATTCTATGTTTAATACTTTGTGTTCTCTCTGGTTTAAGATGTGGACAGATTTGCATTCCTGTGACACTCACGGCCAGGGCACTTAACCTCTGAGACCACAATGGAACAGTTCTGCTTCTTGATGCTTCTCAGAGGCTCACAAATTACCTCGACTGACTTCACCTTGGGCATTTGATCTCATCCAAAGGTGTGGTTTTTCTGAGAGGTCAACAGTGTTGTACAATCAAATGAATACTTAGATAATACTCAGTTTGTCGTTTATCAGCTCTTTACAGTGATTACAGCACTTTGTGATTAGTTTTCATTCCTGATGAAGCTGTTGTCCCACAGAGGTTTTCAGAACAAAAAGTATTTGAGCGTTTACTGTTCCTTGGAGAATCAGTTCTCCTGAACCAGCTCTGGAGAACCAGTTGTAAGACCCATATCTGCCTAAAAGGGCAAGGCAGACAATCTTTAATGTGGAATCGATGCATGCTGGGCAAATTTCTGCTTAGAAGCAAGCGCTGAGAGAGCTGTGCACAACAGGAGCACAGCCAGCAACTCTGGCTCCTTGGAAAAGGCAGAACCCTTCAGCACAGCCACCTACACAATCCTGTTGTGGTCTCACTTCTGAGTGCATGAATTAAGGCAAAGCTGCTGAATGCCAGTACACTGTGGTCCATGGCTGAGGCACAGCAATTTTAGTACTTGAGTACATAAAATAGTCAATTCCAAAAATAAGCGCATGAATGAATGAATAAATAAAGGACAAAGCTTGCCTAGGAACAGACACCTTCCAGAGATAAGAAAATATGCAGATACTATTGAAAAAAAAAATTAGCCCACCTCAAATCTCACAGAGTGGCTGCTGTGTGCTGGTTTTCACCGACCTACTCAACACCAGTGTTTTGTCCAAATATCCTATCTTTGAGGATTCCCTCCCAGATTCAGAGAAACAGGTTAGCTTAGAGACCTGCATTTAATTTAACCCACTGCTCTACTGGTTCAGCTCTGAGGCAAATTGTATGGTTTTATTTTCTCATATTCAATAAACATTTTCAACAACCTGTGTAGTTTTAGGACTTTGCAAATGGCGGCAAAAGCATCAATTTAAGGGAGACAAAGAGGAACCCTTCCAGTTGTCTTCCACTACCTTGTGTACAAAAATTAGGAGAAACTAGAATAATTTCATAGCCTGTAGGTGTCTTTTGGAAGCACAGAAAGTTTTCTAAAATTGACTTTACATTGTATCACTGATTGCAAGGCTCTGGCTAATAAGTTCTGCTACAGCTTTAATTCATTGACCTGATAAGGCTCATTGGTTGTCACAGAGCTCTGAAGTGCTGCTTCAAGGTGTTTCCTGGGTAGAGATTTCATTTTAGACAGGACAGGATCAAGGATCAAGAAACCCAGGTCAAAGCATTTAAGCCACTGAATAACGAAGTCAGAGCAGCAGCATCTTACATGTGCAATGAATATCATTATTGGCTACAATAGAAAAATAGGTGGCAAAGAGCTCCCTGAGCTGAGTTCCCTGCTGTATTAGCAATTGGATCAGGCTGTGGTATCATACCTGCCTTTTAGGATGACTGACCTATACAGCAGCAAGCTTATTGGTTTTGGTCTAGTTCCCACTGCTCCTGCACATCACCCTTCTGCTCTGAGGGTTGAGTGTTCACTGTGCTTTGAGACAACAGCTTTTATTTCCAACTAGAGCAGGCTGCAGGTACACACCCAGCCTTCCGGGGTACCCCAGCTGACATCCTGGAACTCATCTGCAAGTCTGAGCTCAATGCCCTCCTTCAGAGCTGGTTCTTAACACATGACCAGGTCCTTGCAGTAATTCCCTGCCTTCTTCCTCGGGATTTGATCCAGGTTTTCTTCTACCTTGAATGTATTTCCACCTCATCAGCTATCCTGTTTAGTTCTCAGATTCAGTAATCTTCTGCTTTGCTGAAAACAGGGATTTTATTTTGGGACCAGGAGTAACACCTGCAGCCCCTTCCTCTTTTCTATATATATATCTCTGACAAGGTTTTTGTTCTTCTTTAGCCACACTGGTGTCCAGATCAATGTGATGAAGTAATTATCACCTTGTCCTGACTTTTTGTGCTGCAGCCTTATTTCCTGGTTAGATTCTTCTGCATTACTTTAACTCATAACTCCTGACTTCTATTTCAGTGATTTCATAACCCTTTTGAACACACAGCCCTTTGCCTTGAAGGCTTTTTCTGTTGCTCCTAAAATAAACTCCAGATGACTTTTCCACCTGTAACTTGAGGACACTGCTAGTATTTAAATGCTTTAGAGTAGCTGACATCTTTTCAAAGCCTTTTTGAACTCAAGGGCCTTAATACAATGGGTACTCCCGTAGGCCTTTTAATCATTGCTCTGTTCCCCAACAGTGATGCCACAGAGCCTCAGCGACTCAGCCCTACAATAACAGAGCAATCCCAAAGAGTCCTCAAACATCCTTCTTAATCCTCTTAATTTGTTGTTCTTAACCCATGACTGAGGGAGGCACTTGACTGTGCCCAGGCACATCCACCACTGCACAAGCTGAGGTGTTTCTGCAACACCTCCTCAGCTCCTTGAAAGTTTTTTTGCCATTTCCACACTGTCCTCCCAGCTGTCAGCCAGCCTGTTTTCTCCTCTTAAAATGGCCCCTAAAATATTTTCCTCTTGTCCTAAAATACTTTGCTCCTGCCTCTGAGCTGCCAGCTCACAAAATGCCCATCTCCCACAGAGGCTGACCTTGCTCCCAGTCATCCCTGTTAATGTGCTGCCTTGGTGGGGAGAGCAGGGCAGCCCCATTTTGGGGTCCTTTTCTCAGCTCTCTAGAGCAGGGTTTCCAATTCAATCATATTTGTTTACAGAACTATTTTTATCCTTCTGTTTTAATTCTCCTTAACTTGTGTAGTTGATAAAAATTTTAGTGTGGTTTATACCTGAAAACTACTCTACTGTTCTCTCCCCAAGCAGTTTGAGTCCAGAAGTGTCTATTTCAACCATGCTTTATCATCTTGCTTCCATCCCATTACGAGCATTTTCTGTTTCTCCCAATTTGCACAGGTCCTTCAATTTTGAAATTGTGATTAAAAATTTTATTCCACCGTGGTTTTTGCCATCCTAGATATCGACCCTCAGGTTCTGCCCCAGGAGCTCCCGTTTCTCCACTTTCCCCCACATTCCTGTCACTAACACGATTGGCAATGCAGTGCTGGCTCATTAATAACACCCATTCTCTCTTCAGTCTTTGGGACCACACTTTCACCAGCTGCATCCCTTATCTTACAGCAGTTCTCACTAGTTTTGTCCCCTCATTCCTTATTGTCTACCATTTTATCCCTTATTTCTGGGTTTGTTTTTTTTTTCCATTTGCCTGTTTATTGAAAAAAAAAAAAAGCAAACTGGAAGGCATTAATGCTTCAGGCACAACTAACAGAGAAGTCCCCTCTCACATCATCTATCCTGCTTGCTGTACTCAGGAGGTTAAATATGGGCTTCAGGTGGTAACAAAAGTAATACACGATTCAAAAATTCAGTGGTGCTTTGCCGCTATTTTACATGCTCCTCTCTAAAACAGGGATCCTAATTAGGATAAATTAGGTCTACTTTTTTTTTTTTTTAAAATAATAAAGTGTATTTTTGACAGTAATAGGAAAACTACTTGTTACAATTTTTTGTGACTCATTTTAAACATACATTTTACAGCCACTGCCAGGGCCAATGTTAATTGTGCCTTGCACTATATCTTGAACTCTCCTTGAAGCAGTGCAAGTGTTCAAGTAGGCTGGAGTTTCTTTTCAACTTGCCTTCTAGCTTCAAAAAAATTTAATAAGGTCACCTAAAAGAGACAAAGAGGTATGTGGAACTTTTCTCTCTCATGCGTTTTGAAAGAGATGATTAAATTTCCTTTCCTTCCTGCTATTCCTTCTACCACAAAATACATGCAAGTGTTGTATCTCTTTTCTACCTTGTCTCAAAAATAGAAGCTGTTACACATCTGCAGTAGAGCACAAGTAAGAGTGAGATGGACACAGAGGCCAAGATCCACGAGGCCTGGTGATTTGCTGTTCAAATTGTGATGAAACCAATTGTTAACAAAAAAAAATTGTGAGCATTTTGAAGGAAATTGGTATCTGTAGATTGTGGAGAGCTGTAAAACACAATTTCAGAAATTATATAGTGCTAAACCAAAAACTGCTGAGGAAACTCCCTATGATTTTTGAAGCTCTTGGTGAGATTTATATGCTGACATGAACTTTGAAAGAAAAACTGGAACATTAAATATTTGTTCTGGAACATCTTCAGAGCTGAAAAAGGTTTGTCTGTGCCTATTACTGCTGTATTTAGAGATAAGCACTGGACACAAAAATACGCCCATAAACCTTACCTTTCGCTGATTTTGAGATCTCTGGAAACGTATGTGGTGATGACATTTCCTTCCATCCAGGAAGAACTAACAAAAGAAAAACATAAAAGAAGTCAACTTCCTCAAACCAGTTTTCCTTTATAAATTCCCCCACTTTTCCAGGTGTGTTTCCTTTCAGCTGAGGCAGGTGACCTGCTGACACCCCTCGTTCTTCATGTTACTGGAAATTGCCAGTTGATAAAATCACCAAGTCAAGAAGACGGAGTAGGGACCCCTTTTGCATGAGCACAAAGTGTTTTACCTTCCAAAGCCAACCAAATCATTATTTTCACACACTGACAGATTTTGTTGCTAATTTAAGTTATTTGCAGAAATGTAGAGATCAGTGGAAAAGCAAGTTACAGGGTGTTGCATAAGGAGTTAAAAGACACATTCCAAAGGTGTCAGATCCATTACTTGGAAAACACCTAGGCCAGAATAGAAATTTTTCACCTAAATTATTTTTCAAAGGTATACTGAGTTTTGACAGAACTCACTGAGCAGAACTGCAGAAATATTTGATACCAGTTCAAAATTCATCAGTAGTTTAATTACTTGGTAAAAGTATGGAAGGGCTTCCTGGTTTATTCAAGAAATACTGTCTGCAGGGATGAAGAAAAAAGAATTGTCTTTTTACATTCTAACAACTGGAAAAACCTATGAAAAGTTAGAGATATTTCATCTTTATTTTGTATATATCCAAGCAAGCTGAACAAAATTAATTTACATAGGAGAGAAACTCTTTTGTTCCTAGGATGGTATCCCAAAAGATATTTTAATATAAAAAGGAATACATTTGGTACGTCAACTGATTTTATATTTTTTTAAAGATGATGTGGGTATTGCCAGGAGTCTATACCCCATTAAAAAATAGCAGCAAAAGCATTGGAGATTGTCTGCATGTAACAACATTTTACCATATCAGCCCCTTGCAGAGATTCAAACAAGAATTCATGTAATTGTCTTTTTGCCCTTGTGTCAGAAATAGTCAAAATTTTGCTCAGCCTTTCCCAGCTCTTATTTTAATGCATTGTGCTGCTCCTCCAGGAGCAGAACCGTAGCTCAGCTCTGACAGCGTGAGTTCCCACTGCAGGAAGGCTTCTGTGCCAGGGCTGCTTCAGCCACAATGCAGCATTTTCCTCCCTGAAGACCTCGTATCTGTGAGCACAAATTGGATAGATAAACTCCTTACCATGGCCATGGCAGAACCTGTGAGTGCCTGACGGATGGATTCCCTGCCACAGCACACACGAACCCCAGCCTGTCACAGCTGTTTTGTTACTTGGGAAATCTTTGGCACAGGGAACAGTCTGCATCTGACACTTCCCCAGGAAACACAGACCTGGTTTAATCCCAGCCAGGTTTTACACGTGAAGCAGGGATGTTTGATTTATACCACAAAATGTCCTGCGAGTGACAACAGAGTAAGAGTGAAGCAGCTTTCACTGACACGGTGCTGAGAGTGTGGAAGCCAGCCACAGGCTGCTTTCTACCAGCAAGAGGAGATATCTGGGAGGAAATGCAAGTGAACATGGATTCTTTATTAGGAAAGACAATTTAATTCAGGATCTATGGTTATCTATTTACACGAGAGCATGTATTTCATAAACCAGCTTGTTGCTTTGTGACCAATTACTCTGGGATTTTTATTAGTGCTGTTTCATAAGTACTGCAAAAGGAAAATATTTTAGAATTGAATTATACTCATCTCTTTCAGGAAACATTTTTATTTAGAAATATATCTTAGCCTTTTCTACAGGGATTGGTTATAAAACAAAAAATATTTTATGTACCTATTTAGGTGTGGATCAATAAAACTTATTTTCATGGCCATTGTGTTGATGCAGTAGTGACTGCTGAATTTGCCTCACTCTCTGTGCAGTCCTTAACACTTAATTCAGAAAACTCCATCCTGCTACAAGCTGTAATGCTACAAGGGTGGGATTTAAGTGGACACAGACAATACAGTGAACCCAACACACAGAAAGCTCTACTCTGCTGGATTTGTTTGATTTAAAATCCAATTATCAAATTAAAACATGAAAGCACAACACTACAGCAGCTTCTCTTAAGTGCTCTGTTTAGAAAAGGTACACCATTCCCCAAGTTGCTTTGTATCGTGTTGGCCTCATCCTTAGTAACTATTCCAAATCATTCCGCAAAACAGAACAAAAAATAAATTTGATGCGAACGATGGGGATTTTTAATTCATTCAACTCCTCTGTACAAATTCACTCACCAGTTTAGTGTCACAACCTTCAAACTAGCAGCAGAAGGGTAGCGATACCGGGCCTGCCCCATGGCAGACTTGCAAGGCTGCTGGGAAAGGTGTGAGCTGTGGGGAGGTCTGTCAAGCCCCATGGAAATGCTCATCTCCATTTCCCATTGTGAGAGAGCAACTTGAGGATCAACATCTGAGAAGTTTAGAACTCTGATAAATGAATGTCCAGTCAGGCACAAACGGAGCTCCCAGAACTGAGAAACATCAGCATTAAGTTTGCACAAAATTAATGCTGCCCTCTGGGGAGGTCCATGATAATTTGGCCATTAATTAGTCCCAATCATCACTTTTTGGGACTTCTGTGGGATTCCACAACTGATTTAGCAGCCTCCAATGGCAGAATGAGCTGTTCAGTAGACTGTTAGCATCATTCTTTGGCTGTATTCAGCCCCATTTCCTGCTCACTCCTGCACACTCGTGCCACGCCATTCCCGTGGCTCCCACTGACCCAGGCTGGGACAAGGGAGCGTCCCTGCAGGCACAGGCACCGCCCCCAGGCTGAAAGGGACACGGTCACTCATGCACCTTCATAAAAAACACTTGGCCCCCTAACCGAGAGATACAAAAAACAACAGGAAGAACTGGGAAAATGCTGCCTTTTTGGCTGCCGTGGCTTTGGTTTGTGGCTGATGATGTTCTGCAAGAGCTTCCTTTTCTCATTTCCCCTTAAAGCAGGAAACAAATACTACGAATAAAGTGTGACCAAAAAATAAAAAAAACCTGCTCGGGTGGAATTATTTGCTTAAAACCAGACAGAAATCTACCTCCCTCCAGCCCCACTCCTGCCTCCTCAAAGAGCTACACCTGAGTCCTACTCCCAGGGACAGACAGCAATGTCACTAGAAACCAGCACCCCACTCTACCTGAAAAAAGTAATTAAAAATCACTTTCATACTGGACACTCATAGCTTACTTTCCCTACAGCTCTCACCACATACATCAACACAGCTCCGTTTAAAGAGAAGAAAAGTAAGCTCTTGGAAAAATTTGCACATTGCAGCGGTGATGAACTGGACATAACAGCCAGGGTACTGTAAATTTTAGTTAAGTAATAAAAGTGAGTGATACTAAAAAAAAAAAATAATAAAGAGGCACCAATAATAGCATCAGCAAAGGCAAAACCAACAGAAGAACCCCTGCAGCATCCCAACTTTCCTGTAAATGACTGTGCTCATAGAGGATGCTGAGAGAATAAAATAAGAGGAAATAGAACACTCAAGTCAGAAACATTTCTAAATAGTCACTAGTATGTTTCGAAAGTTTCCAGAAGATGCCAGTGGCTGTCAGAGCAGGGCAGATTTGTTTGCATGTTTCTAGTGCAGAGGCAGCCATGTTCATGGCAGATGTTTGTCAGTCACACTTTACATGCCCCAGAAGAGATATATTGCCCAATTAAACAAAAAATTGCCCTTAGGGCAACTCTTGGTCACATCTGGCTAAGAGCAGCTGTGTTGGAACAAAGGTAGACAAGTTCCCATGTTATGTAAGAGGCATCAACCTCTCCTGAAACATCAGGATGGAAAATTTATTAAATTAATTGTGGTTTGGTTTCCTCTCTCTTCTCCTTAGAAAGATATTAATTAAATCATTTACCAAGCAAGAATCATCTTCAGGTTGGTGTAGGGGTTTTTCCCTTCCTGATTTAGCCTAATGTAAGATGTAAGGACTGGATTATTAAAGGAAAATGAACATTTCAGCTGCCTACGGAGGTGACAAAGGAAAGAAAAAAGCAACAAAAGCATGAAGCTAAAACTAGGACAGAGAAAGCAGCCAGGTTAAAAATGAATTTGATCATTACGTTTCCTACAAAATTCAGAAAATGAGTTTTACTAAGCTGCTGCTATTAAACTGAGAATGACAAGCAAGTGGTAGAGTTAAAAATGCAAGTCATAGTCCAATATTTATTTAAAACAGAGACTTCTGAGCATTGCACGCACCAAGCCTCCATTTCTGCAGCGTGTGAAGAGAGCAGGGCTCTGGAGTCACGAACGCCAGGGCAAGCAAGGGATGCTTGAGGTGTTGTGGACTTCTCTGTTTACTGAAGAATTCATTAGAGATGGGATGCAACACTCAGAAGTTTTATTACAAAGTACGAAGCTCTGGCTGTCTGGTCTAAACCAACCTCTCCACCTTTGACAAGCCAGAGAGTGAGAAATAATTCAAAGCTTCTACCCCAACTCCTCTCTTGGGCTTGTATATGAAAAATCTAGGACTGGAGGAAGAATAGGGGTGACTTTTTTCCATCTCCCAGCTACCTTCTTTACCTGAATTCTTTCTGCGCTGTTTAGGAGAGGAATGGGATAGCTGTCTTCATGCAATTGGCCTAATGGCTGGAAGGCCCCATCTCAAATGTAAAGTGGCTGTAAGATGGGTCATACCTTTGCATATTCTGAAGATTTAGGTTGGAAAAGAGTGCAAAAAATCAGTTTATCTAACTAGAAATCTGACAGCAGATGAGGGGGTCAAAAGACTGGTGAGAGTGCGTTCAGGAAGCGCCTCAAGGATTGCTGTAATTGACAGATGTATTGGGTTATGAAAATGCACAATTTGCTTTTACTGACACACAGTTGTCTTTTCTCGCCGTAAACAGCTACTTAAAAAGAGGCTGAATACGGCAGATGAACTCGTTAGTATTTGTTAATTAAATGCCTGCAGTCACGTCATTTACCACATTTAAAAGTTTAGAAACACAAAGGCAAAACATAAAACTGATGGATAAGGCTAAGTCAGAGAACTGAAATCATAAAGTACAACAGAAACCAAGACTTCAGCCTTTACTGGTCAAGAGCTGCTTCTGGTTGTGGCCAGAAACAAGAAACCAGAGTGCCCTCTAACAGAGGGATGTGAGTCAGAGATTTCAAAAAGTCCCCACAAAATGCCTCCTTTCTTCCTTAAACTTGCCATCAGCTGCTTCCTTCCTCCTACACTCATCTGCAAATCTCATCCCTTTAGTACAAAGAAGAGAACAGAAATCTGTGCTTGTATTTTGCCTTTGGCAGGAATGAGAAAAACCCTTGATAGCAGAAACCCCCTAATTTTTAATCATTATAATTTGTAATTATTATGGCCACATGCTAATGTATCCCTAAACATCCAAATGAAAGAGAAATTATTTGAAAAAGACTGGAAGGCAGATGCCACCAGCCTAGCAGGTCAATGAAATCAGCTAGTAATTAAAGTTTTCTAAAGAACTCATTCTTTCTGATTTCTTTTCAGCAACTTGAAAAGACAACGCAGAGGGGGTCCTTCCTTTAAATGCAATGATATTCATCAAATCCATTTGTAAATATTAGTTCAGTTAAAAGAACACATAAGATATAAAATGTAATTAAGTTCTGTATAGATTTCACTTTCATGGAAGACTAAGAACAGCAAGGAAGAAATGATGTTTTTCTGTTTCTAGAGCTCATAGGAACCACTAATGATTTCAAAAGCCCACAACTCATCAGCCGCAATTAAAACAATTGCAATGACAGTGACCCCAACAGAAGACAAAATATAATTGCATAGGCAGCAAACAATACAGAGAGATGAAGCTGGAATACAGATGTTGCTGATTTCTGGGATGAATAAAAGAATAATTCTCCTGCTAGTGTATTTGTGAGTACCTCCTAACACGGAGGTACAGCAAGGAGGGCTGGCCAGAAAACAGCAATTCCAATGCACTGCACACCTCTGATGGAGGATTTAACTTCTGCTTTGGAAAAAGACTTCAGCGTAGACTGTTACTGGAGGGAAAGTAAACATTGCCCAGAAGCACACACCCTGCCAGTAGGTGAGCCATGTGCTGCACACAGCCAGCCCTGGGCTTTGGAACATCTCACATTTATTTGTTTATGTATTTATTATTTTCAGTAACAACGGGCAAGGAAATGCTAGCTTCAACAGAACATCTTCCACCGGAAAAAAACAGCCTTGTACAATTGTCCTAATTGTAGGAAAAAAAGTTTGTATGTCACATCTGGCCATTACTCTAAGCAAAACCTCCTTTTCCATTTTCTCCCTCAAAATCTTTGCTTTCAGTATCATCATCTTGTGAAGGTCCAATGTCCTCTCTTCCCTTGCTGACTAATCATGGCACAGACACTGATACTCTTCAGCATTATCTTTTCCATAGGCTGGACAAGTTACCTGCATTTGCATTGCTCTCCTTTCCTCCTCCAGTCTCATGTTTGCAGCTTCTTTTCCCAGAGACCTGAGAGCATCACTGCTGCCTTCCCCAGGGGGATGTTTAGACCACATGGGCATTTTCTCTTTTCCAGCTAGGCCTCCAGTGAAAATGACTACTCTCTTTAATACACAGAAAGACCCAGAAAAGCCATACAAAATGGATACATCCCATTTGGGGTGTTACTTATGAACAAAAAAAATCACCCAGTTACACAGCTTTGTGCCCGAAAGAGCTTGAAAAAATGCCTTCTAAAAGTCACTGTCCCTTGTACCTGGCTGCTTAGATGCCAGCATAATCATCCCCTCAGCAATTTCGTTTAAAATGAGCCATGTTCACAAAACTGTTTCAGCAAACTTGACTTACCCAACCAGAGCAGGTCAGCTGGCAGGGCTAGTCCTCCTTTGGGATGCAGTATTGGGCAGCTCACAACTCAGAGAGGACCTGTGATCCAAAACCAGCCCTTATCCTTTGCTTTGTCCTGCAGCAGTAAGAGTTGAGCCCAGCTGAGCTGACCTGTTTGCAGGTAAACCCGACTTGATTAAAACAATCTCTTAATTCCATGTCTCCCCTCCTATTTACTTGCCATGTTTTCCTAAGTGCCAGAGTGCACTGGCTTGTGCTGCAAGTGAAACTAGCAGGCACATTTAAAGCATTAAATATGAGAGAACAGCTAATGTTCAATTTTTTTTGTTTTGTTCTCCTTCTCTGTTAAATTTGACACTTGTCTTTCTAGTTTGGCCTGAATAATCTTTACCGCTGGTGGTAACCAAGGAAAGGAAAAAACACCTAAGCTTGTTTTAAAGATTCTAGACTGGAAATTAGGAGATAAATAAAATCCAATAGTTATACATTATGGACATCTGGTATGAAAAATAGTGAGAGACAAACCATTTTCTGAGCGCAGAACTAGACAATAAATCGTACTAAGACTTCACCAAAAGAAATTCTGGGAAAGAAACAATGTATTTCTCCCTGTTGATATTTCTTGCGTTTGGACCTTTGTTTGAATGTTGATCGTGCCATGTCAGACACTGTTATCACTGCAGTGAAAGCTGCTCAGGAAACAAATCTGGTTGCTAACTCATGAAAGGTTCCTTCCCTGACACCTTGCTAAATAATCTAATAGCTGGATATGTAAGTGAGTATTTTTAAAAGATGCTTCTAAATTCCTTACTCTCTAAAAGTTTTAAAATCTCAAATTAAACCAGAGAAACTGAAAACTCTTCCTGGCACTAATATACAATATTTCAAACAAGCCAAACTTTACAGAAAGCAGAAAAAGAACTGATAAGTCAAACACCCATGAGATCCTCCATGGTCTTTGTTCTCCTAGTCTGTTTTATACAGCAGATGTAAAGATACTGGAGGGATGAGTGGCAAAAAAAAATCCTAAAAAGAGATAATCCCACAGTTCCTCGATACCTCAAGGCAGCTATGAAAACCTACAACTAACACTTACTTCCATAAATACTTTTTTGTTTACAGATAGGTCCTGCAGTCTATCAGCAGGAAGACAATCCCACTTTCAAGCCCGTGTTCTATTCAGCAGCAGCAAAGGAAAAGGAAAAAAACCAAAATCTTACAGTTAGGTTTGTCCTTACAAATCCAGGTCTCCATTTGGGAGACACATCCCAGTACCTCAGCAGATGGCTGGTGCTCTGATGAAAGCTGAGAGGGGAACTGAGGGAATGAAAAAGGGGATTGCACAAGAAGAGAAGGGATATAATTGTGTCCATCCCCTGCCAGATGCTGTGCAAGAATTTGGCACTCTGCTGCTCAGGTTTAAAATTCTCCCTGCTTGGTGTTCAATGACACATCCTGGATATCCAGCACACATGAAAAAGTTCTGTTAGATTATAAAGGTTACAAGTGAAAAATAAGAAAAGCTTGTGGCACACACCCAGGAAGGCCATGGATTCTTTACCAGGTTTTGATCAAGAAAGAAGAAACAACCAAAGCAGAAAGACTCAGCTTCCTTAAAGCTGGCCATTTTGTTAGCTTTTGGCTGTAGCTGTATGTCCTACTCAGGAATGACAACAGAAATTTTTAGATAGTATTTATGTACTTACTTGCAGGAAAAGCCTCCATAGTTATCTGTATAATGAAGGAGATGTTGCTTTTAGATCCAATTAGATAAATTTATCCTATGAATGAATGGACCTTCCAAATGCACAATAAAAACAAAAAAGCTGATTATAGTGGTAGTGTTTTAATCCATGAAGGAAAAAACTGCACAAGGTTCCTAACTGGAAAGAAATTACATGATTCTTGACTTTGTATTTAGAAAACACACCTCCCACACCCCCCACTGTTTGTTTTTTTTTTTTTAACCTATGGAATCCTTTTCCACCTTGAAGAATTTATTGTGAAGGGAATTTTGGAGCAACTTGAGAAGCAAATGCAGTAAAGATTTCATTCAATTATAGCTCTATCTAAAATGTGACTCTTTATTTGTGTTGGCTTCAGATCAGGGTCTTACACTGGGAAATACAGTGCTATGCACTGTGAATGAAAGAGGACTGTGCTCAGGGTTCATAAAGAAAGGTGGTACAGGACTATGGAAATCTGCTGGCTTCTCCTCCTTCACTGAGGTGGATTATCCAGCTTCCTCCAGTGTCAGGACAGGGTGTGTCTGTGCAGCCCCTTCCCGCACAGGTGGACAGCATCCTGTGCAGCTTGTGCTGTGCGTGGTGTCCGTGTGCTCCCCGTGTGGCTCTCACCCTGCTGACCCGGGGGGTTCTGAGCAAGTCCCTGTCCTTTGGCCCAGAGGACCAGCACTCCCTGGAACAGCTGAAGTGTTTCTAAGCTGGTGCAAAGTTCTCCTGCTTCGTTTGTGACCCCAGTGCAGAACCCAGGTGGAAATCACCTGGTACAACCAAGAAACAGCCAGACTCCTTAGTCACGTCCTGCTTGTCTGCATTGACCAAAGCTTCTTCCTAGATCCTAATTAATCTCATTTGATGGCTGGCACTGAAGCAGGCCAAATAAGTTGTCTCTGAAGGGGAATTTGGGCTAACTGCATGGGAGCAGATAAGCAGTTTTCCAGCACTAGGTGAGGTGATTCCTACCCCAGCCCCCCAGCTTAACATCAGATCCCTCACTCTTGCTATGGCTATCGTGCTCTGGTAGACTGTCACGTATTTTTGCTACAGATGCCTCCCCTCTTCCTTCCTCCTTCTCCTCTTTTAGTGAGAAGCTGCAGTGGTGTCCTGGAGTTCAAAGGACCTGCAGTGCCTGGGGCATATCTTTCCAAAGCAGCATTTACAATTCATCAGGTTGCCCTGCCCGAGCAATACACCCAAGTTGAACCAAAGCTGCCTTGTTCAAAACATCTATCAGCTCAGCACTGCATAAAAGAGGAGAAAAAAAACCCCACTTCCTCCTGATACACCAGGAGAAAGTAGGTAAAGAATGAGAGCAGTGAGCACAGCACTGGCATATTAAAACTCACAAAAGAGCAGACCTGGATGGCCCTGCTGTAGAGGCAATGATGGTACAGGAACCTTTTGGTTTTCCCAAGGCAGACACATTAAATATGACAAGGAATACTGGCTTTCCTATTTGACTTCAGAGCAGCAAGAAACATCCTGAATGCGAGCCAGCTGCCTGCCACAATAGAAGAGCTGGGTAAATTGTTTTGGCTTACAAAGTTTTTACATTAAAAATTCTATTTAAATTGAGTAAAATTTCATATCAGTAGAGAAAATTTTGTAATAATAACCACTACCATTTCCGGGGCTCATTTCACTTCTGTGCCCTGGTTAATGTTACAGTGACACTGGCATTAGCCAGAAAGGAAACCCATCAGGCTGGCCAGTGCCCTGCTGGTGCTCCTTCAAGCATTTTGGCACTGAAAGGAGGCTGCCAGCCAGGCTCCAGCATCACTGGCTGTGGATCAGTAGTGGGGCAGAGCTACACTGATTTTAGATTCATTCTAAAAGCTCACATCCAGCAGAACACTTAAGACACAGCTCTCATTTAAAGCACAGGAGTAACTTTACCCAGCAGAGCTCGGCACAAGAGGAGAGCCTGCCCAGGCCAGGATAACCACGGGGGAACATCTCATTCCCTTTGATGCCCAGGGCAGGGTGTGCCTGCACCCCTGGTTTAGAAGACAGAAGACCAAAGCTGCAGTTAATGACGATGTAAGATTTTTCTTCTTTCTCTTCTGCAGCAGCTCCAGGTGGTCACCCAGTGTTACAAAGGCTATGCATCCCGTACTTTGTGTCACTAACCTGGCCCTTCAAATCCTCCTTTCAATGACTATTCCAAGTTTTACAGCACATTCTGTAGGTGAAAGCCTCACAAATATGGCCTCATTAAGCTGCACAGCTCATATTTCAAGGTAGTTACTATTATCCTCATTTTAGAACCCAAGGACATAAAATTCACAGAGACAGGCCGCAGAGCAGGTCACTGTCAGAGGCAAGAGCCCCACGCTGGTGTTCCTGGAGTTCCTCCCCCAGCCCCCGTGCTCACACGGACAGGCGTGACACACAACAGCCTGAGCACGTGTGTGGCTCCGCATGGGGGCCCGGCTCTGGAGGCACGGGGGGGACGTGAAATGTAGGTTTAAATACACTACTTCTCCCACTGAACTC
This sequence comes from Machaerirhynchus nigripectus, assembly GCA_013397975.1. Lineage (NCBI taxonomy): Eukaryota > Metazoa > Chordata > Aves > Passeriformes > Dicruridae > Machaerirhynchus > Machaerirhynchus nigripectus. The sequence goes on along the minus strand of VZRQ01002909.1, from coordinate 1,542,346 downwards.
AGCAGCATTGCAAGTTCAGGCAGAAAAATGCATTGTAAGAAATGAGCACACGTGGCATTTTCACTGACTCAGAGAGCCAAAATTGCTCCATCGATTCATTTCCTATTTGGCAAGTGAGATAAAGGTTTTCATTCCCCTAAACAGCCTCCTGAACACCCCCACTGCCTCCCAACACCCCTGTAGTTCATTCATACTAAGAGCTTGCCTACTATCACAGCTAAAAACTTCCTTTGGAAACCTACAACATTCTTAGCATTCAAATCCCACCCACTCAACCGTAGCCTTGGCTGTGGACACAGCCCTGCATTCATATCACACACACACACTGCCTGTCAGCATTTCTGACCAAAAAAGGACCCACAATGCAACAAGCAATAAAAACACCCTCCGAGCACTTTTCAGATTTTCTGTTTGCTTACATAATCACAGCTATTGTTTCTCTGGCTTTTCCCAAAAATGTTTCATGTAATGTAAAATAATTACGAGAAAATCTTATTTTATTAGTACAAATTCATAATGAATTTATGGCTAACTGGAAATATTTACCAAAGCAGTTGCCTGAACAAAGAGAATGAAAAACAATCTGTTACAATCACAGCATTTCAAAATGTTTGTTTTCTTGGCATTTTACTATAAAAGCCAGATAAAGTAATTAATTTAATATCTTTTTTAATTAAGCATTTTTAGAGTGATTTTTCAACAGAAGTTTACTTATTATACTAAGAAAAGTTGAAAATATTTAAATTTAATAGAAAATGCATGTTTTGGCTGATGAAACATTTTCAGTCCATTGTTTCATATTTGGACAACTCAAGAAAATAATTAATGCAGATGTACTTGCAAAACTGAGCACATGAAATGCAAATGAAGAGTGGGTTTAAGAATAGGTGGGAAATATTCCCCAGAATGGATGAAATGACCTCACAAAAGCCAGAAAATGAGCCAATCAGCTCCTAGCCTTTCCCACTGTATCTTTTTAGATCTGAGAAAATGTGCAGAACTTCCCTGATGGGCAGTAAAACCTTTCCAGGATCTTTATCGCTCTGGCTGACGCCTGATGAGTTCTGACTGAAATTCCCCGCTCAGTGTATCCTCTGCCTCTTTTCCCAGTCGGAGACAACTGACTCCTCACGCTCCATACATCACACGGAGATCCCTCGCCCGGGCTCAAGGTGGCTAAGTCAGGTGTCTGATCACTGTGTGCCACAAGAAATAACCGAGTGGGCCTGGCCTCAAGGTGCCAGTTCCACCCCCAGCGGGAAGCTAAGGGATAAGGTAGGCAAAGCAAAGAATAATCCGAGCTCAGGTTCAATCCCCAGGCTCAGGTTTGATGGAATGTTTATTCAAGCAGCTGGAATAGCAAGCACATGCATAAAAGGCAGCATTTGGAGTTTATTGTAGCTGTCATTTCACACTAGCACAGTCCCGAACACGGAACACTGAGCAAGCCTTTCAAGCCAAAGTCGGCCTCACATCCCAGTCTCCATATATGATGTAAGAGGTGTGCACCGCCTCAAACACCTGACACATTTGCTTAAAAGGGTTGACCCAGACCAAGAAATGCATTCAGTGGAAATTGTTTATTCTCTTGCCCTGGGCTTGATCCCTCCTCTGTTTGTATTCTCCATCTGTTTGTCTGCTACAGATGTAGCAGCCTTCGAGTCTTCTTTTCCAACCTGCTCCATTTTTCATGCTTTTGAGATAAAGACATAGTGATAAAAGGCTTTCCTTTTCCATTCTGCCACGGCTTTAAGAGAATCTAAACACGCTGTCCCTTGGTGCAGTTATGACTTCTGCAGCGAACATTAGCCAAGAGCTGCAGCGTTGCTCTCATCACCCATTCACGAGCTCAGGTAACTGATTGAATAATACCAGTTTCCCTTTCTAAAAAGCAGATAAAAGCCACACGGGCCATTGTCACAGCCACAGACACTCCTTCTCCACAGGCTTTTGCCCAGCACGGCTGCCAGCCGAGCATGGCTTGGGCAAAGCATGGCTTGCAGGTAAGCACGGCGGCAGCTCAGCTGAAGAGGATAGGAGGTGAAAGTGCAGAAGACTTAGAAAGAAGCAAAGAAAGCAAACAAAGGGAAGGAGAGTCCCCCTTCCCCTCTATGTCTCACAGCACACCCTGCCAACACGGAGTCGGGATCATCTTCTGGTGCCGGCGCTACCACTGGGGCTGGAGCATCCCTCACTCCCCTACAAAAGGTCCTGGAGTGGAGTTCAGCTTGGAAATGTGCTCTACCTTATCATCTCCCAACAGACACCTCTTTCAGAAAAATTAGGTGTTTCTTTAACACCCACAAGTGAGCTGTCAATTCACTTTCCACATGGTTACACATACTTTCCACTCCAAATACAAATTAAGTAATAAATATATAGATAAGAAACAACCCAGAACTGAAAAACCCCTTCATTTCTCCTACTTCCCCGTTTATTTTCCTGCTGGCATTTTGTGCTATTGCCTCTAAATGGTTTGTCCATGGTGTGCTTTCAAATGCTACAAGCAAGAGCGGGTTTGAGAAACAAGGAAGTTGTACAGTTGGAAAGCTGAAGTGCAATTGGCATACCAATAAATGCCTTGATAGCAACTTCAATACAGCTGCACTGATGTGTCTTGTTTGCCGAGCTTCTCTCTCACACTCTCTCTTTTCAAAAAACCTGGAGCCCTGCACAGAGGATGAACCAGGAGTGGCCCCCAGTGTTACAGGAGAGGTGGTTAAAAGGGCAAAGACTGTGCAAAGCAATCGCTGATGTTGGAGATACCTTGGCTGGTATTCTGGACTATGACTGTGTCTAATCCTCTTAAAACAGGGTAAATATCACCAGCCAAATGAGTGTTAAATACTGTGCTCCCAAGGGATTATCCCTACTGACTCCTTTCCTTTTTTGTTGGATCACAAAAGCGGCATCAGAAAGGAAAAATCAAAAGTTGTCTCATCACTCCACAACAAATGCAGTGGGGAAGAGTTACATCTGCATTTCCGAAAGTTGTGGTTTTATCATACAAGCACAGAAATCTCTGTGAAATATCTTAATTGCACAGACATTTGAGCCCGCGACTCTGCCAGCTCATATCCCAGTTTTGCTGCTCTTGGCCAAGACAGGAGAGGAGCTGTTCTTGCCATCCACAGTTGGGGTAGGAGTTCCCCCACCGCGCTGCGTTGGGTGGCTACAAGCAGCACAGAAACTGCAGCCGCTTTTCTGCACACCTTCTGAAGCACAGCCCACGCCAGATGTCCACCCCATCCCAGCAGCCTGTTCCCTGCCACACAGCTCAGCCTCTCAGAAAAAGCACATCTGCTCCGGGTCAGGCAACATTTAGGTTACCAGGGGATGCTCTAGCATGATGCCCCCTCTCCACAGCCAGGTAACTATGATAAAGGAATTAACCAGCTCTTTTTATTTCTCCACAATTCTGCCTGGTACGATGCAGCTTTGGTGGCAGTGACAAATAACTGAACTCCAACCAGGCATTCTTAGAGACAGAAAACTAGAGGGAAAGCAACGGCATTCTTCTTTCACTTGGAAGGAGAGAACCAAGCCTAAGAGTTTGGACACAGATGCCCATTCCTTGCTGTAATCCAAGCCATAAACCCTTGGTCACGTATTCCTGTTGCCCAAACATTATCAGGTCAGCAAAGGGAGCAGGCACGAAGAGATACAATGTTCCCCAGGATGACGTTTGGTACAGAGGAGTGTTGCAAGGAGTTGAAAATTTGGCACCGGTGTTTTTGAATAATGTTGTTTTCTTAAACAAAGGAGAATGAGTGAAGGGGACTTATTCTATTAAAGGCGGGAAAAAAAAAAAAACAAAACAAAAAAGTCACTAAAAGTATTGTATTTTCAGGGGGACAAAAAATATAGGTTTTTGCTCTGTGTGAGGTTAGGGTAGAGAAGGATTCAAACTGACCTGCAAATTTCCTGTTGTGTGACTGTGTTTTTTAAATCTGACATTTAATGTTCCAACTTTTCTTTAAAATGTAGCATTTCAGGAAAAAATATCTTCAAGAAAGACCCTGAAACTATAGGCAATTTGATCAAGCCCACAGGGATGAAGCCTAGGGCTTGACTCCTGAGCCCTGGTGAAACTAGCTGAAGTGTTCAAAGCTGTCCCCATACCCTGCTGACCTCCCTGCTCCTCGGCTGACCTCCCACACGCCTGAAGAAAAGCAGCAGAAGCCAATGTGTGCAAACATCTCAGCCATTCCCACTCACAGGCTCTTTTACCAGTGTGATCTCACCTCTCTGGCCTAATTAGGCTGAAGAGTCAATGACAACGTGCTTGCAATTATGCAGGAGCTGCTGCAGTCACTGCTGAGGTGCTGCATATGCTCCTCTCTACACACCCTGCTACAGAGCTGGCAACTGCTTGCCACGGGGCAGGGGGAACACAGGGCTTGGTAGCAGACAGAGCTGCTTCAGCCAGATTCAGCAGAGCACTCAGGTCCTCGGTCCTTGTCTGAACCGCGTGTGTACGACAACATCGAGAGAAAGAGAAAAGACACAGGTTTCATCTGGAGGAGTAGGGGGAAATTTTGCAGAATGAAATTGTCTTTTGCCTTTTCACAGACTTGTTGGCCTTGGCAATCATTTAACTTTCTGAAGTGCACTGACCATTAATTGTTATTTGCTAGGAAGAGAGAGAAGAATCCCAGAGTATGACTGGAGTCTGAGAGCTCCTTCACTCCAAACACGGCTCTTGCAGTGGTTTATTGCACTGACAGGACAAAGTAAGTGCACAGGGAGGCCAAGTGTCTTCCTGCCCCATAAGCACCACTACATAGAGGCAACTTTTACATGTAGGCCAATCCTCACTGCCCATTAAGTGTGGCAAATTCCACCCTGACCCGGCCACAGTCCCCCACTCTCCCTGCAGGAGTCAGGTTCTGCTTAGGCGTTCACCGAGGCAGAAGGCAAACGAGAGCATCTCTGCAGCCTGTGGGGGCTCAGCTGGGAGAGCACAGCAGGAGGGAAAACGGGGGTGTTCTGTAAGGCAGAAAGCCAGTCTGACTCTGGGAAATCGGGCAGGGAAAGCTTAGGCACCGCCCCGGGTAGCTTTACTGGCTTTTCTAGAAGGAAATTTATGTAACCTGTACAGCTGTCTCCAGGATCAGAAATGCTGCTTAAATGACTTAGTGATTGCTTGGCTAAGGGCTAAAGCTCCAAGCTTTTCTCTGAAGCATTGGCTCCTGCCTGGATGCAGCACTGAAGTATACACCTTGATACTGGGCAACTGCTGGCCAGATGCAGTAAACAGAACTCTTCTTTCCACAGTTTATCGGCACAGAAAGTGTTTCTTCTATTTAAAATCCACAGGTGTCGTTCAGTTCCTTGGGGTTTAATGCCTCTGTTAGCATTAGATCAATCTTTTTCTTTACAATAGTTCTTTCAACAATGACTCCATCTTCCTTAAGTTAAGGCACAGAAAAATTGACAGATCAAGAGATACTGTGCTGGGTGAATGCTGAAACCAAAAGAAAAAAGGGCAGAGAATCTGTACCTGTACCCAGAACTAATTAGATCGGGGGGAATAATGGATTTTTTTTTTCTTTTTTTTACTTTGGTGGATGAACATAAATTTTTAAAAAGGTTAGATCAAATGCAAACCACTTTATTTATTTTAACTGTTGGGAGTTTTAATTAAGAAAGCCAGAAGCCTCTCACTATACTATGATTTTGGTGCTATTCAATTTTCTGAAAGGTTTTGAGTTTTTTTCTTATTAGACCAGCTTTTAAGTGAAATTGGAATGCCTTATTGTGATTGGGAGACAATAGGTTCCGTGCAAAAATGTGGAAATGAGAAATTCCTGCATTTCTGGAACACAATGCAACTTTGAAAATAGCAAAGTAAATTTTAAAGATATTTTTGCTTTTCCCTGCTCAGTTTGGCCTAAATTCCTGAAGTTGTCATGCAGCAGTTTTCCTTGGGTGAGCTGTAGCAGTAGGTTAGTTTCTCTCACTTTGCAGAGCTTTGAGCATGCCTTAAAGGAGTTCAGGGCCCACATTCTAACCTTGTCACAACCCTGACAAATCCTACTCTGTCCAAAATCAGTGGCTTTGATGCACTTCAAAATGAACTGCTCATTCCATGCTTTTTCAGCCCCATTACCCATAATCCCCATCCCGTGGAGGAGACACGATGAAAACCTAACCTCTTCTTTTCCAAGCTTTTTATTTTCTTGCCGGTTTCTCATTATTTTATGTTCCTTTTGCTTCTAAGGGATCATTTCCAGAAGTTTTCTGGGTCCCTGCTGATGACCAGGATTTGTACATCTCCCAGTTTCTGGCCCTGTTTTGCTCTGTTCTGGTGGAAATCACGTTTCCATTGTTTGATTCAGTTTATGCTCTGGCCCCCACCTTTCACAGCTCACGTTTCCAGTCTCGTGCACGCTCTACTGCACCCCTACTCTTCATTCCCTCTAATTATTAGCAATATTCTTAAAGCTTCAAAGGGGAAAACAGCATGCATTATTCTGTAGACAAACAAGGCAGGGGTTCCACATGGCATAAATGAAAGTGCAGGACTTGTAAAACCTCTTATCAGAATCCCATCAACCAGTGTTTCTGTCCAGGAAGTATTATCCAAATACAATTTGAGGAGAAGCTGGCAAAAAAAATTCCCCAGAATTAAAATCCCCAGGGAAACTGCATCGCTCCAGTGAGGCTCTGGCCTCTTTACAGGGTGCTAAGAGAGTTGCCCTAAGCAGTCCCACATCACTGGATTCATATGGAAGGGAATCCTCTCAGTAAACCTTTCTTTCTCATAGGCTGGTTAGGGGATTATCAAATGCTTTTGTTTTTCCACAAAGAACTATTCCTGGTTTCCATCATGTGAACTGTTTTACATGTAATCTGTTGTATTAATCAAGTCCCAAAGCCCTAAGTCAGCCTAACAATCTGATTTCCCTAAAACAAGTGTACATCATCATCCTTTATACAAGATAAGACCTCCGTGCCTTGTCTTGCCATTTCAGAGTTTCAGCTTTCAGCAGCACAGCCATTTATGAGGCACATAAGTATTCTGTGCTCCCTGCTCTGCTTTATTCAGGGCTCCAAGGAAACAGCACTTTGGTCCCTTTTTTTTCCTCTTTTTTTTTAATTTAGTCCTTTTTCTGGAGAAGTGTTAAGGGGCCTGAAATCCCCCTAAAAAAAAGGAAAAAAAGAAAAGAGGGAAAAAAGTACTTTTTCTGGAATTTTTCTTCAAAGCTTTTAGTGATCACAAAACTGTCTGGTTTTATCAAAAGTAATACAGCCTGAGAATGCTGGGGTTAAGGCCCAGAAGTCCCTGGGGAGGTCTGCTTATCAAAAGGTACAAAATATTAGCCTGACACCAAAAGAGGAGAGAGGAAAGGGAAAGAACACCAGGACTTGGGAAAATCAAATGGTGACACTCCATCAAGAGACTGCAGGTGTTCAAACCTCTTCCTCCAGGCTATTTCAAAAAAGCCCCAAATCCAAAAAAACTCCTAATTCAGAGACCTAATTGTCTTTATTCAAGAAGAAATGAAGAAAATAAAGCAAAAAAGCAAAGAACAGATATTTTGGTATTGCTGATCTTTTGAAAAGAATCTCCAAGAAAGGGCCAGAAAGAAAGCAAGCTCTCCATGGTAAAAATGCAGTTTATAAGATTATTTCTGAAACACTCTGCATTCGCTGAAATTCACTGAAAGGGATGGCTGTGGCTGCTGAGTTCGAAATTAAAGATACATCTGGTCATGATTCATGAGTACCTACGTGCACATCACAGCATGGTTTTGCTTTGTGCACAGCCTGTCTTCTGGGGTAAATCACAAGGCAGACTGCCTTCCTCCTGATTCCCAAGAAAGATGAGGAATGATGTAGCCATGTTACTAGCAGTGAAATAAAACTTAAATGATCTCCAGGAAGTTTCCCAACAAGCAGAAGGTATCCCAAAGATGTTACTGGAGTAATTTTTTGTTCTAGCTATTAAGAATCTTTATGCTCATAGGAAAAACTCAGATCAAATAAATCTTGACTATATCTTGCATGAATCGCTCAAACATGCTGAGATGGCCTTTCATGCTCAAGTGCTATTTTTCAGGATGATTTTATTCACTTCATAGCATTTGGTGTGAAACTTCATGCCACAGAGAATTTTTCCAAACAGCATTATTGTCACTTTGGGTTGACAACTTTGAAGCTTTCCTTTAAAAAGAGGAGGAAAGCATTTCATGTGATGATAAAGGAAATAAAGCACTTCTATTTGAGGCTAAGTGCAAATCAGACTACGTGGACTATTAAAAAACATGCTGTTGATTTCCTGCAAACTCCTAGGAGGAACAGGACTCACATCAGCTTGCTTTAAGTTTACTACTCACAGGCTTTCTCCTAAATTAAACTGCACCTGTACTTGAACACACTTCTGCTCAGAACACCAGTTACAAGCAGCATTCAGGACTGCAGGTATTCATACAGGCCAGTGCAATTCTACACAAGAATTCCCCATTCTTTCTCCAGGTTTTAACAGGTTTCAGATCCACCCGAACCTGAATCCTCACTGAAATTTAGCTCAGCCATTGTGGTCGTTTCTTCATGCTATTGACCTGAATATTGACCTGAACTGATTTACACAAGGTGGTCTTTATCCTTGGGCAAATTTGCATGTTTTGAAATATGCAGCAGACCCTGACAAGCCACTATGGTTTTGGCCCAGTATTAGAAGAATAAGAAATAAAAATCAGAAATACGTTGTCATCAGTAATTCACATGTCAGAAATACTTTTATCCTTCCAATTTTCCTTAAAAACTGTACCTGAAATTAGGTTTACAATGGCTGTGTTTAGTCAGCTGTCCCATAGGCATCGCCGGTGAGGTGACTCTGAGATTACCAGAGCTTTAAAGACATTTAGAAGTTTCCTAGGATCTCTATAGGGCAGCAGTGCTGACAGCCTTAGGCTGAGCACTCCCAGCAGTGCTGTTAGTGCCAGTGGGACAATGCAGTGAGGTGTTCACTGGCATGAGCAGTGTTGATATCATTGATATCATCTGGCCCTGGGTTATCTGGGCAATTACACTGGAGAGCTCTTCAACACAGCACTTCTATTTTTCTATAAGCTCTCTTTGGGCCTTATTAACTTTTTGCATTTTTTTACAGTAACTAGTTGTCAGTGTCACATTTCAAGCAGAGTATTTATAAATACACCAATACTGCAAAACTCTGCTGCCAAAGAAGTGGACATTCCCTTCACCTGCATGGCATTCAGCCTGGGTATTTGCCACATTAGAATACTGCAAACCTGAAATGCATCCGTACTGGAAACAAACATGACACATGCATGCAAATCAGCCAGGAGACACAACGTGGACAATTTGTCATCCCTTGTCAAGGGAAGCACAACCTGCTGATAGCATCATGCAGCTATGGCTCTGTTCCCACACTCATTAATACTGATCTCTGAGCTGCTGCATCACCTGGCAGGACCAATGGTGCCAGGCAGGCAGGGGCCCACAGCTACGTTTCCTTAGAACCAGACTGAGATAGGGAAGGACAAGCAGCTGCTGACATCATATATAGTCCAAAGCTAGCCCTGAAAGGAGCATGTGTGTACTTTTTATTACCAGGTTCTACCGAGCGAAGGGAGATGGCTCAAATTCAGGACCAAAACTTTTTTTAGAGCCTTTAACTCCTGGAGTTGCAGCTTGGCAGAGGTGGGGTGGGTGGGCATTCGGTCAAAGATGATTTGGGGTTTTTTTCTTGTTTCTGGAGTGGCTGGAAAAAAGAGTTTGAAGAGGAACAGGGAACTGAAGGGATAAAGCAGCAATGCAAGCCTGAATGACAAAGATTTCCTCTGAATCCCAGCCTTCCTGCAAAGGACACCTTCCCAAAAGCACAAAGGACGATGGCAGATTTTGTGCTAGGTGTGAAGTATATGAGAGCAACATGAAAGACAAACGGGCTAAGTCTGTGGTCAAATACACAGTGATTATCCATCACTGAACAACAATCCAACCTGATGGTAGTTAGGACATCCATGAATTACCTCCATTCACACCAAAAGGTAGCTGGATAGCATGGGGAGCAAAAGTACTTGAATACAAAAGGAGGAGAAACAGAGATCCGTTCGTGTCTCTGCCAGATAAATGCATTGCATAAAGCTCTCTCTGTATCATTTGGATGTACTCCTGTAGGTGCATCAGCACTCCCAGTTTTTCACACCTGGTTTTACCAATAGATACCAATCACAGGATGCATATTGCAGTTCAGCATTCTCAAATGAGGCCTTCAAAGTAATTCACATTTTTCTTATCTACCATATGATTAGAAGATTCCCTGCATTTTTCTTTGGGGTGATGGCAATATGTAATTGCCGCACTTAAGTGAAAACAAAGAGCAGCTTTTAAAATGAGTGTAGTGTACACATCTGACAAAACTGAAAAGAATGTTACCTCCAGCCAAGCTCTTTGATTTTCCTTTCTCCTAGCTCACTTTGCTATAAGATGCTTCACCAACACCAGATTGTCCTTAACCAGTACGTAAAGAGAAACAACCTTAAAATATTGTCAAGAATATTTGCCGGCTCAAAATCTACTCATCCATCTCCACTACCATAATGAAGATAACAAAGCAGGCTAATTATACTTTATTCCTCTACCTAAGGCATAATACTTTGGCTGAGCAGACTGGTAATAATTTAACAAGCTGTAATAAAAATCAGAGTGTCTATCCAAATACATCTGTTATAGAGGCCCCTACATTAATGAAGACTAGCACTTTGTATTCTCACCACAAGGAAGTCCAAATACACATCTGTTCTAAAAGCCCCAATCTAAAGAGGAACATAGTATGTTCATAAAATCAGAGAAAGAGAAGAGGAGAATTGATGAGTGCCATAGTTCATTTAAAGCATTATCTTTGTGAGTTTTCATGTATTGATTTTGGCAGAAATAGGATCAAATGCTGCTGTCACTTACGATGCTGAGAAAGCGGTTAGGTAATGCCTGATTAGGTTTTAGTGTGCAAAACAATATTGCCTGGTTATTCGGATGGTTATATCCTACCATAGCACAGATCTAATAAAAAAGGGAATGAGTAATATCGCAATAAAACAAGTTTTGCCAGGCCATTGTTTTGTCACTGAACCAGTGGTTTTTACAAAAACATTTTGTAAAATGGGGCTCAGCACTTACCCTGCAACATTCAGTAACTGCTGGCTTGCATGGGCACAGAGATAAAAAGTGCCTGAGCAAGTGTGGTCTTAGCATCATTTTTATCTGTTTCGAGCTATTTTACAATTTTGGTCAATGAAGCTAAACTATACTTCAGTACACTGAAATCACATTTCAGTGATGCTCAGAAATCTTTTCTGTGATTTAGATTGCTTGAGTTGAGCTTTGGATGAGACTGGCAGCTCTGCATGAAGTACTGCTTCAAACTTAGCTCAGAGACACAGAAACTGTTACCCTCAGCTCAGATTTCCCAAGCAGTTTCAAACACCACAACACAGAGATTTGTTTAAACCAAACATAAATTTTGTGAGAAAATGTGAGTTAGAGAAATGCATGTCATTATGTCCAGTCATTACAGATGAGCTCTGTCTCTGCCCTGGAGAAACAGAGATAGGTTAGCAGTTCTCACTGGGGTCTTCATTTCCCAGGCATGGCTCCCATTTCCCAGTTCTCATTGACATCCATAACCTGGCTGCATGGACAAACAGCCTGGAAAATGGTAATTCAAAAGCCACTGATTCAAAGAGGAGCAAACTGGTGCTGCAAGAAAATGGTGGCCAAGCATTGGATTTTAAGTCCTCAACTCTTCTGTGGCACTGGCTTTAACTTCAGTCCATAAGAGAGACAGGGACTATTTTGGAAGCCCCTGTGCCAAACAGATCCCAAACACAGATGTCTGAGTCTCAGAGTGGCGCTCAGTCACAACTTTAGCTCCAGGCCACAACTGTGCTAACAGCTCTGTATTAATGAAGGGAAACTTTCCCAAAGATTAGCACCACACTTCATCCTCTTTAATAAAATATGTTCTGGAATTATTCATCTGGCACATCATAAAATATCTGGCTTCCTTTAATTATTTTTTAAAATCCAATAGCCGACAATGAGTCCATGATCTGCAATTTCTCTCTCATTTCTGTAATCACCCATACTGTGACTGAACAAATCTGAATTGGAAAAGGAAACCGTGTAAGGAAAACTAAGAAAATCCAAAAGAGACACCATCTCTGAGGCAAGAGCAAAGGGAAGAGAACAAATAAATGAGGGAATGGACCAGTTTGTACAGCTGCTTTAACTTGCAGAATCAGGCCCAGACATCTCTGCACTGGGTTCCTTTGTTGTAACACTTGGGGGTACAGATACATACAGGCAAACAGCAAGTTTTCCTTTTGCATCCAGAAACAGCCACTCCTGGAAAAGCACAGTTCCAGTGTGCTAAGATGCCTTTTCCAAACAGCTTGGTTGTTCAGTATTGGACTCACACTGTACTTTCCATACTATAGTTTCTCAAAGACACAGAAAACTGGGAAAACAAATGAACAATAAGCCCAAGCTTTTGGAGATGTCTCTTTAGGTATTATCAGTCTCAGAACTTCAGAACCAGATTTTCTTTAGCAGTCACCCGGAGGACAATGCAAGGAACTGTTCTACCACTTGCTCTTTCTCACCACTATTCAATAATGTTTTCCAACAGTACCAAGAATTACTACTTTATACATAGTAATAGAGTAGGACCTGTGAAATAAAACGCTTCTCCTGACTGCCAGTTGGTAGCAACCAACAGGTTGACTGGGACCAGTGGAGCTGGGCAAGCCCAGAGGACTGTGCTTTACAGGAAAATGGGAGCTGCACTGCCCAGTTCCTGCAGGCACACGAAGCTTTTTACCTCCGTGCACAGCCCTACTAAGTGCCTGCTCTGCCTGCCTTCCCCGGCTGCTTCCCCGTGCTCCAGGCTCAGAAGTGGCTTCTCATCACACGGGCCATTTCCTGACCACTGTGCCTCTCCTTGTAGTAAGAGTCAACAGGCTTTTACTGGCAGGACAATTTAAGGGGCTGCGGAAAACCCGCTTGCCATTCCTTCATGTTTGGTGCTACACTGACATCTTGTGGCCCCTAACCCTGGTGAGACTGTAAACAAGGCCAGCAGATTTCCAAATGTTTCAGCAAGCGTGCAGTAACATCAAATTTGGGAAAGCAACACTGATTTCCCTCTCAGTTCCTATCTGTTTGAATTCGTGTTCCAATGCTTTGTGTGTCCCACTTGGTAACAAACGTTTATGTGAAGTATCTCCAACTAAACAATAATCAAGTCAAAAGTGGTAATGAATAGACTGTGAAGCTAAACCAGAATCAAAGCAGGTGAACCCCTTGTGCAGATGGAAGCTACTTCTCAGTCTGAGCAGAAAGCAGAGTCTACAGATACCTATTGCTTTCATATTCTGTTAGCAGGCCCTGTCCTTGGTTTTGTAAACCTGAGGTTTTAAATTGCTCCTACAGTACCTGCACCATTACTTCAACTGTTATTAAAGAAAATTCCCAAGAACAAAACCACATGGGTGCTTTGGTACTATTTAGCCACCATAATTAATGATCAGTAGTAAGAATAGAAGCAAGAAAACCAATCTGGAAGCAATGCCAGTAGTTGTATTCACGTGTTAAAGCTACCTGAGAGGAAATCACATGCCTGTTAAGAGACAGGGCTGTCATACTGTCACAATATACCCAAATGGAGACTTTGCCTTTCTTTGCCTTTATCTTTGTGGGGAGTGAAAAAATAAAACCAGACACCACAGAGCTGGGCATAACTCCTCAACCCTTTATAGGTTTTTATACAGCTACAAACAAAATATGAAAAGGCCTGGAGCTGAAATGCAGTATGGATGATAACAGCAAGTGAAAGGGATTTCAGTACTGGAAAACATGAGAGACCACACTTCAATCCAGATTCACTCCTCTAAGCACTCATCCACCTCAGCCAAAACAGGATCTCTGGCGCTGCTGGGTAGGTCAGTGCAGAAACATTCCTCTGTAGGATGACTGAAGCTTTCCCTTGGATGCACTGAGTGTTGGAGGTATTGATCTTTCCCATCGGTAATTACTGCGTTCTCTACCTAGCTAGATTAAAAGCTACAAGCTGAAGTGTTTCAGAGAAGCATCTAGAACTAAGGTCCCATGCCTTATTTATAAGCAAAGCACTACAGCTAAAATAAATGAGATACAATATCACAGCTGAAATAAATGGGATACTGAATTTTAGGGCAAGGGAGAGGATCTTTACGTGCATAGTCAAATAGCTAAATCCAATTCAATCAATTTAATTCCACATTCCTGATTATGCCAGGTCATGTTCATTTCCTTATCTAGTAAATTACCAGTGTATAACATTAGACAGATCGTCACAGAAGCAATGTGGGAGACACACAAAGAGTCACAGGTGCCTAAAGGGCTTCCCTATGTGGAAAATAAAGGAAGATCTCACTGAAAAATCCAGCCTAAGGGATTCAACTTATTTTCTCAGAAAAATACTGAAAGAAAACAAAATATTTTGCAGATTCATCATTGGGTCTGATGAAATCACTGGCAAAAAGGGACATTGCAAGGGGACATCTTCCCCTCCTGCACATGTCACTGGCTGTAGGAGGGTACACATCCCTGCATAGGAGACTACTGAGAGAGGGAGCAGAGGAGGAAAGTAAAGAGAGGACTGACTTGACTGGTGGGCTCCAACTCAGAGCAAGTTCAGGACAGTGACAGAAGATTAGATTAGATTAGATTAGATTGAGCCTGGTCCCCTTGCTATTGTAGACAACCTATGAAATAAACTCTCCCCTAAACCAGTCACATTCCTCCCCAAAAGCTACAGTTTGTCTCCACCTTGTAAGACTTCCATCCTTTATGGATCAGAACTTGCTTGTCTGTTACAGCCTGTGTTTACTCATAGGCACCATACCTGCTCTTGGCTTCTGTGCCAGCACAGCTCTCGTCTTTCCTGATGTATTTATAGACAGATTCCATATTGTCTCTCAGCCTTCATTAGGCTCAAGTGAACAGACAAAGCCTTTCTAATCTCCTCACATCAGGGCTGTCAATGCAGCACACTGTGCCTGTGGAGCTTCAGAGTCCTCTGGTTTGCACTGAGGGTGATCAGAGTTGCAGCCAGGATCCCAGATGGTCCCTCCTGACTGCTCCATACAAAGGTGGGAACACCTCACTCTCTGCACAGGCCAACACTTGTCCCCACACAGGCGGAGGCATCACTCACCCTTCCTAAGGGCTGTACAGGACAGGCAAGCCCAGAGGACCTCCTTTTCTTCAAGCTGTTTGGTTTCACTCTCTGTTTCATCCTGATCCTGTCATTCCAGACCTCAAGCTAACTCTGCATGCAAAAATGCCTTCTAAATTTTTTTCTTTTTATGTGTTTGCTACTTGTCGTGGGCAGACCTTTCCCTCTTGCAGGTACAGCAGCCTGACACATCAGATCCCCCTTTGTCACAGGGAGTGGAGCAAACCTCTCTCACCACAGCAGCCAGGAAAGGCTTCCTGCTCCTGAGACACTGCACACCTACGGCACCACCTCTTCCTGATGAGCAATGCTACCACCAGCAAAAGCAACCCGGGCATCCTAAGTGACTGGGATACTGCAATGACAAAATCAGTGAGAACATGCTGGGTGCAAGTGTTCGGGTTAAGTCAAATATCCCACACCCCAAATTTCTGTATCAAACAGAAGAACATGCTGTACTAATACTATCTTCTGGATTGAAAGCCGTTGAAACAATCAGAAGTCTGGGTAGTGGTAAGTTGCCACACATCATATTAAAAGAAAAAGTGTCAAGGACTTCCCACACAAAGTTATTCATCATTGTGTTTTAGTTTTGGAGCAGAAATTTCATTTGAATTTGTTTTAAAAACAACTGAGTTGAAAATTAATTGTAACTAAAAGGTATTTTCTGGGAGAAATCTTTCCGTGGCAGACGTATTAAATCGAATTTGATCTAGTATAGGTTTTTTACCTGTGATGCCTGTGATAGACAGAAATAAGGGAAAGAAAATAAAATGTCAGTAGATTGGAGCATTTTCAAGGTTGGAGTTGGAATCACTTCAACATTTCCAGAACTGGAAAGATGAGTTCTTTTCCTTTACTTCTTCTGTGAGGTCAGCAGACTTTTGTGGACAGAAAACACAAATGAACTTACTGAGCAACTGAGCATGGGATAAAGGTGGCAACTAGAACAAGACTTCAGATACACCAAAAAATTCACTGTTAGGCTGTCACACTCTGCTCCTTTTAAACCACTCAGGAAACTCTGGCAAACTACTCTGTTGGATGCAGCCTTAACACAGAGAGAAGTTTCCAGCAGGTTCGTGGCAGCCTGAAGCTGCCCTCTCCAATGACACTCAGCCACAGGGAATGCCCTGGGAGGGTGTTAAGCCCACTCCTTATCCCAGGCTGGAAGCCCTTGAAATCTACCATCACCAGACAAGAGTTAGAAAAAGCTCTCTCCTTGTTAGATAGGAGCTATAAAGAAAACAGAATCTGAGACGCAGATCTCACTCTGCTGGAGACATCCACTTCTTTTCTGCACTCCAGGAAAAAAGCAGACCAGTAAAACTGGCAGGATGCATAAAAACGGCCCCAGTACTACACTAATTAAACAGGTTGTAGCAGGTGACAAAAGGATTGGTGGCAAAAGTTACAGGAAGAAAAGAATTGGGCTTGATCTTCAAGTCTTACGTTATCTGCAATAGGGATTTAACACCAGTTCTGCTTTTTAAAAAGCTGCTGGACTGGCACATGTTGAGATGCTGTTATCTGATACCCAGCTCAACCCAGCATAATCAGAGGCAAAGCCCACTCCAGTTTCTCCCCCTTGCCCTCCCACCAGGGCCTGACCCAGGGGAGGTGAGCAATGCAGAAAGCAGTCAGCTCTGCCTCCCACACAGCCAGCCCTTGGCCTCCCTCTGACATGTCCATGGTGATGGGAACCTGCTTGAAAATGTGAATTCTTGTCCCCAGGCCTGGATCCTTGCAAAGAGAAAACATCCTCCTAACGTGTGAAAGGAAGATGCAAAAAGAAAGACACAAAAAAAAGACCAAACAGTGAATCCCAGGCTCCCAAGGGAAAACGCAGGGGAGCTACAGCCGCTAGAACAGCCCAGGTGAGGAGGGGCACTTCCTTAGGAGGGACAGACTCCCAGCATGGGCTACAGCCAGAAGTAGACGAAGTGCAGTCCGATTCTAGGACTTCAAAGCTTTTCAGCTTTGTGACTGTCAAAAAGAAGCCAGACTAGAAGAAGAGCCACATCATGAGAATATTTTGAGTCACGGGGCTGTCAGCACTATCTGAAGAGCTATTGCTTGCAAACCTATCCTCAGTGGCCTGTTATGAATAATGAGCAGAAACAGCACTGAATGAACTCATTTGTCACATATGTTTAAATGCATCTCTCTATTACTTCGGAGGGAATTAAAAATATTTTGATGAGCACTGTGCCTGTTCAGAACCAGTTCAATGCAGGGAGAAACAAATTACTGCAAATAGCCCTTCTGACTGGAGTAGGATGCTTTGGAGAAGACATTTGCATGGCTTCACCCATCCAAAAAAAAGCCTATAAAAAACAGATCTAGCTGTGATTCTTTTACCCTGCTCAGTGTGGTGTTCTGTGGCACAGTCCCTGGATCAGGCATATGAACCCTCATGCTATTTCTTAACAATACAACTTATGCCTAAAATATCTTTTGTGATCTATTTTAAAACCTATTTTGTTTAAAATTTCCCTTATAAACTTCTCCCCTGCAGAGATTTTCTTATATTTGCATTACTTTTTTAGCTTGATGGAAGCAAACTTCCATGAACATTTTTTGGTAATGCATCCGTATCATTCTTACTGGATATTGTTTAGTGATGTCAAACTGTATCCTTACAGAACATGAACCATTTTCTAGCCTAACCTTATTTATGCTACTATAGCCAAACAGACATTTTAAATATAAGATTAATCTCAACTGTGAGATAAAACAGAGGCTTGGACTGAAAGGGAGTATCAGTCTTTGAATCATCAGGATAATGGGAAGCTGATCCTAGACAGGTGACTAGTAGCATTTTCCAACTTTCAAAAACTGCAAGCGATATTTAGGCTGGTACAGTGGCTCCCCTGCAGTTGTAAGATGATGCAATGGAGATGAATGCTGTCTGCCAGCACTGTGTCCTGGGCAGCTCCCAGCCAGTGCTACAACATGCACGGTGCTCTGGGAAATACACTGGGAATCAGCAGGCTGAATAGAATGTGAGAGACCACAGCTACATTCCTTCAGGGAAAAAACTTGTAGGCATTTCATTTTACATGGAGAAAGCCCTGAGAGGTTTCTTCTGAAACACTGTGCTCCAGCCACAAGAGCTGCTCGGAGCAACCCACTCCACTTGTGTCATACACACCGCTGCACACCAGCACCCTCCTGTCCTGCTACGCAGCACACAGGAACCTCTCAGCACCTGAGCAGGGTGATCATGCCATCTCTTCTGCTTTCAGTTATTTATAATACATGCTGGAACAAGGCCAACTCCATGTCTTTCAGCTGCTGCTCTTTTATTTCCTTGAAATCAAAATAGGCATATGCTGGGTGCACTCATTGCCACAAAACTATTAAAAAACCCTTTTATCTTCTTGTAATACAGATTCATTTGTTTTTCCTTTTAACATTCCTACTATTTTGACTTGATACTGTATTGATTCTAATTGTTGCCCAGCTCCCATAGAGATCCAAACACTGACTGAGCTGGAAGAGAAAATCCTGAAAATACTTCTCCCCTTCCTTCTACAGCTGGATCTGCCTCCGGGAGGGTGATACAAGTGAGACAGGCTCTGCCACTCTGCCTGCTGCCTCTGCCATGGATACTCAGCTACCACCCCTCTAGCTGGCAGCTTCTGGCACTCCTGAATAAACCAGGGGTAGCTAAAATAAGACAATACAACTTTTCACTCTGTCCATCAGTCACCTGGTTCCTGGTTGAGTTAGGGTTTAATGTTTATTCTAGGAGAAGTTTAACCAGGATAAAATTGGGTGGAGGTAGCAAAGGATTTATTAGATCAAGCAGTATTGACTTCGACCACAGCTATTTTTTAATCAGAAAATAAGCTAGGAGATGCCCTGAGCACCCTACATGGCTCCCTCACCTTTTTGTTTTGGTTTGGTTTCTTTGTTTGTTTTGTTTTGTGAGGACTCAGTTCATTTTGGTTTTTTGAAAAAGGGTGAACACTGCCCTGATTTACAGACTCTCATGTTTCAAAGACCAGATTTAGCATAAATATCTTTAGCATTCCACACAGAACCACCGAGCACTTTGTTTATGGAGGAAATTCTAACCAAAGCAGAAAACTTTACAATTTTTTTCACTGAAGCGCAAATGTTTCCATTTTATTCTTTAGGTGTTTTCCACTTATTTCTTTTTCATACCGTCAGCCTAAGGAACCTCCTAACGACCATGCTGGACAGTGTCTCAGACACAGTGACAAGGAGCTCAGGAGGTTCAGGTGGCTGTTGCACAGACACCTAAATCTGTGCTAATGACCAGAAACTCCCTGGGAGCCAGCAGAAGGAAAGAGATGTCTTAGAACAGAATTGACTTTCATAAAGATACTTTAGGAGAGAGGACACAGGCCCTGGAAGTGCTCATTTCTTGCTGGTGGCTCTCAAGTGAGGCTTTGATGAGTCTGTGTTTGGGCACCTAAATCCAGTCCCTGCGGCACTAATCAAACCCACGGACTGTGGTGAAGGCAGAGAACTTGGGGAGGGCCAGAGGCGTTCTTAAGACTAAAAGACTGCTCCTAGTTCCAAATGACTGCAGTGGATGAGAAAACAATATTTACCTTCAAAAGAAAACTTTTCTACTGCCTGAAACTCATGTAGCACTTGTCCCTGTTTTTCAACCCAAAGTATAGATTTTCAAAGATGAAATTAATTTCCCTGGCACTAGCTATTCAGCGACTTACTCGAGAGTATTTTAGGATTAATCACCACTGTTTTCACATGATGTCAATATTCTGCAATGGAATATGTATGAGGGCAGCTTGACTCTTCTAGAAGTAGCTGCTTTGACTCAGAAAGTCTTAACCAGAGGACTAAATTGTTTAAAAAAGGAAGAGAGGGAAGAAACCTTCTTTTAAAAGTTGCATAAGGTCATTTAAAAACTATCCAGATTTTAACTTAGACATGTTCCTAAAAGAGCCATAAAGAAAATCAACCCATAACAATTAATTTCATCTTTTTCTTTTCATCTTATTAATTAAATTACAGTTATGGCACAAAAAAATAAATTATTCTAATCAGAATTGTACCTCAGCTGACCATATCCCTACCAATTAAATGGGCAATGAACTTACTCTCTTGACTTCTGCCTCTTCTTCTTGCACCTTTGAGCCCATAAACCAACAAGCAGCAAATTTAGGGCTGTGGATTTTCACCCCTTGAGCACATGCCCTGCACTTTGTTTTCTAGAACCTACGCAGCCTGTGGCACATCCTGTTATGCTGTCTCAGGAAAACAAAACCAAAAAAGAAATCAAAACACCAATCAAACAAACAAGACCCCCAAAAGACCACCAACAACGTGCTTTTGAGTGACCAGACTGAGAGCCAGGAAAAATATTAAGAATGTGCATAAATGTCTGAATGAATCAATGCACTCCTCTCTGTTTTTCTCAGAGCTGGAGTGCAGCCATCACCTTCCACGGCTAAAAATAGTGTCAGTAGGCAGCTCAGAACGATGCAAATCACCTTCTTTGGTTTTAATATCTCCTGAGTGAGGGACAATTCATCCTTCTAAGGTTACAGAAAATTAGTGGAATTATACCAGCAGAGAGCAGATAAGAATCCAAGAAAATTACAAAGGATTAAGTATCGTTAGTTTGAAAGAAAGCCACTTAAATTACTTTTTCCTCCAGCCTTTCTTACCCCAACAATTTTAAAGCCACGAAAAAAGTTCTCCTGGTCATAGACCGTGAAACCCTTAGCCCCCTATTTCAGGATAATTTCTATTTCCTCTTTAAAGCAATGATTTCTGTAAAAATTCTGTGTGTTTGATTATACCCAAGGTCAGCAGCAAAGTCTAAAAAAGCTGTCAACATACTAATAAAATGCCCAAACTTTGCTTTCTCCTTTGTAATCACCAAGGGCTCATCTCCACATCCAGTCAGCAAGATAATTGAATAACATGGGTGAAAGAACACAGCCCTGCCAAGCTTTGGGACTGACCTTGAACTCTTTGGTCAGCTCACCACGTACAGCACCTCTTTGTGTAAGTCCCTGAAGAATAAACTCTGAGCAAGCAGATCCATTTCCAGCCATCTTTCTCAAGCATTGCATCGAAAAATTCAACAATCTGAGTTGCATATTGCAGTAAAACTGGCCCAAAACAACAAGAGTTTGGAGTCAATATTGATGTGAGTTTGTTGAATCTGAAGGACATTGTCACGTAATGCCTGGACCTGTGTTGTAATAAGTATATATGATTATATATATACATTTTTTTTAAGATAGTACAATAGATGCATACCTCAGGCAATATGTTTTTCTGTGACCCAGTTCTCAGATTTGCTTTATATTTCTCTCAAAGTGTTACGGGCCTACAGAGTAAACATCATTATACTTTCACCCACTTTTCTCTGCCAAAATGGTGACTAATACAACTATTATGTACTCATTTATTAAGTACAATTACACACAAGGTAGCTCATCATCCAGGAAGAAATTAGTAGCCACTTGTTTTCTCATTACTGTGCATAGTGATGAGTCTATAAGTGTGGGTCATGCCAGCTGAGGGATGTGGTGCTCTCTATTTCACACTGAGTGCTTCTCAGACACCCTCTACAATGGTTAACTTCAAGAACAAAAGGGTGAGTTTTCTTTGGAGAAAACAACGCAAGCATCTTATTCCCAATGCTTTTTTATTTCTTTTTAACGGGAAATTGCATTTTTTCCTACCATCAGCCAG
Source organism: Machaerirhynchus nigripectus (assembly GCA_013397975.1). Classification (NCBI taxonomy): domain Eukaryota; kingdom Metazoa; phylum Chordata; class Aves; order Passeriformes; family Dicruridae; genus Machaerirhynchus; species Machaerirhynchus nigripectus. The sequence goes on along the minus strand of VZRQ01002909.1, from coordinate 1,520,388 downwards.
CTCAAGATGCACAAGATTGTCTGTTGTCATTTGCATCTGTTTGGGTTCCTCCCAGGACAGGGTGACAGCAAGGACTAGTAATCCTGAGAACAGAAGCCTTATTATTTTTCAAAACAGAACAACCAGAGTTCAAAAGGCAAGAGGCACTTTTAAGATACCCAGGCATAATCTGCTTGCTCCCCCTGAAAGCAAGATTTGTAATTAAAGCTGGCATTTCTGAGCAGCCTGCTAGTGCTGGTCATCTTGCTAACAAACAGAGGGGACATGCTTTGTGACACTGGCACACAATCCGTGGGGACGAGCCGGTGCCGCTCCTGCAGGAAGCGCACACCAGGGATGTGTGGATCTGAGATGGCCCAGAGGGAACACAGCTGAGAGAGGTTTGGGAAACAAAATGGGCCTGTAGTCACAGCGGAGAAATAGGAGATGAAGCAAGGGATGTTAAGATCACTGCTTTGCTTTCCCACAAGCTCCTCCTGTTATTTAGCTTCCCTTCCATTTCCTTCTACATAATGCAGAGCAGCAAATTTTAATTTTTTTTTTAATATTCTGAAAGTGAGAACTTGGAAAGCAAGATAACAAAAGGGTGACAGACTTGAATATTCAGAGTAAAACCTCTGGATGGGAGATAGAAAATAATTTGGTTCTCCAAAACCCTGTAATAAGGAATTAAGTAGTCAAATGCATCTGATTGTTATGCAGGTCATTTTCTCAGATAGAAGGATGGAGCAAAACCAGCTCACTTCTCCTTTTTTTTTCTTTTTAATTTAAGTAAGTTTTAAGTAGCATGGATATTACGGCTTTGGAGATCACAGACATATTTCAGGTCTCACATTTTTATTACTCACACTGGGCTGTATGAAAAAGGATTTGGGTAATCCAGTCACGTAAATTATTTCATGTTTTATTGAAAACCCCACCATCACCAGGAAAAGATCTTAAACCAGTCAAAAGGCATACACCATACAGAATCAAATTTATATACAGTTAATTGCTTTGAAGAAGGAAGAACAAGTCGAACCCATTGAGATTCCAAAGTGTGTTAGCACTAAGTGTGTTAATCTGTTCCACTTGGCTTCTCAGCTTGGGAAAGCCAATCAGCAGCCACAGTTCCAGTCCTCTTGGAGAGGTTTTTTAGAACAGATTGTAGCACTACACCTCATTTCAAGCATTTGTCTGCAAACAAGCAAGAGGAAAGCACCACTGCAATTAACAGGGGTCAGAAGGGCTGAAAAGTGGGAATACCCCCAGAACAGGAAATGCTTGCCAGAGAGTTCTGGTGGCAGTCTGTAACATGCCATGACTCACATCCATCTATCCCTTCTTATCTTCAAAGGGGGATAGAATAAAGGCAGGGTAGATGATGAGAAAATCCTTCTGTATTTGAAGAGATTTCTGCCAAAACATTTCTTACCAAGGCCACGTAACTAATTTATGCTAAACAAAAAATCAGATGAAAAAAAAACAGAGAAAAGACACTTCGTATTATGGAACATTTGCTTGGAAAGAGGTGATATGGTAAAGACAAGCAAGATGTTCCTCTGTCTTCAGGGAGAGCTCTGTATTGTTACTGTGGTTCAGGAATGATGGATATGGTGGCAAACAAAAGCTGTGATGATGAGTGTGGACCTCACTGAAGGTAATCAGATCCCCCTTAAGAGCTTTTCCCAAAAAATCACTTTTGCACCCCCAGGTTTTGGGAGGCAAATCAAATCCCTGAACAGAGTTTCAACAGAAGAAAAGGGAAGACACAGCATTTTGAAAGGGATGGCATACAGCATACCCAGGGAGGATAAACAGCAGAAAACACAGGAACACAGATGGAGGAAAAAATATCAGTGTTCAGATCTTAATACAGATAATATTCCTGTGACAAGTAAAGTACTTCTGAAAAAGAAGCAGTTTAGATCCAGCCAGGAGGGATGCTCAGACACACGTTCATCTGCTGTTCCACCTGGTGAGCAGAAGCAGGGAGCCAGCTCCCCCAGCAGCCAGGAGCACTGCCAGGCAGAGAAGGCAGAAATCACAGGGCTCCAGAGAGCAAACTCCTGCCTCTGTGCTTGCTCGTAACCTATTAATCTGACAGAGATTCTGATTTAAACCCAGCTCTGCTGAGAGCAATCCTCCACGGGTCCACTGGCATAAGGAGCCAGAGACAACTATAGTTGTAGCATGGCACAGTATAAATTGTTAGAAGCTGTAATAAATAACAGCATTGGGAGGTACAAATAAATGTAGTGGTGGGGAATTAACACAGCTTTTCTAAAGACAAGCAGTGTCACAAAGTGTGTGGCACTTTGGTTTTGAAGAGCCGGTGTACATCAAGAAATTTCAGTGATTTTAAACACCTACAGTTTGAAAAAAAGTCCTCAACACGGAGCAGTCCTGCCGCAAATAAGGGACAAAGCCCCTACACAGACAACTGCAAGTTGTTATTCTGGGCTTCTGAACAAGGCTGAGTGTGATTATACATTCAATTCTCATGCTGTCAAAGGCTTGATGCTTTTTGTCCAACTTGTTTTTCTTAGTCATTACCATTTCCCCAGAACACCACATCCCTGAACGACAAACCCGTGTGAAGTAGTGGTGTACAGGAGAATCAAAACCCAGAAGATGCCTACATTAGCACACCATACCTTCATTCTTTCACCTAAAGCAGGACTGCTTTCTGTGGCTGATTTCCAATTTCATTTTAAAAAAATCTCACCTAGTGTTACATGTCCTTTTGTCTCTGAAAGGCTCATTTCACCATTTATTAATGTCTTTCAAAAAGTTTTTCTGGTAGATCATCTCCCTGCTCACTGTGATAAAACTTGTTGTACTAATTTCTCTTCCCCAGTGATGTTTATTCCCTCAAATATTTGCAGAACATTGCCAAGTCACCTTGCAATCACTGCTTGGAGCATTCCTATCTCATCTGCAGCCCTTCTGCACACAGCCAGCCAGTTCTCCCAGCCTCCTTTGTCGTTTGTCTTGTTCATTCCATCAGTTAGTTTCTCTGACTTCTCCTTTCACTTTGTTTTATTAATTTCTCAGCACACCCCTGTGAGACAGGTAGAAATTGGCAGCCTCCCTCTGTCCCCCCACGCTGTGCAATCAGCATGGGACCAGGGAGGAGCTGACTCCCTTGGTCCCACACGAGGGGCAGGACCATGCCTGCACAAGGCACCTCCTTCCAAGGGAATTAAATGGTGCATTACGGCACTCAGCAGCACCTGTGCTCACATCCAGGTAGCTCTCCATGTCACTTCAGAGCCTGAGTGACCACTGTGGGCACAGAGGTTTAGAAGCTCCCCCCAGAGTGTGGGTTCAGGGCAAGCCCGGTCCCAGCTGCCCCCCTGGCCCAGGATGGGACACTAAACTCATTCCCTTCATTGCTTTGCCTTCTTTCCTGTGCTCCTTGTGCTTGGTTGGGAGAGGTTATTGCACTGCCCCCCACACACCTTTCCCTGAACAAAGGTATTATTTATGGTTGAGTGGAAGATAATGGAGTTTTCTGTCTGTGTGGGTACGGCATACACACTGCAGTGATTTTCCATTTCATTCATATGCTCTGTAGCTTCCCTCCTAGTCCTGCAAGAAAATAAAACACATCTGTATTGATAGATACAGATATATCTGGGTTTTTGACAGACCTGGATGTTCCTGGCCTATATAAGATTACATTCATCCCAATTTATCAGAGTGGCGGTTACACATGCGTAGTGAGGAACTCTATTATCCTGTCTTTAATTTACTCTCAAGGAGTTCATCTCTCACAAAATCCATATCAGAGCCCCCTTTCTCAATTATTTTAGCCAGGGAGGGGAGAGGTCTTTATCTGATCTGATAATGGAGCTATTTGGCTCAGCCCAGCCATTAATCCATCTGACAGCTTTCCTATGAAAAACCAGAATTTTCATCCTCCACTCCAATTTCTTTCATCATCTGCACTTTTCTTCTCCCAACCCTGGTTGGTGGTAATAATGAGAACTGTCTAGAAAAATATATAAATATGGCACATGTGTATAAATACAGATAAAGCAGGTGGCACAGGTGTGAGAAGAAGGGAATTCTGCCTTCACAAGAATTTTTATCTCAAGAATTTTCTTGCCTTATGGAAACTTAAACCAGCCACCATAATTGAAAATATCCCAACACAAATTCCCATTCTTATCAATAAACAAGCTCCTTCTAATTTTTTGTGTGGGGCGGGATTGTTTCCTTGGGCGAGTTGATTTTGTTTTATTCTGGTTTTGTGTAGCTCCCTATCACAGCAGTTCTCTGGTCTTAAAGAAAAATACTGTATTGTAATTCTAAAGCAAGATTTACTCATTGTGATGATACTCCAGGTATCATGGAGCAAATCTGGAAAAGAGACAAGCCTGCAATATGGATGTTGAGCTCTCCTCTCTGACCCGCTGCTCTGCAATTATCCTTAGCTGACAGCATCTGACAGGGCTTAGAGTTGGACAAGCAGAAATCTCCGTGGAGAAGGGGTTTTCTTGGTTGTTTTTCTCTTTAAGTAAGAAAAACTGATATACAAGGCAGCTGCCAAAATAATTTGCATTTTACCCAATATTAATAATATTCACTAAATATTTTTATTTTTAAAATGCTAAACGTGTTAAATACTTAGCCAAAATGTATTTTAGGCAGAAATAATGCTTTGAAATTAATTCTAAATTCTCTGTTTCTTTTCAAAACTTCGGAAGCAGAAGATAATGTTTTTCAGGTCCAAAACAGCATCTTCACTTGCAAAGTCAGAGTAATTCTACCAATAAACGTAGGCAACACTCAGTCAAACACTCAGGCACTCTCACCAACTACAACCTGGTTCCCTGTTTTACAGGTGGCAGTTCAGAAACATTTCAAATGAGGTCAGGAGAAGAAAAGAAGAAAGGATTTTTCCCATAATAAAATGCTGAGCAAAAGACAAATCAGAGCTTATATTTTTCCTGCTTCTATATCTACATTTTAGCTCCAAAGTCTCTTAAAGATAATTTCCATGCATGCAATTGAACACTTGCATTTTCATCAAGCTACTTAAATTTCTTAGCTGAAAATGAAAATAGGAAACTGGAAAATATCTCAGCCGTGCTGGAGCATCTCCTCCAGATTTTTGGGAGTCCTCTATTTTCTGGTTTGTTTTTATGTCCTGCTGTACCTCCAGATGATGAGACCCCCACCATGCTGTAGATGAGTGAATGGCATAAGCCAACCATATTTTGAGACACCTCAGGGGCCATGCCTGAATATTTAAATAAACCACCCATTTCTACCCCCTGCCAAAGCACCACTGCTGCCCCTGGCACGTTCCCACCTCTACGGTCCATACAGTTCCCTAGAGGAGAAGTGGCTCATGACACAAGGTCAGAAACAGAAATGCAACTATAAACTGCAGAACTTCCCAAACAGCCCGAATATTCTGTCACTGATGACTACGGTTTAGTCATTTCGCATTTTCCAAGCCTTTTTTTTTGTGAGGCACCCTTTTCTCCGTTGTGCCAGCTCTGTAACAACAACAAAAAAAAGCTCCCGTGGATTGCTTTTTTTTAAAGCTCCTCAACAACGATGTCTGTCTGCTCCCCAGCACACTCAGCTGTTTGAACTGACAGTCCCTCACGTCCTGCTGTGACTGAGCTGCCCTGAAAGTTTACCACACAATTTATGCTGCTTCCTACTCGGGACTTGAAGTCTCTACAGGTCTTGAAATGAGGATGGACTTGTGTTTTATAAGAGAGGCTATATATCAACTTATCAGCAATTTCATAAAGGCAAACATTTATGAAGATGAAAAATAAAGATACATTTTCAATTATGTCTCCTAGGCCCAGCAGACACTCACAGAAAATTCTGGTCCCTTTCAGGTTCATCTGCCCTTGTCTCTCTCATATATAATGCTTCTTCTGCACCCCTTTACTGGGAAAAGAACAACTGGCGATGTGCAAAAAGAGGGACTTCCATTTGTTTATTTCTACAAACACACTGCCTACGTGCATTTCAAACTGAAGGCAGCTCACGGAAATGGTGGCATAAAAATGGAACTAAAAGGATTTACATGGCCCGGATTAATTTTAAACTACTTTAAACATTTCCCTGAAGTAAATTTTCTTCCTTCCACAGAGCCGTATTGAAAGAGGGAGACAAGAAAAAACAGTTTAATTAACCATTCCAAGGAGTTTCCAGGACAAATTCTTAACTCTGAGATTTCCTACTTGTAACTCAACCCTCTGTCTGATTAAACTTCTTTGTGTAAACATGTTTACATCTATGTAAAATCTGTTGAAATCAAATGATGGAAATTTGCCTTAACAGCTCTTTTACAGCAGGATGTGCTTCTTGCAGCACCTGTTTGCTGCTTCTTGGCTTTGGCAGGGTATGTTTTCTAAGAGCTGAGCCTTGCACACCCTGCTCGGCAAAATGGCTGACTAGCAGCACCACTGGATCGTGAAAAGGAATTAAATGAAGATTTCTGAGAAAACTTCAGTCTGGCAGCGACTGGTACAGTCAGAAAGGTTACACCAGTGCCTGCAGGTCTCACATTCCCTGCTCCAGCACGGGCTGTGTGGGCTATCCCTCTATAATACACATTTTACCTACCAGCAGCATTAATCTTTTTGCCATAGTCCCCCAACTGCTCCACAGTCCTGAGGGAATAAAAACAAACAACAAAACCCTAACTACTGAAATGCCAAAGTATTTGCGAGGCAAGTATTTTAAAAGCAATTCAGATGTTCAGAAACGTAAGTCTGTATGCAAATGAGTTCTAAACATTAATGGACTTTAAATGCGTCAGTTATTTACAAAACACTTCCTCTTGACATAGTTACCACTCTGTTTCAAGACTTTGTTCATCAGGCACCTATGCCCTGCAACAAACATACTTTTTTACACACTTAGCTCAAATTACAGACAGCACTATCTGTTACATAAATAGATTGCACGACAAGCAGGGATCGCAACTTATAGTCCATAGCAGGTTTTGTCTTTAATCACTAAAGTATATCTCTAGATTACAGAAGAAAAACTAACCATGAGGTGAAGACTGTGCAGGTGCCAGACTGTCCTGCTGTGATGCCCCTCACGTTGCATCTCCACAAGGGCCAGGACAAGTGTGAGCTTTCAAAGGTTATGGCACACTCCATTTCCTTTCCACTCTGTGGCCCGGACCCAGCAGCACTAAACTCATATCTAACATAAATGCTGCACCAACTATTACAACTGCCTGCAAATTTTGTCAAGTATAAAACCTAAAAGCAGGATTATTTTTCATTTTTTCCCGGTCTGAAAATTCTTTTCGCTTCTTGGAAACGATTTCCTTCAAAAATCACAACCACCTCAAGGGGACTTTTTAGTAGTTACCACATTTCTGAGCTGCTGTGTTACTCATCCTTCCTTTCTGCCTCCCCCCTTATGCTGTCTCCCCTTCCCATATCACGCATCATCAAATTTACAGAATGGAAACCATCTAAGACACCAAATTACTGCTGAAGGTGAACAGGACGTGAAAGTCAAGTATCATGCTCTGCCTGCCTTTTGGGATTCCTCACGAATCGCATCCTGTATTTTACTCGTCAAAATGTCATGCTCAAAAAGTTACACAGCCTGAAGAACTGGGGGAACAACAGAAAGGAGAGGGGAAGAAAAGGCTTGACCCTCGTGCTATTGCTTGTTTGCCTATAAAAAAATTGGAAAAAGATTCCCGAGTCTGACAGCAATCACAGCCATCTTGACAGTGTCTAACACATGAATAATGTGTTGTCAGCTCAAAAAAAAGCCCAAACCTGCTTGTCTCCGAAGGCCATTTTACAGCTGGCGTATATATCTGACATGAGAAGAGAGATTGCATCATCTCAGATATATGACACTCGCTGGGTATGCAGCTGCTTGCTGGAGTGACTGCCATGATAAACATGTCACTTCTGCAGAAAATTGATGGCAGCCAGAATTGTCACCTCTCTAATTCATTCTTCCCAGTCACTTTGCCCTCCTGGTTCCAACGTGCTTTGTAGATCGAGATTCAACACATCTATTGATTTCCTTAGTGCATAAGAGTAAAAATATTTTTAAAGTTTCTGACTGAACTGGGTCCACAATACCTCAGTACTTTGATTTTTTCCATTTCAGTAAAACAAATTAAAGCTGAGGAAAGAAAGATGGAGACACGTAAACTTTAGAGACAAAAGCCTGGTTTTGATCAAATAAAGTACCTTTGAGAATAGTAAGTCCTGTTAACATGCAGTTTAATACTACTTGGTTATAGCAGTATTTTGTTTGTTCTTGCCTTTAAACGGAAACATAATCCAGTCTGTGCATACCAATTTCTCTTCAGATGCCTGGAAGTAGTTAAAGTGTCTAACTGTCCCCAAATATAACCCTCATAACTCATAAAAGTGCATAATCTTTACAAATGAAGGGATTTTTTCATGGGGTTATAGATAATTTGGGTCAGTATAGCCCATTCTGGGCTATCAACATGTCAGAATATCTCCTATGATTGCCTTCCTATGGAGTGACACTGTGCCTAGAAGGGAAATGTATTACTAATTTCTGCCTTTTCACTGGCCACCACGGTAACTACCCAGTATATCTGATTGATTTAAGGTTGGTATTCAGAAAAAAGGAAACAAACAGAACACACATACACAGCTTTCTCCTTTTTTTGGAGCTTCTCTGCTAGATCAGTGGAGCTCTGCTGCTCTGCTTACAACATTGCTGACACTTCTATGGCACAAAGCAGATTTTGCAGAACCCCACTTTGGTGTTTCTGGCTTCCCTGCAGGAGAAGACAGCAGCACAGCCAGGGTGAGGAGAGGAGAGCTGGGCTGCTGCCTCCTCCAGAGCACAGGCTTGTGGTACAAGGAAACACGCTTGTGGCACTCTGTCCCAGCCGTGGCAGCAGCGTGGGGCGGGAGCAGGGACAGACTGCAGAGCGCCGCACATTTAGCTCGGCAGCTCTCCACAGGCCGGGATGAAGTGCAGAGCAGCAGCTCTGCCCACAGGGCTGCCTTGTCAAGTCAAATCAGCGCGGGGCTCTGGGCTGGACCTCCACCTGTTATATAAAACACTGTCCATAAAACCTCCTGGCCAGTGCTACAGAACAAGAGCTGGATGCAGAGAGCTGACCACAGGTCCATTTCCTCCAATACTGTGGGGGGAAGAGATGTAGTGCATCCTTCTGATCACTCCCTGGCTTTCCCCAAGTCATCGCCACAGCAAAAGCCTCCTCTTTGCTGCATGCTAAGAGGGAAAGCACTGGGTGTAAATTGCCAGCATGACACGAAGGATGTCCTTTTCACTCTTTTCTTCCCATTTTTCTTCCTGTGCTTGCCCCAGAGTGCAAGTCCTGCTTTCCTTTCCATGACAGTTACATCTGTCAAACCTGTCACATCTTGCATTTATTCAGGCTGGATGCAAAAGCTAAAGCAGGTGCCACAGATGCTGCCTTGATTAGTGCAATGTGTTGATATTGTATCTTGATTTTTCACAAAGGAAAGAGAAAGAATGAAAGATAAAAAGAGAAAGGGAGAACAGTGGCAGCATTAGATGAGATAAATGGCTTTAGACTAACTTGTTCTGCTGTGATGGCTTCCATTGGACAAGCTCAGCAAGGTAAAAGAGGCATTTTTTCAAACAGATGGTCTCAAAGTCTTTACAGCATTACAGCTCCGAGTAGCAGCATAGCTCACTGCCACACGCTGCGGAGGAACTGTGCCATGAAGGAGACACACTCAGTTTACCTGCCTGCCTTAACAGCACATGAGCGCCTGCTCTGCTGAGCTGCTGAACTACACCTGAGTGAAAAGCAGCCGCTGGAGGGACACAGCTGAGGGGACGGACAAGAAATAAAAGCCTTTTGTTAAGGCAATGAATTTGCATTCTGAGGGCAGAGGAACAAACCACGTAATCTCTGTGACAAGGTTTATGTCACAGCGCAGCTTGTGGACAGTGTGACGTTAGATCCAGCCACCTTCTCTCCCTGAAAACATGATGGAAATTCACACTGCAGAAAGCTGGTTACATCCAAAGCTCTGCAAACAGTATATTGGTTGTGTGCTGCTGCCATACAGAGCCAGGCTGCCAGGCACTTCTGGGGACATATATTGCATTCACTGGAGAGAAGCCTGTAGTCAGCACAGGAGACTCATTTCCAGCTGTCTAGACAGACAGTAACTCTGAACTTGCAGCTTGCAGTAGGTCTGTCTGCTTCTCAAAAGATGGAGTACACACAGCCCAGGTTTCTCTTCCCTGTATCTAAAATGGACATAACAAATTATAACACTATCTTTGCCTTTTTCTTTCTTGCCTTCTAAACCTGTGGTGCTTTAGAAAGAAAAATAAACATCTCATCAAAATGAGTTTTTATTTTAAATAGCCAGCTGAACTCCAGACCCTTTAGGTTCCTTTATCTAGAAGCAGAAATGAGTGCATCAGTTGGATACGGTTTGGGTTGGTGCAGAGTATCTTGAGACAGATCAGCTCTCCTGCATTAATGATTCTCTGATACCCTCAGCAGACTTTGCTATCCAAAGGTTTATTGTGCTTAAAGAAGAGGCTATACCTCTGTACCACTGCATCAGAAATGAGCCTTCAAATCAGGTTCACCCCAGGCCATGAAAATAGAAAAAATATTTTCCCTGAAATTTGCCTAAATTGTCATGTTATTTTCTAGCTGTTGTCCCCTACTTGAGCAGAGCTGGCAGATTTACGCATTCAGTATATATTCACTTAAACTACTTCTACCTAATGACAACGGAAAATGTTAATTCATAAATAACCCCAGGCAGTGGCAGGCCTGAAATGTATACATTACTTACTTATATCTGTGTTCAGCAAGCTGAAAAATGACAGAGTGACCCCCCAGCAGTGCAACCAGGCAAAGCATAAAGCATTCAGCTGAGCAGGAGGAGAGGCCACGCTGTGCTCCTCGCACAGGCTGGGCTGGCAGGTCCTGGGTACATTATTCCTGTTGCAGATTAACCTGGCTGTGTGAGCTGCCAGGGCCTGAGTCAGCAAAACAATGGAAACAGAGCTTCCAACCACACCTGGGGGCACAGGGCTGCCACGGAGACCCTGGCATCAGACACTGCTGGGTGTTGCTTCTCGCCCACCCACCACCTCAGGTATTTCCCCGTCTCTTCTGCTGCTGGAGACAGAATATATAATTTTCCATGAGGCAAGACATGCAGACACTCTAACAGATTGATTTTTCTTATTCTTCCTTATGAAATCCCAGAGCTGCTGTGCTGGGCCACTTCCAGGTTTTGCAGTCAGGGATTTCCACAGAAAGAGCTGGCAATGCAAATGGCTCCAGCTAAGGTTTTTTCCATGACCCCAGTGACCTTTTTATTTTGAGCAGATAGCAGCTTTTATCTCTTTGCACCATTTGGTTATCATATTTTTATATGGCTGAGTGAACCTCTGATGCTGCTACCCGGGGAGAACAGGCATGAGAAATTCTTTCATACAGATCTGTAAAACCCTTCCTTGCTGAGGCACAGCACCCCAGCTATCCCAGGCTCGGCACTCACATTAAGCACTTCACCCTCACACTGCAGCGTCTCCTTTTAGTCCATTACTGAACGAGTAGAACACCTCTCCCGATAAAAAAAAGTCACACTTGAGTTGTGTTTCAATCACCACAGATTATACATCTGCTAATCAAAACACAGTCATGCTAGTCCATTTTCTCCTTAGTGAATCCATCCTCATTTCAGTTCCAGCCTGGCACAGGTGAGAGTCTGAGAGAGAGAAGTTAGCAACAGTCCTATCTCTTACCTCATTCCTAGTCAAACTAAATCCTTAAAAGACAGAGACCAGCCTAGCAATTATTAGAGTTCATAACCTCTTTCTTAATTACCTACATAAAAATCAAAGCTCTGCAAAGCACAGGAAGACTATCAACAAACTGCCTCATCTTTTCCAGAAACACTTGCCGAATTATTAGTATTTTTAAAATGTGATTACACATGAATAATGAAGAGACAATTCCTTTGCATTTTTGTATATCCTCTATACAGTACATGGGCAAGTTTCCACTAATCAGACATTCCCTTCAGCAACAGGGAAACCCATTACTTCTGAACTTTTGGTACTTTCATCCTGTAAGCTCTGGAGCAGTGTGACCAAGGAGACAACCAGTTTACAGGTCTTTGGATGCTACTGAACTACAGATGTGCTGTTCAATAGGCTGACTAATAGTGCCTTTAACTCTACACTCACTCACTCTGCAGCGAACACCAGAGCTGGGACACGGCAAGGAAGAAAATAGAAACATGGGAAATAGTGTACACTCATCTCTGGCATCAATGCTTTACATTTCTCTCTTCCAGGCAAAAGAACAGAATGCCTGGATCCAGGGTTTGGGTCCTAAATGAAAGATTATTGGTCTCTCTTTGGTATTTCTCTGAGGTAACAGCCTCCCATCAGTACCTCCGATTTCTGTACAGTAGCACCAAACACACTTTCTCACGTACCCTAATCTCGGGATTACCCCGGCAGGGGGATGAATAGCATGCCCAAAGGGTGTGTGGAGGCCAGAAACCTGCTCAGGCTGACAGAGAAGTGCCAAAAGGGGCTGCGGGCAGGCTGTTGGTGGAGGGGAGCCAGCAGCCCTGCAGGCTCCCGGGCGGCCGTGCTGCCCCAGCTGCCGCGGAACGAGCCCGCGCAGAGGCACGCAGGAAACGCATACAAGTGAGAGGAGAGCACCAAAGAGTCGAGTAAAGAATAGTTCTTAATGGTAAAAGTCAGACTTCCCAGCTGTAGGAACAACGGCCGGCTGTGAAAATTTTGCCAGAAATCTTCCAAGGGATGTATCCTGTAAGGTCACAGAAAGGCGGTAGGTACCTCGAATTCAAGTGGAAGGAAAATATTTAACAAAATAATGACAAGGTTCGACTCATTATTTCAGCTTGGATTTTGAGACATGCTGTCTTTTACCATTATTCATGTATTTTTTTCCAGATAGATGCTGTCAGCACTGCAATTATTTGTGCTGGTGCCAGCATGCAGCTTCTGAGATGCTGCCAGTGGTATGGATTCCACCATATCCACCAGATGTGGATTACCAGCACCCTAAGAAGATTGAGACTGTGGCAACTGCTATGCTGACTGACCCTTCACGAACAGGAAAAGGGACAAAAGACGGAGCCACGCCACTTGACCAAGCTACAAACTTTGCAAGTTTATCTTCTCATTCTTCCCGCCTGAGAGTGCCAGCTTGAAACTGCTGAAAGCAACACTGCAAGCAAGCGAAACAATTTGCAATTAATCTCTGACAAACACAATCATGATGTTACACCAATGGAATCAAACTTTAATTTCACATTCAGATACCTTTTAAACCAGCCAGCTGGTAATGTGCTTTGGTGAGTTATTAACACTTTTGAGAAGAATGATCTTCTGTCAATAGCATCGATTTAACAGTAATGGCTTTTTAAGATATCACCTCTTTCCAAACTCACGTGAGGGGAATTTGTTTAGGTTGCAGAAAGCCAGGCAGGTAATGGGAACTGCACCACTGCTGCTACAGGATTTGTATTGTTCCGTGTCTCTCTGACACCTGCGTTTACTAATTGATAAAGATTCCAGACCACACCGAAGCTCTTGTCTCTCTCCAGTTCACCTAGCAGCTAATAAATGTTTCCAGGATTCCATCCTTTCATTACTGAGTCAATTGAGGGGAAAATAGGTTTGCTCCTTCAGTCAAAACGTCCCTGGAGAATTTGAGGTGCCGTGTGCATCTCCTTAAAGATTGCATCCTCGTTGCATTTTTAAAAGAGGACTCTGAATGCCTCTTAGAGAAACTCCCACAGCTATTTATTTGCCCAAATATAACGGCATGAGCTGTGCAGAACAATTCTGAGAGAAAACAGGAGAAAGCACAGTTCAGCTAGATTTAGAGGGGGAAATACCCTTCTAAAATTCAATGGAGAAACACCATTTTTATGTAGGCTTGTATTTCTGGTAAAAAAAATCCTAGAAAATTGCTTAAAAGCTAATAAAAGAGGATTATCATACTTCCCTATGACTAATGTTCTTCTTCCAGAATCCCCAATCATTTGTGTTGGCTTCTCTTTGAACAAGTAGATTTTTCCACTACTATACAGATGTAGCAACGTTCTGAGGTAATTTACACTTGTTGCAGATACCCGATTAACCTTAATGATTTAGGGTTTAGCCTTTTTGTCTTGTTTGTGCTCTCACATATCACTGATCTGGAGACGGTCAGGCGTCTTGCATTCACTGCTCACACGTGAGTATGATTCCATACTTACATGGTGAATTCTCTGAAAACTAAAGTAGCTATTTACTCTGATCAGTAAAAAATAACCAGATTCTGGAGTTTCGTGTCCAGGGACTGCAAAGCTGTTACTCTTCAGAACTGAGACTGAATGTCATGTTACATCATTTGACCTGATTAGCTTTCCTCCCAAGATTTGGTGAGGAGTTGTCACAGCTGGATATACACCCATAAAGAAAGTTTACCAAAAAAGCAAAAGAAAAGAGACTATTAAAGAAAATGTACAGAATCAGTTGGCTGTTTTCATTCTTTCTTTCTAATTTTCAGAAGATGAAGTTTTAGGGTTGCTACTTTCTTTGTGGATATCTTAACTTCTTAGCAAAACAAATCACACAGATTTCAGAAAAATGCAAATAAACAGGGGAAAGCATGCATGTTGTAAAGCAAAACAGTCCCTCTGGTCTTCTGAGGAGAGGAAAAACATGGAAGGCAAGGACAATGAAACACATAAGCCAGAAGAAAAGTAGATGAATTTTGGTTTCACTGACCAGAACATGTACACAAGGTTGAAAAGGAAGAAGAAAACTCAAGAGAAATACCAAGAGCCCTGGGAAGCAGAAAGATGAAGCATGTAACCCGGATTATGTGATCTGGCAGGCAGCAGGAAATAAATCAATGGAAAAATTGTAAAAATAAGAGTGCTGCTGTTGAACCAGATTTTTGGACACTGACAGAGATTTCCTCTGGCATGGAGAAAGGGAATTGCTAGGATGTTAATAAACAATCTTGGATATACAAAGCCAAATTTTTCCTATTAAAATCAATCTTCTTGAGGCCTTTTGAAACTTCTGCTTTGAGTACTACTAAAGTTTGAGAACTCTGATCTTTTTTTGAAGTCCTTCTCCCTGCTTCTCCTATCCATAAGGGAGAGGCAAAAAAAGATTTCTTAAAAATGAAGGAGGCAGGTAGAAACAGAGAGCTTTTCCCATGGGATATTACAGGATTCATGCATTCCCATGAAGAACTTTTTCTTGATTGTTTCTCCTCCTAAAAGCAGCAGTGGAAAAAAAGATTTCACTAGAGATTACAAATTAAACTCAGTGTAGCATTTGAGAAAGTCTTTAATGTTGGTGCGAGCTGGGACTTCTAACAGTGATCTCAGTCAAGAGTAGCACAGGCAAGACCTGGACAGTTTTCCTGCGGCTCTCTGAATCCATCTTTACTGATCATCCTTGCCTCAGGCTGCTCTTCTTGGGTCAGATCCAAAGCCTTTCCAAACAGAAAGGTCCTCTAAATCTAATTAGGCTTAGGAGGAAACTCCAGGCACTCCAGGCTTGCTTTGTGACACCCTCCTCTTCTCCCACCGCTGCGGTAGGAGATGCTTTGTTGCAACCACTGCTGTGCAATTAATGCCAGACTGGTTTTGTGATATACACTGATAGGGAATAAAATGAAGTACTCACCTCCTTTCCGCTAGGGAATTCAGCCAGGACAACTTGTTTCCTAATGGATACATGCCAAGGGCTGACAAAAGATGTGGATCAGAGTCAAGCATAAATTATTTCCATTGTGTGCTTTGCTACCTCAGAGGAATGAGAAATCACCAAGAAAGAGCACTCTATCAAGCAGCCTATCTGCAAAAGCCAGGACTGCACTTCAACAAGCCCTGATCCCAGGAGCTCGAGCTCTCAACGGCTGCTGGCACAAAAATACTGACACCAGCCCACAGAAAGGTCCCTAAAACTTCTGCAGGAGAGATGAAACACTAAGTGGGCATGCATAGAGAATTAGTCTCTCATTTCAGCACACGGTGAGCAGGGAGGAGCATATGAGCCAGACCGTCTCAGGAAGCTCCCATTTCCTCTGCCCTTGGAAATAAGGAGCCTTTTAAAAGGTGAATAATAGACAGCAACCGCCTGATCCATTCTCTCGGACACCTGGGAAGCCATCAGCATCCACAGACCTTGACCCACCTCCCCGGAAAATGTCCTAACTACACCAACTAGCCTGTTCCGTGCTTGGATACATGAGTAGAGGTAGCCCAGCTGCCGCAGACACCAATTTACTTTGCTACTCTTTTGCTGCCACTTTCCAAACCTTCCACAGACAGACAGCAGTTGTGTGTTCCCAGCTAGGTTTTCCAAGTCTCCCACTAAAATTTCTCTCCCAAACATTTTAATTGTATTAACTGTTGGTTGCCAAAATCCTTTAATAGGATTGCTCTCTTCTTCTCTGCCTTTTCATTTAAGGTTTCCAACACAGTACCTTTAATATTAAAGGAAAAGCAGTCAATAGCCCACATGTCTGCTACTTTCCTAAGTGGGAGCAACTCTAAAGCTATTTAAATCCTAAATTCTAAGAAGAGAAGGAGAATTGCCTCTGTTTTTCCACAAAGCTGTTTAACCAAACAATCGGCTCTGCAGCCTTCAGAGAACAAAGAGACATGGCTGCAATATTTCAGTCTGGAAAGGTTGCTGGTGGAGAAGAGGCTTTTCCCCTAGTTAACCTTCACAGAGAGAGCCAAACTACCAAAAAAAGAAGAGCGAACCGAACACCCAGGCCTGAGGGCTCCCGTTGTTATTAGTCATATCCATCTCATGCTGCTTTTCTATTCCCTTTCTCTAATAAAGCGGTACAATGCCTTCTGGCGTGCCAGAGACCTCATGACTGTAGGGAAATCTATTTTCTTACTTCTTCCTGACAGAAAAGCCCTGTGTCCTGAGCAAAGATCCCCTCTCAGGCAGCAGAGCTACAAGACCCTGCTTTCCCCAGCCACCCGAGCTGCCATAAAGCTGTAATTAGCACCCACTTGCACTAGAAAGGGGTGATCACTCCCTGAGGCAAGAGGAGTGAAGGGTCGTGGCAGTGCTCTCGGACGTGCCATTTGCTGTTATCCACGTCCCCCAAAAATATCTTTTTGTACGAGAATGGTTTTGCTTCAGGTTTCGCACCACTCAGCGCTATATCCGGCAAGTGAAACTCTAGTTTGCAGTAGCAAGCAATTAGCAGAGGCCGGGTCATTAGGTAAGGATTCTTGGCAGGGTTTTTTTTCCCTGTAGTATATGCTTCACTCCTAAGCTAACGAGGCATCTGTCAGCAATTACATCCAAAGCCAGGCAACCCATCTAGAGTATACAGACTAAAGAAAAAAAGTAACTAAAAAGCTTTCAAGGGTGTCTAAAAGGCAAATCTCCATGAGGAGAGAGAATTGAACTGACAGGATGAAAAGTGTTAATTGTGGGAACAGCCACCGTCGGTTTCTGATAACAGCCATGGTAACTTTTTTTTACATACTTTCTCTCCAGTTTTGCATCTGGGAGTTCCCAGAAGCAAATACAGGGGCAGAGTGGAGGGGATTCACCGATAGCTTCGCTGACAGCAAATGGAGAGCCCATCCTTTAAGACATTTTTCCAGGTACAACTAGCTTGTTTCTGTCTCTGGACAATACACCAAGCTCACACGTGACTTCAGATTTTCCCTTTCCTACGTTCTGGACAGTGTCCACACAGTGAGGAAAGGTCACTTGCACGTGTTGCCACTGATTCACGGGCGGGATGCTGACGTCAGGAAAGAGAGATGTCTCCCATCCTTCAAAAGTGTTTATGCCAGCAAAAACAACTGCTAATTTTCTCTAACAGAGAATTACAAAGGCAAAATTATAATCCACGTGCATAAAGGTCTCTTATTCAACAAGGCAGCTCATGTCCACAGCTCTCTGTGCTGGCCTCAATGCTGCAGGTAACTAAAGCAAACCTACACTGGTGGCACGTGCCCGGAGACTATTTTCACACACACAATGAAACCCATCCACACACATACATGTCTGAGCACACAAAAATACATTTTTAACAGAAAACAAGTTTTGAAAGGATATCAGGGTCCCATTGTGGAGGAAATGAAAACAAATGCCATAGCTTAGGTTCCATTCCCTATTTATCTGTGCATTATGTCCTACCTAATCCTGCAGTGTCCGTTCCCGTGTGAGTGATGGCTACGAAAACGAGGGAAGAAACAAAAGTATCAGGCAGAGCCATGCAGGCAGCCTCTGTGCAGTTCCAGTTGCCACGGAGATGCTGTCCACTCCGTGTCCAAATCGGAACAGCTGTCTCATTTGCAAACTGACCTGCGGGCAACAACGAGCATGCTGTGGCCAGCGGTGGAAAAATGAGCAGAACCAGGGAAAAATAATTATGGACACCAATAAAAATGCAAAAATAACTCAACCCCCCACCTTGCTGCTAAAATAAAATATTTGAGCTAGCAAGATACTTGTAATGTAAGCTAATGAAGGACATGGTTTCTTTTCATGGCTGTTGAAAAGTGTGGTTACCATAATTTCTGCTTTGTACATTAAAAAGTGCCCATCCAAAGACTGCTACAGCTCAGGGACTTTTCAGAGGAGACTTATTAAAATTAAGGCAGTGTTTGAGAGCAACATTGTGCAACAAGCTGCTGGACCGGGGCAGATACAAGACTGAATTCCTGCTCAGGGTTCCTCTTCGACAAAACCTGGCAAGCCAGGGCTCCCACCACCCCTGAGCTGTTCACACAGGTTATGGCTCTTCCCACCTCTGTTCTCTCAGGATCACAGCTGTAAAGTCTCACAGGGACCAGTGCTGACTGCTTTTGCTGATGTTTAAGCTAAATATTGATGTCACGGGGAAGAGTCCACCACATCTGATCTGAGTTCAATATTTTAAACAGTGAAGTGAAAAAGGGATTTAAGAAACTGAGTAAATCACTGTACACGTGCAAAGGCAGAATGTTTATGTACTAAAATTTAGTTGGCCCTATTCATTTCAGGAGTCACTGTAAGATGGAAATGCCACCTTAACAAGCACTCCTAACCACATTTTAAAGCTAATGCTCCTAGTGTTTTCTATCTTTCAGTCAAAGAAATCAATGCACTTGCCCTTAAATCTCCTGCACCCTTTGCCTGACAGACATGCAAGCCTGATCCAGCCTGAGCTTCCTCCCTTCTTTGCCACCAATCAAATTAAAGCTCTTCTATCATTTCAGATATAAATATCCATGTGCAGTGGGCAAGATTTCAAAATAATATGTGTTTCTGAAATTAAGATAACTAAGCATGCACAAAAACAAAGAGCAAAAGTTATTTTGAAAATAACATCGCACCCTTCTATGTAATGTTGGTAACGTCTAAGTTAAATAAGTTTTTTTCATATGGCATCCTTAAAACTGCATTCAGAATTCGTCAGCTTGATTCTTTCTTCCCCCAACAGGTAATGTGTTCTGACTGCAGTGAAGGAGTTTGGGAGGGAGCCTGCCAATTTCAGTGAGGCTAACAGAGAAATTTCAAAGACGAAAGAGGACATTTTGTTCCAGCTTTCTCAGGTTCTATTAGGTGGATTACTTTACGTGAGCACAGGCACACAAACTGTACAAGCACACACAATGCATACTGGCAGCATGTGCTGGATTCAATTCAGTATTACCAGAAAGAAAATATTTTGATGAATTCACTTATGTGCTTGCATACTCAAAAAACAATCAGAATTTATATAATATATATGTATTATCTAAACATATGTAATTTTTCTAATTTTCCAGCATTCTTAAACAGGATTTCACATTCTTTATTTCTCTAGGTTTTCCTTTCAAACTTATTCCTCAGAATTCCTTTATCACATCACACTAAAACAAGAGTGCTGTTTTCTGTATTATCCTACAATAAACAACCTGACTACACTTAACAGAAAGAAGTAACCATTTTAAAAAACAAATAAAAAAAAAACCAACCAAAGTCAAAACAGATTTTAATTTCAAAATACTTAGGGTATTATTATATAATGAATAGCCTGAGGGGAGATGTTTTCCCCAGATGATGAGAAAGTATCTTGACAGGTTCCTTTAACTGAGATGCTGTTTTAAATTTATCTCTATCCTTAACAATCTGAATTTTAAGGGTCAAAAGCCAAGCAATTTACCAGCAAGTATTCCACCTTCCTATGCTTGTTTGCATTCCCAAACTCTATTCTTAATGGATTTAAAAGTTATAAAATATTAAAAATGTATTAAAGAGGTCAATGTCTTTGGGTTTTTTTTATTTTGGTTGGGTTTTTTGGTGTTAATTTTTTTTCTTAAGCACTTATTTCCTCCACAAGGTCACTGGTTCACTGGACTGAAACAACAAAGTGCATTATTAATACTATGTAATCTCAGAGATTCTAGAAAAGATCTATTGACCCATGGAACTCACTGGTTTGTGAATCTGCAACTCAGGCACATCTGACAAGAGCAGAAGCAGAGGTGCAGCAGAGACGAAAGGGGGCTGCCAAAATCATGAAACAAGTAGGCCTTTGCTGATGCTTTCTAGTTCCAGAGCCGCTTGAGGTTCTCTGCATTTGCGCTTAGCTAGAAATTCAGTCTCTGGAATGATGTTTTCTGCTCCTGGCATCTCTCTTGGCCTGATTTGTTGTTTAAATTTAATATTGTTGCTACTTTCAATATTAGCCAAAGCGCTTCAGTTATTTCTGAAAAGAAGGCTGGGCTTTATCCAGGTGTACATTCTGCTTTCAAAAATACCTGCTGTCTCTCTGAAAAACTTTTCCTCTCCCACCAAACAGGGGAAAGGTTAGTGATCTCCACAAATCTTGATTCTTTTTGTTAATTAAGCAAAATACTGTTCATAACTGCATGAGCCATTAGTAGCATCCTAGAGTGGTTTGGGTTGGAAGGACCACACGAAGCACATGTGTCTCTTACTGCATTTAGACTGTTTCTTTGTGGCCAAATACACTACTATAAACATATATACATACCTGAAAAACCTATGCTTTTAATGCATATTTACCCTGAAGACCCAGCTCAGTGAGTAATTTCTGCCCTTAAAAAAAACTACTGCCAATCAAAGTAAGGGTACTGGAATCTGGAAAGGTAGCAGTACAGGATAACACCCTCACATCCATTTCTGAAAGTCTCGCCCAAAGTCAAGTTCAAATTGTTTCTCACATGTGCAGTTCCACACCCCTGTGAACAATGAGACAAAAAGAAAAGAAACCTGTGGACCTGGACAAATGGGAATCAACCATGCCGCAACTTTGAATTGTGGCTGGATTTCACAAACTGTGTGAGGCTCCAGTGCCTCTTATCTCGTGAAAACTTGCTTGCAGTGTCTAGCAGCACAAAGCAAACTATGAGCTGTAGAATCAAATAATAAATAACGTTCCTCACATGCTGATTGCTGCACTACATGGTGTGGCACTAAAGGAAGTCTTGCAGCATTTTCAACTCTCTGCTGGCTGGGCGATGGAGAATTGAGCTGCTGGGAGAGATGGAAACCTCGTTGTTTAATGCCTTCCAGCATATTTGACTAAGTGGCAGCAGCAGTTGTTCCTCTCACGTGACCAGAACATATTAGGTCCATGAAGACCCCCAAGGTGGAGCTGTTCATGTGCTGGACAGTGACCTGCAGTGTGACAGAGCAGGCACGTGTCCTGTTCAGCAGTGCTTTCTGCAGCACCAGTAACATCCAGCAGCTCAGAGCAGAAGCTGCTTCATCAGTTGCTTGACAGTCCAAGATATGCTGGTATCTTTAAGAGTTCCTCAAGAAAGCAGTGTGTTCCTTTTCAGCTAAGCTTAGAAGAGAATCCAGAAAGGTCTGGAGAGCAGAACACTTCTTTGAAAAAAAAGAGAATCTGAAGTAAACTAATGCTGCATATTCAGAAACTTCTGTGAAAATAATTCTCAGTAAATACAAGACTGTCACTGCAGGTGATAGACACAGTAATCATGTAGAGTACATCCAGTAATGACAACTCAAGACTGAAACTGACTCCTGGCCTTGTCTGGATCATTTTAAAGCTATTTCTCACTCCCAAGTCTTTGGACCACCATCTGATAGTCAGCTGTTCCTGGCATGTCACACCTCCCTATCTAGAGCTGACCACACAAAGCAGGGAGAGTGCTTTTAAGGCTGTGAATTACAGACTCCTGAAATTTCGCATTTACAACTAGCAAGTTGTCACTGTAGAAAGCAAATAAAGCTCTTTTTTTATTCTTTTTTTGCCCATATAGGGGAGGCAAAGGACAACATCTCCTCTGGTGATATTTCAAACTGCTGTTTGATGGAGTTGACAGATTGCACCAAGGAACCGTTCTCTGCAAAGGCGTGTTCTGGGGATTTCATCGCCCGCCCGTCACCCTGCAGGACAGCGTGTTCCTGTGTGTTTAGGTTTCTGTACAAAGCACCATCTTATCTTAAAATGAATGCTCAGCTTGGTAGATTTAGGAGGCAGAGAAAGCAAGAGTGTATCTCACCCCATGTATTCCATCCATCTCTAGCACACATGGTGGAGGATACGCCGAATTCTTTTATTTGCTCTGGATCAGAACTATTTCTTGCTAAACCGCTTGGCATTCCTCACAGGTCCTGTGCTTCAAAAAGTAAGGCAGACAGGAGAGGGGTGTAGCATGAAGGGAAGCAATTTCTCTCTCATTTACTGCCAAATGCACACAGAGCATATGTTTGCTGGATGAGCTGTTCCTCAGTGAACTGCTCTCCTATGATGGCTAATGACCTGTAGGGTTTTGAGTGTGGTTTTGTTTTCACTCTTTTTAGACCTTGATTTGAGAAACACTTCTTACATCGATATATATCTAAGCTCTTTGACTTACCAAGCTCTTTGGTACTCCAGCACTCCCACTGTGCGCTTGGGCAGAGAAAAAGAGACAAACTCTGGGGGCAGCCCTGTGCCTACACCAGCAATAATGCACATTAGGAAAAGGGTATCTGTGTTCCCAGGAGCAATACCTGCTTGTGACCAACACAGCTGTGCTGGTCCACTCTCCCTGTTACATTTGATTCATTTTAGGCACAAGTCCAAGGTAGTCTACACGTTTGAGTCAGTCAGACAGGGTGAGACACCAGACGAAAAGGTGCACATGCATTCCTGGCTACAAAGCTAAACCTTCCCATTTAAAGAGGTCAGCGAGTGCTATAAATAAGGAAAAATAGTCACAACCTCATTGAAAATGTCTTCTGGAAACATGCTTTTTTTCAGGCCATTTTCTACTTTTCCCTTGCCTTTATGACCAGAATGGGTCAAAGTCCTGAGATATCTGTTGTGGTGGGAAGTTGCTGACACACACAGAGTTCAGTTGACAAAAATTACTAAATACATGTGTGGGGTTTTGTCCCTGAGAACATTTTAATACCCTTATCACAGCTTTATTCCCATCTAAATCTCCTTGGAGCTTTCATTTCCTGTCAGACATCAAGAAGGTTCATTTACAGTAGCCTCCAGACATATTTTCTGTTTCTCTGGAGTCCAGCTAGAAAAACTTCACCCATACCATCTCAGGGAGGACCTCAATGTTTTTCAACAAGAGCTTCTACAGATACACGTTCATCTCCAGGAGGAAGGCAGGTGACATTTTGGCTCTCCTGCTACATGGCTAAATAAATACTTTAAACCTACAAAGTCACTTCTATACTTAATACATTGAATTATACTTGCCCTTCACCAGCAGCAAAGCACAGAGTGGCCCTGGAGTGAATCAGCACCAGCAATGGGCTGAGCACTCTGGAGCTCTGCCCTCCACCTCTGCACCCGTTGTGTCCCATCCGTCTTCGTGAGCATTCCCGGGATTGCTTGCAAAGGACACTTTCTCATCAAGATGAAGCAAAATGATGCTGTCACAGTAGCTGCGACAGTACACTAAGCTCTGCTGGCTGGAGACACAAATCAGTGTTTATTAAACAGGAAAAAGGACAACTTGGAGGAGAGAAAAGCTGTCAAGCACCTTGTAACTCACAGCGGAATGCCAATAAAAGCACTGTAAACATGACTTGATTGTGCTTCCTGAATAGCTCATTATGGTGTCGAACCTGTGACAAATTTCATATGAATGTGAATTTAAATATTACAATCTATTTAGCATCTGAAGAACCCTTCTTGTAAATCACTTTTTAGGAAAGGGTGCAGAACGTGACAAAAAATATCTGGGGGTATTTAAGCTACATGTGCTGATGCTTTCACCTGGGCAATGTCTAGACTTACCTTCACTGTGTAACCAGGATATCCTTCTTCCTTTAAATAAATGTGGGGTTTTGTATAAACTGTGCAAACAGCAGCCACCCTACGCATGGAGGACAAATCCCCTGCCTACCTATAATGCTATTACATTACAATCCCCATAGGGTGGACTGGAAATCAGGGGCTGGGAGACCAAACGGCTGTTTCTACCCTTTCACACACTCAGCAGACTTTCACTTACTAGAATAAGAAGTTCTTGATAGAATAGCTTGATCTGGCTTTCTTTAGCTATATTGTGTAGCAAAGGGCTTTTGGCCAGACTGACACTCAGAGTTTGGAGTGGTCCCCACAGTTAAAACATAGCAAAGCTGGCCATGCTGGGACATGGTATAAAGGATATATTTGTATACTATTAATGCTTTTTATATATAGGCTCTTTTTCCTTCTCTCTACAAGATCAGTGATGGTGACCATTGTTTAGGCTGTCCACAAATAATAAAACATATTACAGCCACTTGAGGAGAAATTGTGGAGTGCAGACAAGTGCTTCTGCATTAGTTTGATTTATCCTGTATCATTTCAGCCCGAATTTCTCTTCAGGAACAAATCTTTGTTTCTCTCAAATTCTTGACATACAGTGGTACAAATTCTGCTCACTTATTTCATATTGATTATGGAACAGCCTGAGCTTACCACCTTTTCAGTGACAGTTTTCTTTGGAACACCCTGCACAGCAGGGGTGTGCCAGTTACAGACATGCGCAACTCATAGCAGCAACACTCCCCCTTCAGAATCTATAGATTTACACATTATTGAAGCCAGGTCATCTTAGAACTGGCTGTAATGAGAACAGGTTCTGAAATGATGTGCAAGCTTGAGGAAGATAATGTGTGAAATTTTGCCTTTTTTTCCCTCTTGTGAGGAGGTGGTTTGAAGGGGATTTTGAAGCTTGGAATAATTGGAAAAAATTGTGAGCAAATTATTTTTATAATACTGTAACAGAGGTGCGTGCGAAGAAAAATGGCTTTTTGTCTTACCACATCCTCCTCACTCCCAATTTTAATTACCACAGTTTGGCACCTGATCCTGCACAGAACCATATAAAAGCCACACAGGCCAGCTCTTTCCAGACAGAGATAAAAGAGAGGGAGGGAGGAATCAATTAAATCCTTTTGAAATCTTTTCAGTGAGTTTCCTTCTAAAGTCACTGTTCTGGTTTCTGCATAGCTCGTACAATGACATATGCTCATAAATAACAAACAGTTCCTGCCTCCTCTTGTTGTCTCTCTTTTTCCACCCTCTGCAGAATCAAAACAAAACAGGCTTATGATTCTGGTATTATAAGCAAGCCAGTCAGGGTCCAGAGCAAACAGGCAGCTGAGCATGTTTTCAATTCACAGCACAGCATAGAGCTTTCAAATGAGCTGGTTTATTCAGTGTTGCAGGCCACTGTCACCAGTGGCTGCTTACTGATTTCATCTCAGGCACAGAATGGTGACACACAGTTACCAAACTAAGCTAAAAGAATCCAAAGCAAAATTTGGTAACTGCAGTTACCAAAACGTAGGTTTTTTGGTTTTGTTTTTACCATTGCAATATTGTGAATTTCCTCCCCTCTCAAAAGGAGTGTGTCCCTTATTTCTGGGATCCCCGGAATAAGGAAGAAGGTTTCCTGTTCAGCTCATAATCCTTCCACCTCTGGCTTGTCCTGCTGTGCATTGAACAGGTCTGACTCGACTGACCTTCCCTCCTTTCAGCACAAAGAAACAAGCAGCAAGGTGAATGCCTGGTGTCTTTGGATCTGGTGACATTTAGCACTGTAAACACAAGCAGAGCCCTTGAGAGGCCGTGCTGGGGACACCTGCCTTTTGCACTAAATGATAAACTCTTTAACCAATGTCTCTACCACAGCACAGAAGAAAGGGTGGATTGCAGCAGGCCAGCACCCCCATGGTGACCAGCTGCAGTTTTCCAGCCGAACAGAAGCGATTGTGAGAAATTACACCATCAATGCAACACCGGAGTGTACACGAGAAATGTTACAGCGTGCAGCCCAGCATGTCAGGACAGGGACAAAAGACACGTCCACTTCCAAGGTGTTTGTTTTCCATCTGAACAGACTGTTAGCACACCTCTCCATGTCCTGTCCCACAGTGCCTGTGTCAGCGAGCCTGCCCACCTCAGGGAACAAAAGGCAAGCTACAGCATGAGGCCCAAAACCTCAGTCCAGGGATCAACATTTTTGGATTGTTTACTGCCTGTTTGCTGCTTTTCCAGACACAGAATATAGAGCACAGACCACATCAAGGGGTTTTT
This sequence comes from Machaerirhynchus nigripectus, assembly GCA_013397975.1. Taxonomy (NCBI): domain Eukaryota; kingdom Metazoa; phylum Chordata; class Aves; order Passeriformes; family Dicruridae; genus Machaerirhynchus; species Machaerirhynchus nigripectus. The sequence goes on along the minus strand of VZRQ01002909.1, from coordinate 1,493,849 downwards.
TCCTCTGGAAAAATTAATAAAAGAAAAATTCACAATTCAAGTTCCTTTTTGCAAATTTAACCCCAGATGTGGAGGAGAAGCTGTAGTCCCAATAAAATAAGTAAAGTCTATTCTTTCCTTTTCTTTCTCTGCCAGCGATACTGGGAAGCTTCTGAGGGAAACTGTAAATGAATAATTTTTTAGCTTGTCAAATTTCCATTCTCTTTATTAAAAATGATGATGAACTTCTGTATGTGATTACTTCAGCTGAAAACAGCCTGGCTGCACTTGCAAGACAGAAGCTGCCTGAGCACTGAGCAGAGTTATCAGTGTTACAGCTGGGGTACGGAGTTACAGGAATAATCCTGCAGCACCCGCGGAAAAAACCAAGCCACAGATGCTCCCTGCATTAGAACTAATCAAAATTCAGACCTTCAGCTCCCCAGAAAATTCTAACATTTTGAAATGTGTTTGGGTTTCAAAAGAGAATGAAAATACACAAGCAAACTGTTACATACAATTTCCAAATTATTCTGTTTGGATATGTTAAGCTGTCCAGCCTCAATACCATGGAAACATTGAGCCAGGAATTCAGCTTATTTTACAACATCAGAGAAAAATCCCCTGATTTTTCAGTTAGGATCTGAGAAAGGTTTTGCTTCAAAACAGGCCAGGAGTGGAGAAGCCTGAGTCAGCTACAGAGCTCTTGGCATCTGCCTTATCCACCTGAGCTCCTCTTAACATGGTGCTACACCCAACAGGAGAGGCTGGTTCCTCCACGAGCAACACAGAACATTAAAAGCAAGACTCCTGATGAGAATCATGGTATTGATGCATTGGAAAACCTGTGACATTTGATTAATCACTTCATAAAGAGCCTTTGAATCATTTAGTAAATCCTTCATAAAAACTGTGCTGGTGAAACCTTCTATGTAAACAAGAGTTTCATAAGAATTAATCAGTTTTCAGCTATCAATCAGCTGAATAGAAGAAAATTATTTCAGCTGGATAGAAGAAAACTGAGGAAGTATAAAAGGCTTTTAAGGCTCCAAGAGATGCAGAGATTAGGTTTAGGTCCACCATTTGCAAGAGAAATCTACATTAGATCCCAAGTAGGAGCAGCAGGAAGGAGTACAATGCTTTTCCCTAGGGTACCAGGTTCTCAATCAGTGTGGAGGAACTCAAAGCTATGTTCACATTTGACCCTGCCTCAAGCTTCCTGGGTTCTCTAACTTAGCCCAGCTAAGGAAAGCTCTCCATTGTGACAGACATTTCAATTAGTCAAATATCCACGACCAAACTAACAGTGTGGCTGATACATAAATCCCAGTTGTGCTGGAGAGAGTTTTCTTTGTCCTTATTTTATTTTTGTGTGTGGTAATAGAGACCCAGGTTGCTGGAAAGTATCTTTATAAATTGAATGGCACTATTTGAGTTATAATTAAATAACTATATGCCACTGTATTATGTGGAAGGATATTATGTGTGGCACCAGGAGGATGGTAGAAATCAGTAAGAACAAAAGTAGAATCTTGTTCTTCTTATGATTAGTAGACTTCCAAATTGGAAGAAAAAAAAAATCAAGACCAAGAACAAGCCCTGGATGCTGGGAGAACATGTTTTATTACTGACACAATTGTGTTTCCACCAAGACACACAGCAGATTTTGAAAGAGAACATGAACTCTGTGCCAGTCTGGCTAGAGCCCACAGCCAAATTTGAAGCCTCTGATGCAGAATAAGCAGACTCTAATAAGCCAGTGATGCTGTTTAAGCTCTCTGCACATGCTCAAAGAACTTCATTCCTGCTGCCACACTTGGCAAAAGCAGCCTCTAAAGAAGGGAGACAGAAGAGAAAGAAACTGAGGAGCAATGTGAAAAAGCTCCTTAGAAATAGCCACATCCAGCCATGGCTCTCCAGAACATGTGACTTGTTTGCAGCACAAACACCACAAACACGCATGGATGTTATCACTTTCCACATGTACTCAAGTCCACAACACAGCAACGTTCCCAAGCTCTTCTGTGATGGAGACATGTGAAAACAAAAGCTTAAATTCCACTCAGAGTGGGGAATCCAGGAAAAAAGGGAAAGAGAAAGCTCCGGGAAGCCAATGCTCCCTCAAATGAATGATAAGCAGAGAGCAGGGTAAATTAGCTTTTACACCTTGCCCCTAACACTCCCAACCAGTTAAACTAACTACAAGCAGGAGAAAGACACCATCAAGGCAGAATGTCACCTTGAACCCCAAATAATCCTTTAAAGTTATTTCTACAAGACTTAGCTGAATACTGCAGAAAAAACTGCTGGGTAAAATGTCAGGGACCATTCATCACTAGACTCTGCAGCAATGGCAGCATCAGACCTCTGTTGCCATAAAAATGCACCTGGATTTTCTAACAAGATTAGGAGAGGCAGAAAACCAAAGAAAATTTGGAATCCTCCTTGCTTTATGGACCAGAGAAAATATTTCTTTTTACAAATTCCCCCCTCATTCTTTACTGTTTTGAGACGTGAATTGTTCACTTTCTTTAGGGTTTTTTGAACATTCAGATTATACATCCAAAAGGGGAAAATTTCCTTGTGTGAGTCCAAAGAAGTGAAACGCTCTTGCAAATGGACACACTTGGACTGGCTTCAACAGACCTTCACCAGTTTTTATCAGCACAACATTTGGTCCTCTCTATTCACTGTTACTACAGAGAGCATATACTGAGCATGCAAACAGAATAACAGAACATACAAATAACTTCTAAATTGTCAGTTATCTCATATTTCTCTTTTAATTAACAGGGTTTAATCACATTCCCAGTTCTAGCAAAGCTGCAGATTTTAGGCTGTAATTATTCTGTCTAGTAAAATGTGGGTGCATGCAATGTTGTAAAGTGCCTTCTGGATTGACCACTGACCCATGCTCAGGGAAATGCTGTTTCTTTTGAAGTTAAAACTGTGTTTCAAGTGGAAAAAAATTAAAAATGTTTATTATTGGAATACACATGATAAAAATCAGAAACAACAAATTTGTTTGGGAGTGGGGGACTGCTGCCCCTTGTTAGGTGCTCCTCTGTATGAGGAACTTGCTGGAGCTGATTATTAACTGCATTAACTGTATCTTATCCAAAAGGAGTTCCCACTGATATCATGACATTTGATCTCAGTAAGCACCAATGAAATAAAAAAATTTGCTCTAAGGTACAAAAGTTTTGGTTTGCTTCATGCTGGCTCCCATGTTTGGAATTAAAAAAACCCACTTCATTATCTTGTGAAGAGACAGCTTATTGCTGATGCTTTACCCCAGCATAAACATAAGGTACCTAAAGCATTGAAACTGCTTACAAGCACCAGTCCACGTTTTCATGCTTACATAATAGCCTGGGCAAATTCACAGGGATAACTTGAAAAAACAACTGTCTAATGCACACAGCTGAATGGAGATGCAACCTGCAGCTAAAATAATTTTGTCTATTTGAGTACTGACAGGACAGAAAAGGAAAGTGCTGGAGAGCTGAGGAAGCTGTTACAAATCACACCTGTGAATTCATTTGGACAAACTTCCATTTATTCCAGATGAAAGGTTTCATCCTGTGTTCTCGAGCTATCTTTAACATAGAAGAGCTGTAGGCCTAAAGCTTCATGACGGAAAAGACCTACTTTAAACATAGATTGGCCCATTGTTACAAGTTAGTTGTCATTAGCATTTTGTTTGGCTTGGAAAGCAAGACGGCTGTGTCCGGAGATAATGCCCCAACACCTGACCTGAAGACTACAATGACTCACAGCTCAGTTGCCCTCTTAGAGCAAGAAAAAAAGCACACTCAAAATTCGGTGCCTAATATGAGGCATCTGTTCCTAATCTAAATGTTTTGCTTTACTCTATAATTAGGTTTTCTAATTCCTAGTTTGAGATTTGGGTACAGATTGGATACTTTAGAACTAACATATTTGGAAATGCAAGCAATTATTAAAAGTCAAGCAGATGTCTGCACAGCCCTCCTTCATTTGCACTGCAAACACACTGTCTGCTCACACAAATACAGGCCCTGCAGATTAGGAATTTAAAAGCTTCACAGGGTACGGCTGTGTTCTGAGAAGACAGCACAAAAAGATCCCTGTTCTGAGTATAAAAGCACGCCCGAGCACTTCTGGCTTTGGGATCCCTCTGAACCAGCCACGGGAGAAAGTTCGGAAGGAGCGAGAGGTCCTTGAAACTCTTTGTCTGCTTGTTACACGACAGAAGTTTTGAAAGCTGAGCCTAAATGAAGGAGGCATTTGCTTTGCTAAACCTTCCAGCACACTGCCAGCGTAACTGAAGAGGGCTGACTTCTGTCATCTGGGGCCAGGTGAGCAGCTGGTCTTGAATTCAAACACTGCCGGTGTTTTAAGGCAGGCTAAGCACTAAACTGTTATTATTACACCAGAATCACAACAGCATTTCAGTGCAGTATTTCTCTTCAGTGATTATAACTATTCCTCATATACAATATCTACAGCATCTTAAAAAAGAGTCTGTATGACTGGCTTCATCCCATCCCAGAAAACATATGAATTCCTCCTCTATTATCTTTTAAAGCATTATAGATTATGGCCTCCTTTTCGGAAAGCACTTAAAGCGATGATGGTTGCATGTAAATTATGGAAATTTCCATGTTTTCCATATTAAAACCATTTAGATTTCCTAAGAAATGTAAGTCTACTGCCATTTACTTTTGGCAGGGGAAATAATAATATTTGGAGGATAAATACATTCCTTGAGACAGATCCATAATAGTTCAGCTGTGGACTGACAGGTTCCTCTGAGTGATGTGGGCATGAAAAGCCATTTTATAATATATATTAGCTCTCTCATTGCATCTGTTTATCATTTGTGTTATTTTCCATTTATGAAATTCCTCCAAGGATATTTCTGTTCTCTAAAAATCATTCCCAGTGCCCACAGCCTTGTGGGACACCCACCTATAAACAGCAACAAAATAAACAAACCGTAGTGCACACAGAATGGAAGATGATATATAAGAAAACATGTGCTGTCAGGTGCCAAATGGCTATTAGAAACAAGCATGGGGATAACATCACTTCAAAAATCATCGGGCAAGAGGTGTTTTTTGACCAGATCCAAACAGAATATTTGGATCCAGACAGAATATTTTAACATGGGAAAATGTCTCAAAAAAAATTACCAAAAAAATTCCAGAGGCTAAAATGAGCTGGTGCTAGCTGGGCACTGATAGCTGCATCCTGACTTCAGACAGTATTTGAAAACAAACCCGCTTTCACCTGTGAGAATATCAGCTGCAAGCCAGAGGGATGTGAGCTGTTTTTTCCCCTTTTGAGGGTCCCTTTGAGATGTGAATAATATTCCATTCATGTGTTAGTGCACCTGGTGACACACACAGCTTTACCAAGAGCTGCCACACTGGTATTTCTCAGACAAGTACCTGATCCACGCATTCAGAGAAATCTCACTGCCTAATGTCACTGTCAAAAAATCCTCTCCTACAAAAGCACTTCTTACATGCCAGCTCTTCTAAACCACACTGGGTTTCATCAGGCACTTCCAGTTTATAGCCAGATCACAGAGACTATCAAAGCAATCACCTTCCAATCAACAAACCCAATCTGGACTCTGTTTGGAAGGGACTGTGTCAATGAGCTACGTTTTAAAGAACTGGTTCATTTACACAGGAATGAAAAAAACAAAAATTCCTACGTACATCTGAGACAAGCCACAAAACAGATGAGGTGCCACGAAGCACAAAGTATGAATGAATGCCATGAAACTGCATATGAACTGTAGGGTAATCAACTTTTTTTTGACAAGTCACAAATCGCAGCAGATATATTTTGTCGCATGGTTCCTGCTGCTGCAAAGCCACAGCCAGAAATACTACCAAGTCTTCAAACTGTTTATAGACATGCACTAGAAAATCATCTTAGCTAGGCCCAGTGGGTGTTTACAACAGCTGTAAATTCCCTTCTAACTTGCACAGCTACAATGACTTTTACATCCCTTCCCTAAAAAGTGAAAGAAATTGTCCACTGCTGAGAAGATGCTCAGTTTTTTCTCTCTCTATCTCTACTCGCTTCCAAGAATGTGGAGCCTACCCCTTCTTGGAGAGACATCCACTCTTTTTGGTTCTGACCTTTTTTCCTGCTCTAGAGCTGTTTGCTCTTGAAAAACATTTCACAATTAATTTCTTTTCCCTTTCTCACCAATGAGCAGGAACCTACATTTCTCCCAGGTGTGTCCTTCTCTTCAGAAAATATTTATTTTGACCCTCTCCTGGTGCTCTCTTCACCGTCACGGAGAAGATGAGCAAAGGACATCTCTAACAAGTGGAAGAGTTTTATTAATTTTGACTGGGACTGATGTCTTACTGATGGTGCTCCCTACCCTCAGTGAGTGTCACCCAAGTGGACAGACCTCGTTAGCCTCTACCTTACCCCAAATAAAGTGCCTTAAGCCCACGTGGCCCCAGAGCAGTTCTGTTCTTACAGTAAGAGGATAGGTTGCATGATCTGTCAATCAGGACATCAGCATCCTACTCTCAGAGCAAGCAGGATCTGGTGCATTGCCTTATTCTGGACTCTAAGACTGAAAAGGATGTTTCATGGTTATGCCATTCTTGAAACAGAAAGTCAATCACACAAACAAGCTCCTCACATGCAATTCAAGGCTCTCTTTCACCAAGAGATCCTCTCATAGAAGGCTTTTTATGGGAATGCTTCATTATCTACCACGTGTGACTGATGGGCATAATTTATTGGCCAAAAGGCTGGGCCTAAAAATCCCAGTATCACAGACGAATACTCATCATCAAAGAACAACAAAGGACTTTCAGGACATCTGGAGCTACAACGCTATCCAAGAGAGCCAACCGCACAATTCCAAGCAATTCCAAACTAACACACAATCATCGCAGTCCTGCTCACTGATTGACTTTCTTCCTGTTGGGGGAGGAGGTCGTGGGCTTCAGAGGGGATTGGGACAGGTTTTTATGACCAGCTGTTGACACTGCAGCATTTAACGTCGAGGCGAGTCCAGCTGCTGTTCTCTGTTAATAGCAATCATAAAGCCAGACCCTTTGCTGGCCTCTAAGTAGAAGTTTAACTGTCCCACAGGGCATCTTCGAAAAGAGGAGTGAATGACCCTGATGTCTAGACTAACATTAGTTTCATCCATAAAATTCAGGTCGTAATGTACAAAGCTGTGTATGAACTATTGCTGAGAGCATAATGACTGAGTTAATTGCCTATATAATCGTTCTCCAATCCAACCAAGTACCCTGAGATAGTTTGAATGGGAGAAGTACCATTAAAAAACTTTAGGCTAGACTAAACTTTAATGACATGACACTTGCAAATGATAAACTGAGAAACAACTCAGTAAAACACAAACACTGTAAAAGAAAAGGTGCTCTGCTTGTGCCATTAATGGATAAAAGATCAGTTCCTAATGAGTTCATCCTGAAAGCTGCAAATAGGTGGAATGTGGCAGATTACATATGGGAAAATCCTTGGGAATTTCACCTGTACTACAAAAGCACAGGCCAACCTCCCTCTTCCCCTAATGCCAGTGATAATTTCACACAAGTCCAACTCATAGAATTTCTCCATTTGTGATGGACCAAGGCAGGGTCTGGACATGCTGATTGCTGCAATAGCCTGGAGAAAGGCTGGCTGGCAAAATAATTCTGATTTTTTTTCAAGAAGCAATATCAAACTCAAGTGTGTTTTGCTAAGACACAGGAGGGTTGGCAAACCAGATGAACTTGCAATCCTGTTTTATTCATAACTGACACAGGAGATGGCTGTGAAGGTTACGACATTTTCTTTTATAACAGCTACAGTTGGGCTAAAACAAGTAGTAGCTGCAGCACTAATTGACTCAGCCAGTGCATTTCCTATTAAACCTTAAACATTAAGAATTCATAGGCAGAACCAGAAATAAACTGTGTGTGGGCATGAAGGTACATGTAACGGTAAAAAGCTAAGCCTGCATGAAATTATATTAACTTCAGCTGAATGGGAAGATCCATAGTGAGATTAGAAAACTGTTATTTTATTTGTTGGCTTTCAAGTAAGTCATTGTTAGCTTGTTTGGCTTTGTCATTACCTTTCTAGCTTTTAATGCAACATGGTTTTATCACATGCAACACGGTGCCATTTCACATCATGTACCTAATAGGATAATGTCAGGCAGGATAACATCACGCCATTGGAAAGACATCAGGATCACACTGTACTCATCAGACATTGTCCCTGGCAGACTGTGGAGCTCCCCCTGTGATTTCATCCAGAACACTCTCCCTCTGACTTTGACTTGACAATGCTGTTTTGAGCAGTAAGTAGAGCCAACCACCAGTTCTTAAAACAAAGCTAGGCCATGGTTTCAGGGTCCTGTTCTAGTACTTGTCTGCTGGAAAAATACTAGAAAAGTGGGCAAGGATAGAGGCAATTACTGTAAGTTAAACTAGCATTATGCAAAGAGAAAATTATATATATAAAACAGTCCTCAAAGGAAATTCTGTTGGCATAGAACTGTTCCAAATACATCCAGATGACCTCAGTGATGAGCCATAGAAAATATATGCCTGTGGTCCAAACCTGCCATCTACAGAGATATTTCTTTAGGATGGAGACAGCAGCAGGAACATCAGTCCTACTTTTTTAGCGAGGTAAAAAAACCTCAAATCAACAGACTTGTCAAGTTGCTTGTCGTATCACAGAAATAAAATAAAGTTAAAGCTCACAATTCCCTGAACCACATCTCATCTATTCAATCACAGGGCACACTGGACAGAAGACTTGGTCATCTTCCCTTGTATGGGATTGATCTGCACTGGAAGAAAAAGTTTATGTAGCCTAGTTAATAAGATTTTAGGAATCTCCCTGTCAGGAGGTAAATACTATAACTTTCATAGGAGATGAAAGATCCAGCTCACTTACAAGCATACAACACAAACGTTCTTGGCACATTTAAAAAAATTAAGGCATTGCCTCTGCCAAGAGAACGTGATGGAAAATTTTGCTGCTGAATTGTTCATGCAGTAATTCCAATCAGGTGTTCATAGTTTTACTCCACTGAAGTTTCTCCAAATTGGCCTTAAATTCTCAGTCCTGTCTTCCTGAATGATTATTAAGAAGTGAGATAGCTTGCAGATATTTTATTTCTCTGCCTTATAGCAAACAGACCGAGCCTTTGATGGAAGTTGTTCTCCTCTTACCTTCAAGGAAAAAAAAAAAAAACCAACAGCCTTCACACTGATGATAAAAATAAAAGCTTTAAAGTGTTTGTAAACTGTGCAGCAAGTAAGAATGAAAAATGTCGTCAAAACACTTTGTAGGTTAAAAAACTTTGTATTCATGGAATTTTTAGAAACTAAATAGAAAAAACATTTAGGAAAAAGTTTAGAGTAAAAAAAAATCCTTTATCAATCATTTTCCCCAGTTTCTACTTATAACCCCTCCATATAAATGTAGCACTTTATTTCCACTTTCTTTCCTAGAGGGAAAGAATACAGAGAAGGATTTTTCATTCTTGACTGGCTTATCTGTCATTAATGAACACAGTGAGCATGTTAACTATCCAAGCACACTTACTTCCTTTGACTCCAGTTCAACCTTAACAGTCTCTCAGCACTTCACATGATTACAGTCAGTATGAGGGGAGAGGGAAACATTGTTCAAGTGCCCTTAGAATGCATCTTCTACTCTGAATATCCTCTGTATATTTCCCCTGGAGTATACAGCCAGGAAAAGATGGTCCTTGAATAGTTACAAAAGAGAACTAGATCAAGACAACCACACTCATTTTAATTCACTGCCAAACAGACCTGAATTTGGGCTTGGAAACAACTGTTTAATTATCTTCATTTAATGATATCTCAATCTCAATCAAGAAAAGTAATTAAATGAATACTTTAAAAGTACTTAAAACTTTTTACTAGAATTATTCTGATACAGAATAATGTCCCTCCCTGGGCCTTTGTTATGATACAAAGGATGTTAAAACAGCCAAAGACTATTCATACTAGCAGTTTATAATATGAGAAGCACAGACACCACCTCACTGGTGATCAGCTCCCCAGTTAAAAACATTTTTACAGCAGCTGACAGAGCTGACATTGACATGAAGCAAATGAATGATTAAGAACAAAAATACACTGAATATTCAGTCACTAACTAGCCAAACACATCACATCTCCTCTCTCCCATGCAGGGAAATCTACTTGGCCCTTCCAGCTGTACTTTGCAAAGTCCACAGCTCCTGACTGTCTCTGTGAAGTTTCATCTGCTGCACCATACAATTCACCCTTTTATGTGCTGCTTCACACAAGACATAGGGTCTCTCCCACACCTATTGCTTCTGCTGCACCAAAGCACATTAGTATTTTTATTAGACCGTAAACCACTGTCTGAATCTAATGATCTAATCTTACACTTTCAGATTTGGCATCCCACTGAATAGTGTTGAGCTCTCGTGGTTTTTATCTTACTTCAGCTCTCCAAGTGAAGTCCCACATTTCTTCAGGAACACCTGACTTTTTTTGATTGCAATTCCCCTTTAGCGAATAACAGGTAACAAATCCTACAAAAAATCTCAGCACCTGCTGGTTCAGTTGTACCAACATCAGGAAAATCTCCTAAAATGGTCCCAATCACACTCAGCAGCTGCTGGCAGGGAGCCAACTGCAGCCTATTCCCTCAGCTTCTGCTCAGAGTGAATTGTTACCATCCATTTCCCTCCAGGGCTCAGGGCAGACGCCACTGAATGGAGGTTCACAACGAGTCCCTGCTTATCCTGCACAACCCCCGTGTCCACAGAAAGGTACAAACTGGGACAGCCTCACACCATCTCCTCACCAGCTGTACAACTTGCTTACCACAGGGGAGCTTTGGTGTGACTGAATGAGCTCTGGATGTGCTTTTGTGTTTAATTTTTCACCACTGTTCTGAAGCCCTCAATAGCACACGTGACATCAAGACTCAGACACTGCATTATTTGCTGTTACTGACGTGCTATAAAATGACTCCAATGTAACTTCCTACCTCAGTAGCAAAACTCAGCACAAAAATGCAACCTATCAATATTATAAATTAAGTGTTCAATGCTTTCATACATGTACTCAGCACAAAAATGCAACCTATCAATATTATAAATTAAGTGTTCAATGCTTTCATACATGTACTTACAGATGCTTGCTGTTCCAGACTTTGAAGCTGGCCTGCTTAAAATCTACTCAGTATGTCTTCCTCCTCTCTCTCCACCCACCTCTCTTTTAGCCCCATTCTGTCAGTACAGCAGAGATGAGACTTGAATCGTTAAAGAAGTCTCAGTCTAAAGGGCAGCTGCAAGACTGCCTTGTCTCCATCCTTCCTCTCCTTTCTCCTTCAACCTAATGGACAAACATTCCCTCAAGGCTAGCTTTCCCTCGAGTGTTCTGGCTAAAATCTGCCTCCCATGAGAAGATCTCACAGCTCCACTGTACCCTGCACCCTCTGCTGTTCCCGAGCACCTCTCTCCTGAGTTTCCAGAGCTGGGCCTACGAGTTTCGGCATAATCTCACTGACCAGGTTCATCGAGGGGGAAGTAAGAGTCCTGTGGCCCAAGCAAAGAGCAGAGTTCAAAAATATTGCATGAGCAGTAACAACACACAGATTCTTGGCTCTCTACCATCCCTGTTACTTACTTCAGTGCAAAGGGAACATAATAGACAGTGAAATCTAAATGCATTTGCTGCCTCATCTCACTAGTGGTACATGTAAGTTCCCCACAAAGGTGGGAAGTAATCACAGCCCAAGAACTTTTCCCTTCCTCCCAACTTTTTAAAAATTATTTTAATTTTTCACAGCTAGCGATTTAAGAGTCTTGAGAGACATACAGCTAGGGGAAGCTGCCTTTAATACTCTGACATTTCACACAAGCTGAAGAGCTGCTCCTCAAATATTTACCTAAAATGTATATGCTGGTAAATTCCAGTGGTCCATAGCAGAGTTAGGATTTATTCCATTTACTGATATGATCATAGAAAACAGTTTAAACAGGTAACTAGCTCAGTCTTTAAAGATTTCACAATGAAATGAAACCAAAGGTTTGGGACTTGGTGCATTCAAGATTGTTCCTCACTCTCTGTAATATCACTACAATTCTTCCTCGGAATTACAGCTGATGGAGTTCTGCACTCTCAAAATGTGACTTCAAGGCATAGTTCAGGAGTGACTGCTGTGCTGTAAACTAGTTTGTGTTTCACTGTGGAGCCACAGATTCACGAGACAAAACCAGTTGCAATACAAGCATATTAAGAAACCCCCCCTTACAACAGATTAAATAGAAACAGTTGGATTCATTAAGTCTTAATACCAACATAAGGATTAATCTACCCACCTGCATGCTTAACCAGCTCTGAAGTGCACACAGGGATGGGTAAATTATCTTTTCCAATGCTTCTGGGTTTCAGATTACAAGCTGGTGTGAGCTTTACTGTACTGAGATGGCCAGCACAGGACTCACTCTGCCTAACCGTTTTCATCTTGAGAACAGCATTGTAACAGCACTTTGTCTTCCATCTTCGCTCATTGACACTGCCTGAATATAAATCTGGTTTTTTTTTCTGTTTTCTCCTAATCTGTTTCTAACTTTCTACTTACTTCACAAGGGCAAAGGAAAAGCTCTTTTAGGGTGTACTGCCATTATCTACCTCAGTTTACTCCAAACAGCCACTGTACAAGATCTGTACTTGACCGTTTCCATACCTGGCCTCTTTCTTTTGACATCCGTGGGACAAATAACAGACTGATCAATTCTGAGAGCAGCCTGTGTACTGAACTCACTGCTGGGAGGAGCAGGAACAGCCCTGTATACAGAAGGATGACACGAAGTGGTCATAACAGGAAGAGCCATCTCAAAATTGAAGCCAGCACTTGGAATAACTCTTACAGCAAGGAGGCTCAGTCTCACAGAGACAGGTGACAGAAGAACACCCCGCAGTGTCTCAGCTGAGCCACGCCCTAACCCCGCTCCTGTGCAGGTCAGAGTGTAGCTTTGGGAACTCCCTGTGAACTGCAGCACATCTTTTCCCAGACAGCTCGGAGCACACCAGCCCTGGGAAGGAAGTGTCCTGAAGAAATACTCCCAGCTCTGCCAGATCCTGGCTTTGACCTCACCCAGTCACTGCAGAGACGGGACAATGGTGTCCTGCTGCGCCATGTTTTCAGTGCTTGCTCGGGTGGGGTGGGTCATTTTGGAGGTGAAGAAGAAGTAGGGAAAGGAGAAGGAAAGTGATATTAAAAATAGCCAGCAATATACAGCTGCTTCAACCAAAGGTAACAGAAAACACGTAGCTTCGCTTTGTCTTTAAAGTAAGTAATTAGGAACATAACTGCAAGAGAAGCATAACAAGCTTCCCATTTAGCTGGCTATTATTCTCTGCATGTGTACTTTTTTTAACATAACCTCAGCTGCAAAAAGTCACATCCTGTTGTTAATTTACGGAAACTAAGCAGAGGCTCTATAACAGAGGTTAATTTGGGTTTAAAACAAATTAAGTCCCCCAGAATCGCATACTGCTGATTAAGCTGACTAAAAGCAGTGCCTGGGACAAAGCCTAATTTTTTCTGACAAATTTTTCATCACTGGACACAGCCTTTTGTGAACTGGGATTATGCCTGTTCTAAGATCCGTCATCCAGGTCTCCAGTGTCAGGAGGCCCCTGTGACACAAGTGAGGCACAGGGACAACCTCTCAGGATTAATTCCAGCACCTCTACATTGCAGCTGCCTGCCTTAGAGATGGCTCAGCCCCAAGGGACTCACTGCCACTGCTGTAAACCCAAATTATCCACGAATTGTAGCATTATTGAGATTTCAGTGTATGCATCCAGACCCTGCTGTTAAAAAAGTAAGTATGTCTCTGACAAATGATTCTGCCAAACCTTTGGTCCAAGCAGTGACATGTAGAAATTACTCTCATGTCTTGCTTTTTAACCTGAAAAATCCACACCATTTCCTACCCTTATCCAAGGAATGGAGCATGGGGCATGGAGTGGTTCTGTTCAAGTTCACAGAATTTTGGCACAAATTTTGTTTCAGGGGAAAGTGAGACAGAGAAGGTTGAAGCATTCAGTGCCTTTTCTGCAATAATGGTGAAGGCTGGCACCTTTCCAGAATGGTGTAATAGGCACTGACACAGGCTCGTGCACACGTGTGGGATTTGCAGCTCTCAGGCTACATTCAGTGAGCAAGGTGGGGAATCAGTGGGGAAGGCAGGAGGTTTGGCCAGGCAAGGCTGTGCCCCTCACATAAATAAGTAAAGTACTTTTTTAGCAGCATCATTACAGCAGACTCACCTGTGAACCACAGAAGTACAGCCAGTCACTATTATCCCAGAAAATGAAGCAAGAACAATTACCCTTAATCCTTGTAAAATATATATATATCATTAGAACCCCATACTAATTAAGCTAATTACTCCCCTCATGAGAAAGAGTTTCTTCTATACCTGTACTGCATACATCTCCTATTTTAATCACTACAGTCCCTAACACCAACAACGATGACATTACAACTTTACTGTAAAACGAAAAACAAAAATTTTCACGTTAGGAAAATAAAACCCCAACGTGGAACTCATTGGTAAGGATAAAAAGACATTTGACAGAATTGAACTCACTAATTAGCCAATCTTTCCTCTTCCTGGACTCAGTCCTCTTTCGAGGACTGATGTGCTCATACTGCAGAATCGTAACATTGACCAAAACATTGGGACTAATGTGAGTCATGCCTGAGGAGCACCCAGAGCACTACTAAAATATCCAATTTCCTATAGGGCAGAGCTCACTTTTTGCAAATACATTCAATAACTACCATGACAGACATTTCTTTAAATCCCTACCAAAATATACTTAGGCTTAAATGAGTGAAATTTCACGGACCAAGGCGTGTACTTTCACAGAGACTACATCCATACTCAATTCCAGCTGAAGGAAGGGGGAGTTATAACTGAGTGAAACAGTGCTCGGCACCACTGACTACACCATGAGAATTAGTGACACGTCCTGTGTGCCCTCTGTGTCTGTGTGTCCCAGCTACATTCCTTCTACAAGTCCTCAGGGTGTGCCCTAGCCAGATCTGCACAAACAAGGCATTTCCTACCTCTCAGCATCGCTGCTGCCCTTCTCTGTATTTGCTTTCCCTATTTTGCCATTTTTCAAGGAGTGATCAGAGCTGCCTGTAGAGTTCACTGTGCAGGGAAAGCCTAGATTTATGGATGGCATAAAGATGTTTTCTATTTTGTTCTCCTTTTTTCCCCCTAATAATTTTTATGAGTCTATTTGCCTTTTCAGTGTGGCTGAGCACACAGATGATATTTGCAGAGAACTACACTCAGTGACCTTAAAGAAGGTTCTTCTGAATGGGAGTAGCTAAGGTAAAACTTACCATGGCATATGCCTTAAAAGTTATTTTTCCTAGTATCCTGATTTTACATTTATCAGCACTGGATTTCATCTGCCATTTCACCACTTTGTCATTCAGCATTGAGAAATCCTTTTGCAACTCTTCCTAAGCAGACTTTTATTGGACTATCCAGACCTTTTTCTTCAATTGTAAATATTTTTGGTTTAATCCTCAACCTCATTTTTTGCTCAGCTACAAATGCATGGAATGACATAATTCCCACAACATGTTCTCATAGGGCCCTTCTGGTAAGGTTGCCCCTTGGCCAAAATGACCATTTATCACTGCCTTCTTGTTTTTTCCTGTCTTCTAATAATTTTTGTTTGTTTTAAGAGACAAGACTACAAGACCAGTAACCAAAGGGGGAAAAAAGGAGAGTGGGGGATAAATTAATGTAATCTGGTACTTGCAGATTTACCTTGGCTGGATTTAACTTTACTGCCTCACTACCCTGAAGCTACACAACAACTGCCTAGGTAATAATTTAGTACAAAACACTCCTGGGGATTAGAGTGAAGATGACCAGCTGCAAATTTATTCGAGTGCCTTTAAATAAGCGAATACCATGATTCCTTTGGGAATTCATTAGCAATTGGCCTGTTTTTAAATGCCTTAGGGTGACTTTCTTGGTCCTGTCCCAGTGGATTTACACCATTCTTTATTATTTCATATATTTGACCTGCACTTCTATCTTCTCATTAATCCCATTTTCATTAAATACATATCCAATATAAGTAGGAATGACTTAAATGAAAATAGAAAGAATGTTTCAGTCTTTTTATAGTACATACTTGGGCTTGTATTTCCCTTTATTTTCCTTACTCTATTAATAAAATCTCACTAGGGTTGTTTACATTTGTTTGGTTGGTTTTTAATTCTCTTTAGTCTTGGCCTTTCTGGCTTTCTCCCTCAGATTTTGCTTCTGAGTACTTTTAGTTATGCATTCTTTTTTTCATTGGTGCGTGATTCCAATCCAACTTCCATGCTTAGGGCACATCTCCAGGACCACGTGCATGTCCTGACTACCTGTTCTAGTTCTGACTCCTCTTTGGATAATTTTTCACTCAGATGATTCTTATTCCTTTTCTTTTTTTTTTTTTCCCTGCAGTAAAAACAGTATACTTTAGACATCAGAGAAACTATAAGGTCAGCATGAAATATGGACAAGGTATTGCTTTGCGTTTAAAATAGGAGTGTAGAAACACGAGTGAGACAAGGAGAGAAACTCTGAACCCTTTTTTGCATTATTTTTTTCTAGTGCTTCATTACTTTTTCACTTTATTTCATCTTTACAAAGGGTTGTCTGCAAATCCTATTGTGAGGACCTGAGAACTCTCATTTTAAAGAGAACAAAATGGTAAACCTGTTCTCAAAATTGCATAGAGACACTAAGAAAGCATCTCCTCAGTTTCTGTGAGGCTGATGAGTGACCTGCTTTGGTATTAATGCTGATCCCTGTAATGGAAAAGTTTTACAGTGTTACCATACGCAAGTTCATTAGCTATGTGGGTTTTTTTAAAAAAATTATTTACTATTTGCACTGGTAAAAATTCATTTTTTCCAAGGAAAACAGATTGCAAACTCAGTCTCAATTAATTCCATTCTGTCAGACATTTGCCCATTTTTGGTATTTAATTCCAGGTCATGCTGATGCAAAATTCAGAGATGCCAACTGTCCTGCGTGAGAGCTGTCAGACAGATTAACACGCCGGCGCTGACACAACTCCTGCTTTGTCAGGACTGGGAACCAGTGCATTGAAAAATGAAGCCCCAGCTGATGTGCCTATGGGAAGAGAGCAACTGGCACTGTGTGGGGTTTGGTGCTATGGGGAGTCTTGGTGCCTAAAACTGCTGTCCAAATTATATTCCTGCTATTCTCTGAAAGAAGGACCAAGATTTGTTAGCAGTGTAACTCTCCTGAATTCCCTGAGACCAATTTATCCCTCCCCTCCATTAAAGAAGACTACACACATCCCTCCATTTTCTTCTTTCATGCAATATTTATGAAATCTCCTTTTGCTTGCTCAGTTGAAACTGTGGTCCTTTTCTTTTTCCAAATTCTCCCTCCCCCTCTGAATTCAGACTACTCACTCTAGCAATCTTACTTACACATTGCTGTTTCACCTACTGTGTTTGTCACATCTCTGTGGTCATATGCTGACACACTGTCAATGCTTTCTCAGCTGAGGAAAGCATCCCAACTTTTATCTACATCACAGAAAGCTCTCCAAGAATCCCTGAAGTAAGTCCCGTTGGATCCAGAGCAATCCAGACTTTGCAGCTCTATCATAAAGGGTAAGATCCTAAAGTTCTTTAAATCTTTCTTGAGAATGCTGGAATTCCAGGACTGTTGTTCTCTAAGTAAAATGAGGAAGAAGTCACAGTTCAATAGGACATAATTTTTATGTCTCAGAGCTTCTTTCCTCATGCTGTGTTAACTTTTCAACATACTCACACATTCAGACTGCTGAGGAACTGTGACCCTTGTTTATTCCACCTCAGATCTGGACATAAAACTAAAACCCAAAGGATACACTTATAATGGGCCAGTTATTTTTGACTGGCATCAAGCAGAGCATGCAGATAATACCACACAACACAAAATTAGGGCCCATGTATTTGAAAGACTCACTATATCGAGAACTTGTTACGGCACACCACTAATCTCCGCTGTAGAATTCAGAGGGCAAAACAAATCCTTTTCCCTAATAGTACGTGTATTCCAGTCGAAAAATTTATTTTTAAACCATTAGCATTAGTGTTTTAGAGCACAGACACAGAACTTACAAGAGGAAATGGGAGCTATAACTAATACACAAGCAAATTATGCTACCAGCTGTATCTGTTTGCAAGTGTTACTGGCCTTAAACGCAGCTTTGAGAAAACATTCCCTGGAAAAAATTAAGAAAGTCATTTTACCACAAGAAATATGCACCATTCCTGGATTAATAATGCTTTATAGCATAGCTACTTGGATCTAGTGGGGTTTTTTTCTGTTCAGGCCACTGTTTCTGTTTTGCTTTGTGCAGACATGGCTATTACTATAAAGTTGTTGGTAAAGCTGTTGTGAAGCCCAAAGGGTTCCAGCATCAGATGAAATTTCCCAGAGTAATTTCCTGGACTCTGTGAATTGCTTTACATGGATTGCATTTTAAATCTCATTTGGTAACAAGTGTTTTAGAAAGGAAAAAAGTGCTTTCTGGCTTAATCTCAAACCACGACAAGTTAAGTGTGCATAACAAGATTTGTCCATTTATCCAGTGTGAATAGCTGGAAAGAATTGTTCTGTTCTGCGCTGGAAGCTTTAGATGTGGTTGAGAAATGGAAAGGAAAATCCATAAAAAATCATCCATGTTCTTAATGCTCACCAGTTATGGTGAAAATAGTAACTTTTGGGGTTCTTGCCCAGCATCAGGGTATTTTGGTAGACTACTGCTATGCTGTTTAAAGAATCCTGATTTCTGCTTGTGCACTGATGTAGCTCTAGTGCTGGTTAAATTTCTGCTTCATTTAAACACAAGAAAAACTCACCACTAAGAGTTCAGTATGCACAGACTGAAATTTTCAGGTTTCTGTTCTGTTCTACCCAGAGATTTGTCCCTGGCAGCCTGCGAACCAGGTTCAAGAAGGCATCACGCAAAGAGCTCAATCAGTCACCTAACTCTCTCCACTCTCCCCTCTCCAGTCTGTTCGTAGCAGCCACACATGAGGGTGGGAGGCAACAAAAGTGTGACAATTCCTGTGGCAAATCAGGACTGGACACTCTGCAGTGCCAATGGCAGCAGCAAGGGAAACACAGAACACATAAATGAATGAAGGTAGAGTGCACAAGCCAAAGAGGACAGCTCCTTGGAGTTTTCACCAGGGCAATGTTTCTAGACACCACCCCACCCTGGGCCTGCCAGGTTGCACTTGGATAAAAAAGACAAACAAGTTCTTTCAGTTTTAGCACTAAAGGATGCTCACCCTTCCTGCAGTAGGAATGCTGTGACTTCCCACAGTGGTTTCAGTATGACTGATCAGAAACACATTTACTACAAATTTTAAGTGCTAAATGACCCCTCTTTAACCTCAACCTAAACTATTATTTATTTCAAAATAAAACAGACTACACATCTGGAAGATTATGATAAAGGTTAAGAAAGCAACCATAAAAGTGTTAGGTGTTACTAAGGACCCACTCTTTCTATGGAATTAGGTGCCTTGTCAGCCTACAGAATGAAAAGGCTTCAGTTCTCCTACTGCCATAGGGAGTCCTGCAGGCATTGGTCAGATCCTGCTTCCACTAATACCTGGGAAATGGTGAGGCAGTTTGACAAAATGCCTCTGCCAGAAGGATTCACCATTTACATAACTAACAGAGCTCATTTCTCTGTCCATGAATTAATCACAAGCAAAAACATTGCTAATAAATTTGATACTGAGTTATTTCACTAATCACCAGTTCAGACAAAGATTTGCAGAAACAATCCGCTGCAACTAATGTGTCAAACAACATCTATTTGTGCTATTTGTAATCCATTTTTCAGACTGAACACCTGAGCTGTCACTGCTGCTTCCTAACTGGCTGGCTGTAGTTCTCTAAACAGAAACAGAGCACAAACAACACGCTGCAGACGTCTCGTTCCTTCCCCAGGCACTCTCACAAGCACTTACTCTCATAGTTTTTAAAGATTTTCAGTTGCTGTGAGCATTCTTCCACACTTGGAAATGATGTATTTTGTTCCTGGCTACTCAGTGGAAGAAAACAATCAACAGAACTGAATTGAATGTGCTGGTGTTATGCCAATGAATGCCTGACAACATTTCACTGAAGAAGGCACCCAGGGCTGTATGCTGTGTAGGCGGCCTTCTCCCAGCTCACTCCCCACACTAAAAAAATTTAAACAAAAGCCTTAACTCTACCTCAGATGCAACTATGAGGAGTATTAAACAGGTAGACATCCAGGCCAAATTCACATTAGTCATAAAGTACACTGCATGGAAATGTCAAAATACTTCCAAAACTGGAAGAAGACCCATACACGTCTGTACAACCAGGACCTGCATCATTCCAAAGCCCTGAACATGGGAACACGGCACCCCCTGCCCTCCCTCTGCCTTTTTCCCTCCATCACTAGTACACGGTGCTGTGCAGACTCTGGGAGAGGGTTTACTCCTGTCTCACCACCAGGTGTTCTCCACAACCTCTTCCCAGGCAGGTCCTTGTTCACTGCTACAGCCTCAGTAACAAGGGGTGGATTTTATTTGTGTCAAATACCGCTAGATAATCTCATTCTTCTCCTCCATTCCAGTAATCAGAAAAGAAAACAAACAAAAAATCAGCCCAAATATAATGCAGCACACTTTGTTGAACAGCCCTGAGAGGCCAGCTCAGTGGATTAAGTGAATAGTACATTCTAGGGACAAGGATTCTACAGCAGGTTTTAGTTCAGTGTAGCACAGCACTAAATTATGATTTCCAGATGTATTTACATTTTTTTTTCTTGCTTTCCATAAGCACAACCCAGCACAAACACATACCCCCCCCTCTTCTCTCAGACTAAAGCTCTTTCTCCCTCTAAGCTCCCTTTCATGACTGTCTCTACAGATCAAGACCTATCCTTAAAAAAACCTCCAACAATCCTGACTAAATAAAGGACTATTGCTGGCACTTTTAGTACTAATGTCAACACAAAAAGGAGTAAAAGGACACATATGACAAGGAAGGAAGATGTCCAAGATGCAATAATTTTAGTTCCCTGAAATTAGGACAGGAAGAGATCACACACTCCCTGTTCACTGGCCTGATCCAAAATTAACACAGTGGACTTCACTCCTCTTAAATTTTTAAGGGTACTTGAGAGCTGAATTTCCCAATGTGTAAAAATACAATTGTTTAATACCTGAAGGCTTCAGACTCAAAATTTTGAGCCAGCAGAGCTGTATTGGTTTATACCAACAAAAATCCTTTTTGAAATTCCAGCTCCAAGGGTGTTTGAGCACTGTCAATATCACCAGCTGGGATCAGTGAGCTGCGGAGGAGCACTCAAGTGCGGTGCAGTTATTTCCCTCCAAGGGAAGTCACAGGAGTGCCAACAGCGTTACTCATGTGCCTGCCTCTGTGGGACCGTCACACTACAGGGGAACTAGAACCAGGAACAAAACACCTGGCAAGAACCAGACACATTCACCTATCACCAAAGATGATTAAAATGTATTTAACCTTTCTTCTATATAGCTTCATTACAAAGAGCCTGAATTCTTGGCACAACAGTTGTGGCACTGGGCAGTCAGTATGGAATTATATAACCAAAATGCACCAGAAGTGAACACCTGTGATTTATCTCACACCTCAGTCCTTACTCTGACAGTACTTGTGACCTTCTCGTTATGTTGTGCTTGTGCATATCTAAGCATGACAGAAAGGGTGAATAATAAAAAAATATTGCTCAGTGAAACAAAATTAGTGTCCACATACACCTGGAAAGGGTATAGGGTAATAGCAGTTTTAATTGGTTCCCTATTTAGGAAATGCAGCAGTGCATGGAATGTATCACTGGCAGCTTATAGTAAAACATTTTATTCTCTGTCAAGATAAAGGTGAGTGCTAATGACTGTGACTAAATCCTGACAGGCAAATGATTCCTTCTCCTTGTAAGAGTCTGTCATGTAATGAGCAATCAGAGCAGCTGAGCAGTAATTACATACATTCACTTGCACTAAAAGCATTTCTGATGGACTGAAGGGTATTGAAGTAGAAACCTAATGTAATTATTTTCCTTACCTTTACATTGGACACACAATTCCCATGTTTTGTTTCTGTTTGTTTTTTGGGTTTGTTTTGTTTCTAATTAAATCAAAATGCAGAAGCCTCAAAATATTTTTTTTCTTTCCTTTAACTTAAGGTGTTCTTTCCTGCTTTTAATTAACACTTATTTAGCTTGAGACAGAAGACAGGCTTTACATAGTACATATTTCTTGTGTGGTTTTAGGGCAAGCCCTGGAAGCATGGAGAATTATACAGGCTTTCCTGTGATCAGGGTCTGATGCGGAAGAGCAACCAAGTGCCACTACACACAGCAGTGCCAGAACCTTTCGATTAAGCTAAACCAAAGTGTAAGAAACATTCCTGTTGTTCTAACACGTTCTCTGAAAATATGGGGGAGGAAGGAAAGAAAAAAATTCCAAAGTGGGACAGGAATTTGGACATCTATTCAAGCTGATAATGTTCTGAATTTCCAATGAATGAATGAATGAATGAAGCAATGGGCAGAACAAGATTCTTGAAGCGTAGATAATGTTCAGTCTCCAGACTGACTGATCTTTCCAGATCAACAAGTCCTAGTGCTATTGACGTGCTGGTCTATTTATGACCACAAATCCAGTTTTCAAGTCACCTAAATTCATACAAGAAGATAATGCTTCAGTGTCAATTAAGATGCTATTTTACCTATGGAGATAGATTTATCTAAACCGTGCTCAAAAACAACACAGGAGAAGGTGGCTTCCAAGTTCTTTGAATCCGCTACTTGAATGCAGTTTATATATATATGTCTATTTTTCCAACTATGACAAATTCCAAAAGCCCACCTGAGCACTCCAATCTGCACTTGCTCTTGATTAAAAATTTATGCTATATTCACAGAGAAAGGTTACAAATATATAACACTCCTGCATAAGTCCAGTTTCCGAATTCTAGCCCTCAAACGCCACAGCAGAACTTAAAACAACGTGTAGAGTGAACAGAGCCATAATGTCCGCTGGTTTCCTGTAGCTCTGAGGTGCTTCTCTGGCACACGGCTCATTCAAGGTCTATAAAGGTTTGGGAATGCTCTCTGGGCTCATTACAAATCCCAGTTTGTGCTGCACAGCGTTGCCAAATGCCATAACTTTATATCATGGCTATCTATTTCCATGCAGTGCTCTCACTCCGTCCAAAATATTCCCTGTCCTCTCTAATTCTTTAATAACCTCGCCACTTATCCTACATCTCACCTCACAGAAGCTGCTGCTTCCCTGAGCGTTACAAGATTTGGGAAGATATGGCTTTTCACCTGGAATAAAGAGGATTTTTCATTTTGTATTTCAGCATGTACTTTTGTTCACATAATTTCTGATCTTCCACTTCTTGAGGGAAACATTCACAAAAATCAAATCTATAAGTGGTTGTGTTACTCTGAAAAGATTAAAAAATGGCTTAATCATATTGAGGCAAAAAGCTATGAATCCTCTTGACTTTAATAGCAGTAAAATCTAAATACAGAAAAGTGTTCTAATTGGCAGGCAAAAATTGTTTGGGTCAAATAATCTTTATCTGATGGCAAAAAGATCAGTAAATCATGGGTGCAAAGAGTGTGCACAAAGTTATTGGGGGTATACATTTCAGTGTCTGATATTTTAATATAATGAGAATATATACATCTGTGTTCATATTTATATATTTGTTTTACAGAAATGATAAAAGTGTATTTTGTAACAGAAACAGTTGCAAGTCCACCAGCTCTGTGATAACTTGACTGATGGTCAATTTATGTGGTTCCATATGTTTTTTTCCAAGACTTGAAAACCTCCTGTCTGTTGTGGAGGCTAAAACTGATGGTGGCAAAAGTAAAGTGGAGAACTTAAGCTCTAGCTTTCCGTGGAAAAGCAGCTGTGAGAACATTATCCATCAAACACTAAAACTCACAGGGGCTGTCAAGTTCCAGTAGGAAAACGCGTACTGGAGAGTAATGGATGCCTCCCCCCTGCATATTCTTCAAAATCAAAGTTTTGGCAATTTCATCAAAATTTTGCTCCTTTATTCTAGGAAAAAAAAAAATTCTTGGGGTGTTGCTTTGTTTTTAAAGAGATAGAATCTACTTACACATAAAATTTTCTAGCACTGAGCTCAAATGCTACCACAGCACATAATTAAACAGGTTAAAAAATAGGGTCACAGATGCATTAAGCAGTTTTCTCCAAAGCCAAAACCACAAGTTCTCTTCTTTTACACAAAATCAGTTTTGCCTTCCTGTGAACTCCTGTACTCCAATTATGTGGTTCTTTTTCTGTAGGATACTGTTAAAAAAATATATATATATACAAATCAGGTATTCAAGCACACTTTCGCATGTTTCTGTAAAACATAAAATACTAATTACAGTACAACTAGAGCACTACACTCTGTGGATCTGATGAAATGAACCACAGAATTAATTGGGACCACTTTACTGATCTTTTTGCCATCAGATAAAGATTATTTGACCCAAACAATTTTTGCCTGCCAATTAGAACACTTTTCTGTATTTAGATTTTACTGCTATTAAAGTCAAGAGGATTCATAGCTTTTTGCCTCAATATGATTAAGCCATTTTTTAATCTTTTCAGAGTAACACAACCACTTGCAAACATCAGAAAGAGAAAAGGAAATGGAGAGATAATGACAGGAAGAAGAGGCAAAGACAAAAAGTACTGTGATCCATATGGCACCAAAGCAGATTTGATACTAATTAATAAGGCTTTATCTGTAATCTATTTAACTCCCCATTCTGGCAAATTGCCCAAGTAATTTGTTTTGATCTCTAATTCTGTGTTAACTAAGTTGGTTTTTATTTCTTCTGGTCTCCAAAATTAATAATCTATATTGCAGGAGAGAGTGTTTTTTGGAAAAAAAAAAAGGTAGGGGCCACTACTGCAAACAGCAAAGAACCCAGGAGTACTTCCCAATTTTGGGGTCCTAATTTTCTGTCAAAAGGTGGTTACCTGCTGCCCAGAACATCTGGTTTCCATTGGAAAGCCAGGACAGGGAAACAGAGTCCTTCAGAGGGCTCCAGGCAGCATGACCACGGAAGCAGGGCAAAGGGTGAACTGGCTGTGACCACAGCACAGCACACGCATGGCCTTACTTCGCCAAATCTCTGCAGAACAGGGGCCCTCCAAGGCTCTTAGAAAGGCCAAACAGCCTAAGACAGAAGATAAAATAGGGTCTAAGGAGTCAGAGTCTGACTGGTTTTATTCCATTACCAGAGACAAGAATGCAGAAAAGCAAGAAATGGCAGCTCTTGATCTCTCTACTGTTTGCTTTTGGCAGAATTTTTTTTCAGCTCTTCAAATAAAGCTGACTCAGCCCAGTCAGAGGGGAAAAAAACTCACCTCACAAAAAAAAACCCAAAAAACCAACATATCAATCCAGCTGGGCCCTCCGACACAAACAAGACTCCTCCAACTCAGGGCAGAAGTCTATTAAGCAAATTTGTCTAACTGCTGTCAGAAAGAGACCTATTCTAAAACAAAAGAGAAATGCAGTCAATACAGCCATTTTCCCTTCAAGTTCTTGTGGTGTCTCTAGGACTCACGGTCAGTCAGTGTTTTGTTCTGCACACAGACACACAGAGGAGACCAGCCTGCCTCTCCAGACCTCCCTGACTCCTGCTCACCTGTCTAGCTCATACCTAAGGGGCTGAAAAAGCTGTTAATGTTCGAGTCGCCTTCTTTTTGTTTTGTTTGGGTTTTTTTGGTGTTTTTTTTCGGTGTTGTGTTTTTGGTTTTGTTTTGAGAAGGAGGGAGCCAGGAAGGAAAGAGGGGTGCACCTTCCCAAACAGGCGCAGTGCAATTTGGCAGCACAGACAGTCAGTGCATTGTACTGGCCTTGAAACAACAGGCAAAGAGAACAATTCTAAGCAGCACAGACCTGAGGATTTAAGGGGCACTCGGAGTGTGATGGTATTTCTGCAGGGAGATAAAGACGAAAGCTCCTGTAGAGCACCATCAATCTGCACTCCTGATGGGAAGCATGCATTAGTGGGTGTGAATCACTTTTCTACTGACACACACCCAATGAACAATCAAAACGTTTAATAGAAAACATGAGCCTGATAACCTAAAGATCTTCCTGTGTGCATGCCGTGAGCGATAATCTATACAGTTAGTAGATACATGCTTCCTACTCCCACATACTTCACACAGTCCTCGTGGCTATTGCAGTCTCTAAATCTAAGGCTCCTGCACTAAATAACCATGATTGCTTCCCTCAGAGATAACAGGCAGCTCAGAAGCACCAAAGCTTTTGCTGCTGGAACTTTGCCACAGGTGCCATATAAGAGCTGCACAATACATTACTTATGAATGCCAATATTCTTTTATCTGTTCTGGTGTATTTATTTTTGTAGTTGGAGCAATAGCTCCAAGAAACAGATGATTAATTCTAGGTTATAGTGAAGGACTGTTTACAATATAAAAGCCAACTCTGTAGTAGTAAAACTAGCCCCAAAACGTGTTTATTGAAAATGGTATTTAATAATGCATTTAGCTACCTGCTATCTCACCAGTTCCAAACAGCTTTCAGAAAGGTATATCTCTATTTTTTCCTCTTCTGACAAATGCTACTCTTGTACCAACATAATCACAGTCCTCATCAATACCTTCAGGGAAGCAGAAGGAAGAACTTCTCCCCCCCTGTAGTTTTGCTTTCTGTACTGCTCACGTACCATTCACAGTTAAGAAACTCATTACTGAAAACTTTGAGCAACTTATTACTGCAAACTTTTGCTGACAGTTAGAACACAGCAAGGCTTGCAGTAGGTGTTTGGTGTGACAGATCTGAGCCACAAGAGCTGAAGCATTGAATAGCAAGCAGTGATCACAGAAAGACAAAGCAGCCCCGACGCTTCAAGGCTGAACCTCAGTATTTCCTGCTGGGACTCTGAGGAGCATTTTGTCTTGGGCTGGATTAATTTAAGTTTGCCTAGCACAGATGGTTTTCCACCTTTCTCAGAATTATCTGGTTCCAGATGCTCTCTTGCTTGCTAAGGATCCAGACTACATTCAGCGTGTCATGTAGAACAGCAGTTTCCATAATGCCCACCCTTTAGTTTTAAAAGGCACACAATGAGATAATGGTTTGGAATGAAACCCACAATATTTCTCTTAGACTGTCCCTCACTGTCACAAGTCGGCAGCTCTGGGAACAATTTGACAGGAAAGAGCTTGACCAAGGAATCCATGTGTCATGGCAGCCCGTGTGTGACCACAGTAACGGGAACACGCCAATTCTCCTCAAGCCAGCAGGGAGATTGCTGTGGGTGTGTTCCCCACTGCCCTGGAAGGCAAGCAAAGCAAAGCAGAGAGGTGGCTGATTGACTGTCACATTACCTGGGGCTCAGTCATCCCGGCACAGCTCATGCTGCCTTCACTTACCACAAACAAGAGATACAAGGGAAAGAGGTGTCATCTGAGGGTCTCATTTTTATGTGGCCTGTACTAATACAGTAGATTTCAGAAGCAGGTTTAATTAGAACAGTAAAATCAATTTAGGAGCAGCTGTGAACTATTTAAGCACTGCAGTCAATTGAACAAAGTTCCACTTTTTTTTTTAAACAATAAAAAGGGTAGAGAAAAAAAATAGAGAGAAACAACCTTCAGGTCTGAAAGTTGATGGTGAATAGTTAAAAACTATTACCTGGGGTGGCTCCTCTTTAAAATGTTATAGGTCCAGAAATGGAGATGGCCAATACCTTTGAGAAATGTTAAATATACCACAGGATTAAAATCTACCGGTAAGATTTCCTTTTCCACATGTTTTTTCCTTCTCAGCAGCTAATATATACTGCTTATTTTATTTATTATTGCACACAGAGGATTAGTTCTGCATTTGATTGTCCCATTTGGTGTAAAGATAATAGATTTATATTTCATTATATCTTGGCTATCTGGCTCTACAGAGGGTAATTTTGCTAAATTCTATTACATCTACAGTTTAAAGACTTTAATAAAAAAAAAAAGCAAGCTAAGTAGTCTTATTTACTCTTCTTTTAAGCAGCAAGAACTAGAACCAAACTTCCTCCTTCTGGCACCAACTTAACACAGCTAATCCAACCCTTTTTTTGGTATTTTCAGCCTTTTAGAAATCAGCACCTATTCCAGCTTCTTTCCTTCTTAAAACAAGTGAAAAGAACATTGGCATACAGCTGAATAAAGACAACCACTACAGCAAGGGCTTCCTGCCTGTGCCCAGGGAAAACTTAGAGGCAAATTTGGGTCATTGAAGAATCTCTTCATAGAAAGAGACCAAAGCTTTAGCACAAGCACGGTGACTACTGCCAGCAGAACACTATTCTGCCACAGAAAACTGATCAAATTTGGGGTCAATACAATCTCAAGAAGTTTTCAAATGTCCACAATACTTGGGTCTTTTTCAAGCTCATTCCTGGAGACTGCTATTAGGCTTCACCCTCGGTGTAAACCTGCCCATCTCCCCTCACATAAATTGCTTAGCTCACAACTCAGCCAACATCATTTGGCTAAAAATGAAAATAAAAAGCATTTCCCTTCCATTAGGCACAGTGAAATCACCAGCCCTGCAGTCAGCTAATGCACTGATGGGCCAGGAAGGTGATACAGATTATAAAAGACAAACAACATTACCAAGCCAGATAAAATGAATGTAAGTATACAGGATCTAAGAAAGACAAAACCCCAGGAAAACAGACATTTCATATGAATTCTTTAGTGATGCCATGAAAGATATTAAGAAATTGCAACAACTCTATCTCTAAAAATTATTAGAAGCAGCATCATGTTGGTAGCATTGTTTTATTCTTACAATAGCAAGCATACCATTTAAATAGAATTTGTCATTTATACAAAGCCACAGCACAACGGTGCTGCTATTCAATTCACAGAAAGATATAGTGCAGAAACAACTTCTTCCTTCACTTCAACATTGTCTACATAATGTCAAACACCCTACTGTCCCCACTGAGCAGCAAATACACACAAAACCTCACATCCTAAGTTGAGTGTGACTCTGTAAATATCACTTAGAATTTTTTTCATAGCATTAAAGCCAAAAAGACTGATCACACTCAATTTCTTTTAAATTATTTCTACAAAGCACCTTTTTTAAAAAAGAAATAATAAAAAACCGACACATTTATGCCCAACTGCAGCACACTATCCAGCTTAATGTCTACTTATTGTGAAGATCCAAGTGTCTCTGAACCTAATGCTAAGAAGAAAATAATCTGACAGTTTTTTAAAACATGTGTCAGTTCTTAAGCAATTGCATGTGTATCACTTAAACTCCATTTCTATAACGTAACTAGAAAGCAAATAGTTAATAAACCTTTCCACACAGACCTAGATATTACCTTTGAAAGAATAACAACTGCATGAAACACCCCATTCTTGGCTTTCAACAGTGTCTGTATGTCTGTGACTATAATTTTGAAGCCACACCATTTAAAAAAAGAACTAAAACCCCCCAGCTTTTATCCTTATGAAGACAGAGTGTACAGAAGTTTCTCACCATGCCTGGATTTCAGAGGGTTTCACAAACAAGTGTTCAAATGCCAGGCACAACCTCTCAGAAGGTTTCTCTGCCCTCACCTGGGATCAAAAGCTGCCTCTGAGAATGAGTCACTTCAGGTGAGCTTCATTACTCACTTCACTGCAAGACCACTGCATTAGCGAGATATTCCAAATATTCTACGGAAACAAACTGTTCCATCATGAAACATTTTCTGGACATGAGGTTCCAGAGGAGAGGAACTCACTCACTGAGGACACAGCAGTCTGAAGCGTTCTGAGACAACTGAGGAGCTGCACTGTGTTGTAGGAGTGCTGCACTGGCAAATGCCAGCCAGCCAAGGGGCTCACCTCAGAAAATACCTGCAATAACTTTTTGAAATGCCAGATTTGAAAGAGGACCATAACAATGAGTACATATAGCCCGAGGCTCGCTTTATCAGAAGCCCTGTTTGAGCAAGGGCCATCCATGTCCTGTTGCATTCAAGGCAGGGTTATAACGCTGCCTGCAGCAGTGGGGGATGTTTTTATGAGCAGTTTTGGAGCTCACTGACAGGGTGCCTCAGCTGAAGTGCAGTTACACTGCACAGCTCAGTGAGCACAGATACTCTCACCACCTCCCTGTATCGCTCGGGCTTAAGCAGCAGAGGCAGTTCCTCAGGTCCCTTATTTGTCACAGTCATGTGCCTCTTTGAGAGCAGTCCTCTGGGAAGGCAGCTTGTGCCTTCGAGAGCAAGGAGGTGCATTATCTCACCCTGAAAAGGTGGGCCTGTGGATATGCTTCTGCTTTTGTTTCCAGCCACCTGGAAATATTAGAAAGCCATTTTGCCTGCAAACAGATCTGACTAACATTCCAGCCAGCCTCTGCCTTTAAGCTGTTGTTCACTGCTTATTGGATAAAATAGCAGGATGACACCTGGCAGAGCATTTAGTGGTCCCACCAGTCTTCAGGATTCCTTCCCCCTTTCCAAAAGCACAAAAGCTTAATGTTACCAATAGTCTTCCTATTCCTTTCCAAGTACTCCTACTGCTCAGCCGAGAGACGAAATATCCTGATGAACTCATTCCCATCTCCACTTACAGACAATAAAATCTTTACTTAAGCATTTAGTCAGAGGTCTGTTACAAGGATTACAACATACACTGCCAACACCAATAGAATAATAGAGTTTTAAAAAAAGGGCAAACAAATAAGAAATTTTTTATTGCAGACAATAGCAGAGACAGCCCAAGCCTGCAACCACGATTTTCCCCCAACCACAACTATTTCAGTGATTTCACTTCAGCCTACCTCTCTGTCCTTCCCACTGTCACTCAGTAAGAATGATGCACACTTGCAGAACTGAAACCAGTCTCAAGCAGCAAACCCAAACATTGACCCGCCTCTTGTTTTATACAGTTTACAGGATTGAAACAAAAGAGCAGCTCTTGTTCAGTCTGGTAGTCTCAAACACGATTTTAACTGGATGTTTTACAGGACACCTAAAAGATCCCCTCTCACATCTTGCAGAGATGAAACAATTGCCAAAATACATATATAACAAGTAATAATCCATGGACCACAGAACTGAATAGACTAAGATACCTCTTTTTCCTGAAACAAAAGTATGATAGAAACAAAACATTTATTCTCAAATCTTTGGAAAGCAGTGTCAACCTTTTCTACAGAAACTGAAAAACAATAAGGATTTCTTTTTATTCAAAATTTCTTCTCTTGCACCTAGCTAAGACCTCTGGAGAAACATTATATGAATAAATCATTACCCAATAGAAAGCCTGCTTATGGAAATTAGATAACTCTATAGAAATTTTTATGACAGCAGATTTGCACTTCAACAGCAGCATCCTGACTTTGATTTATTTAGGTAATCTGTATTTATTAGTTTCTTGTGTTTGTCATTTAAATAAAACAACAGTTCTAGCCACTTACACTCTCTTTCTGAGGGAGGGTTTTCAGAAGCCCTTGACATAAGCCTACTTTCCTTTTGCTGTACCAAATATAAGCTTTACTCTAGTGTGTAAGAGTAGCTGAATACAGCTAAAAATATCAGAGAGTATGTGACTGGTCATAAATCAGTTAAAATCCATCTAATTACAGAGCTTTCTAAATAAAATTTTAACTGTTAAATTAGTATTGTTAAGAGACTGTTTCAAGTGTGAATGCCAAAGTGATTGCTTAATAAACATCTATTTTAAAATGTTGTCAATAACTTAAAATGCTATCCATAAATCGTTACCATGAACACTACAGGTGACTAAAAAGTGAAGTGGCAAATGACGAAGTGTCACAGAGAGACTGCAGTCAGTCAGCCTCCAACCCACGAGTGGCAGGGGACAGGGCACAACTCAACACAGGGACACAAGGAGGGCAGGGATGAAGTTTAACGTGAGGACAAAATGTGGACGAAGTGGGCTTCTTCATGCCTTATCCCTGGCTTTGCCACCCTTAATCTGACACTAAAGAGGAATAGAGCAGGACTGAAAGGAGCAAAATTCACCATCAAAGCTACTGATCTATCTAGTGTTTTCCCCAAGCCCACTGGAATATCAAGCTCTCACTGATCCCAAAAGGATGTAATCAAACGGAGACAGAGAGAACAGATGGCATCACAATCCCATTGTGTTTTGCCAAACTTTATGTATGACTCTCGCATCCCAGCTACCAACTTGTTTCACATCTCCCTCCCTTTGTTTCCCTCTTTGCCTGCTTTCAAAAGGCTCTACCCAAGACTGTATCTTTTGAAATATTGCTGTAGACCTGTAACCAAAACCACAGATACAGCAAATCTTTAAATACCTCAGATGTTGATACAGGTTTCCAATGTCTTGAAGTTTCTGATAACAGCAATGATTTGTGCCTGTCTTTCTTCAGCAGTGAAGGTGCAGCTGAGGGCAGAATTTTCATAGGCAATTTACATGTATCAGACATTCAGAAATGGAAAACTGAGCACAGACTGTGACAGCTTGAAGGATCGACATACTCTAAAGCAAAGAAACGCTGAGATGTAAAGAAGCATTTCCATTTTGGACTTGTCTACAGAAAAAGTCCTGTTGGAATGCTGCATATAGTTCTGATGCGTAGCTTTTAATAAGAATGCGAAAAGCCCAAAAATATTTATAAAGCAACAAAACCATAAAAATTACTTAGGATTTTGAATTTAAAACTCCAAAGGTTGTTTATCCTAGAGGTGTGGCTAGGGGAGGATTTTGTCATGGTGTAACAGGGATCTGCAGGGACAGCAGAATTTGGTGACAGAGAAAGCTCTTCAGTGCCATAGTTAGAGAGAACAAGGCTGCAATACCTGAACCTGAAGACAGGCCTGTTCAGATAAGAAATTAGAGGTACATTTGTTATGGTAAGGTTCATTATGAGCTTACCCAGAGCTCTCCATCTCTGCACACTTCGAAATCACAATTGAATAGGTTTGAACACAGCACCTGGTCTAATTCAAGCAAAAGTGTTGGATTGAAAACCAGCACACAGGTGAGGTCAGTGCTCACAAAATAATCCCAGTATTCATTTACAGCCCTAATTTACACTAATCCATAACGTATTTCTCATGTTAATTCTGAGACATGGTCAGAAAAGTCACAAACTAAATTAGCTCTTTTACATCCAATCACATGGCCATATGTCCCTATGCTTTCCATGCCAAAAATGCAGCAATCTGCCTAAAAATCTGATTTCCAACTGTACATACAAGCTAAATTACCCTGCTTGCTGTATGTGTTCATTCTAATTAACATCACAGAACATAAGTTATACCTATAAGAAAGGAGCATATATCAAGTCAAAAGAAAACAAGGGTAAAATTAAAACAGGGAGATAATGTTTTGTAAAAGCCATTTTTCATTAACCTGGAAAAAAAAAAGGCCAAAATAACTGAGAGACACGGCTTTCCATAATATTTTGAGACACATAAAAGCATATCTTAACATCTTATTTTGTATTGAAGACTTAGGAGGTCTTTAGCATTAAAAAAAAAAAGAATCTTGTGAAAGAGATGAATAATGGAATAAGGAAATACAGACACTGATTGTTACTCTAGACTGGGCCTACAAATTTGCATCACAATCTTGGAAAAGATTGTAAAAGGAATATCAACCATGACTTCTGTATTTTCTTTTTCAATTCCCAGCACTGTACTTGTTCTGAACACCACAGAGTGAATTAAATTAAGCCTCCCTCCACACCCACTCACATTAAATTGCAACCTTTTTTTTGTCTACGTGCAGACAAGGTAGACTAAGATCCTCTTCAAGCCTGTACTGTCCAAAACCAGGTGAAAAAACCCAAAATGACAAAAGGTGCAGACATATTTAGCCGTTTTCAAGTCCATAATAATAATTGAAGGTACATTCAAAAGTTGAAAAGATTGAATTAAGTCACTATTTTGGACCTCAAAACCTAAACCATGCTTGAAACCTACTTAGCCAGGGAAAGTCCTGAGGATGAATACAAAGCCAGGAAGAGGGAATCTGAACATCTATTTCAAAGGCTACCTTGTGGCTTTAGCAAGCCACGAGCACTGTGTTTTATGTTGCCACCCCCACAACATTCTGCATCCTTCTATTGGTACTTCCAATTTAGCAAGCTAAAGCAAGACTCAAAAATCCACGTTATAACAGATTATCCTGGTCATACAAGCATTTATACAGGCACAGCTTCCAAGTATGAGTGAAGTTAAATTAATTAAATGTAACATTGATATAATTCTCTGTGTGAGACAATCTGTTTGTACTCAAGTTCCTTTGCATTGAGGCAGTTCTGGGGCATTTTGATGTTACTACTGGAACACGACAAAACAGTATTTTATCTATTATCCCACACATGGCAGAACCTTGATATCTGCAGGAACAGTTTGCATCCTGTGCTTTTCCAAATATTTGCAATCTGCCTTTTTGTGTTCATTAGTGGAACACTCACCTTTCAGTCAGGCATCTTCCTAGTGCAAAGATTTAACAATAAACATAAGTCTCGCTGAATTCACTTGGAACAATGAAAAGGCAAGGAAAAAATATGAACATTTCCAACACTCAAAATCCAGCAGCATGTCAAAAACTGTAACAAAGTGTTTTATCTTCAAAAACTGACTTCTCCTATGACTTTAACTCGTGTAAGTCACAAAGCAGTACCTTGTTTGAGCTGAAGTAGCTCAGTCTCTTGTTGACTCTTCCATACACCACTTTCTTCCCACCTAAAAAAAAACAAAACCAAAACCACAACTCTTTAAAAGCATTTCCCCCAAGGACTGTCAGAAATAAGGTTAACTAATGTTGGGAACCACACTTTTTTTTCCCCCCATAGTTTTTGCATTGTTGAGAACACCAATATCTATACCTTAAAAGCCTGCAAATAAAGCAAGAGTGAAAGAAACAT
This sequence comes from Machaerirhynchus nigripectus, assembly GCA_013397975.1. Lineage (NCBI taxonomy): Eukaryota > Metazoa > Chordata > Aves > Passeriformes > Dicruridae > Machaerirhynchus > Machaerirhynchus nigripectus. The sequence goes on along the minus strand of VZRQ01002909.1, from coordinate 1,458,772 downwards.
GGAAAAATTGCCTGGTGAAAAATCTCAGGGAAGGGAAATTTTAAAAAGCCTTGCACGGTCCTTCTAATATAATGCAAGCATGCATTGCCTGTCCAAGAAGGATTTAGGGATGTGTTACAACACCAGCTAGAGAAGCAGAACTCTTTGAGCACAGCATTTTAATTGTGTTAGCAAAACCACGCAGATGTATAGCCTGAAACAAATTTTTGTACTGTAGGGTATCAGAAGCTCTTTAAAAATTAATCTATTCTCTTCTGAAATAGCTGCTGTCCCAACAGGTCAGTAACTAACTGCGTATTACTGTCACTACTAACTTTAATGAAAGCAGATTTTCTCTAAGTAGCACCAATAAGCACTAATTGGATCAATCTACGGAGATATGAGCAAAATGCTCCTAATCTTAACTTTGCAGTGGGGCAACACACTGATTATTCCTAAAGCTCACCTCTTCTCCAAACTTACAAAAGAAAATAACTGAAGCAAGACTCTCTAAACAAGATGTCTAAACACACACACACTCAGTGAAAAACAAAAGAACAGAAAATGTTGAAGAATAATTGTGCTCCTGATGAGATTTTACTTGTAGTTTGCAGAGAGAAGCAATAGACTAGATGAGTTCTTTCCTTCCTTTCCCTACTTCTTCTCTAGCCTTTCTTAAGTACCAGATAATCTAGAAGAAAAGGCCTAAAACTACAATTTGAAACACTCTGGAAGACTTTTTCACATCTGTTTTAGTCAAATCCTTCGGAAGGTTACATCTGCATTATGCTCTCCTCAGTTTTATGAACTAATTACAGATGTCTTACTCCTGCCATGGCTGTTCAGTGTGGAACGTTGCTGCTACAGAATATCTAGATTTCCCCTCCAGCTGAGTAATAGATGCTGCGACTGGGAGAAGATGAACGGGCCTGAGAAGTGAGTAACCAGAATAGAGTGAGCCTAACGCAGAAAACAGTAATTTTGCTTGTCCTGACTGGCTACTTCTAGGTCTCTGACTGATCCAACATATCTGCAGACATTCAGTTTTGGAAAAGGAGACAAAACTCCTCACTAACTCAGTGTAATCTGGTGAGAAAACAAAGACCAGAGAAGAACATTATCCTCTGCCTTATGGTGGGTACTGCTGATTAACTCCTTGCCCTGAGAAATGTGGCTTTACAGCAATGCTAATGCTTTTCAGTGAAAGCCAGGCAGAACTGATCTTTCAGTTTATCCAGAATCCAAAACCGTGCCCACTACAATGAAAAAGAAAAAAGAATTGCACTTCTCTGCAGCATTTTTCTGAGGAGCAGACAGATCTATCACAGCACTGTCTTCAGCAAGCAGGCAGGAAAAGCTGAATTGCCAATCGGTACGTTCACACAGACCAGTTCTGAAATTCAGCTCCTTCCTCCTGAAGGAGCCAAAGGACACAAGACATTCACTGCAGGTGCAGCAAGAAGCCACAAAAACAAAAACTATCCTTCTGTAAGTCAGATCTTCACAAACCAGTAACAGTCAGCACCGCAGAACAGTTTTGGCCAGCGCAGCTGGGAGAAGGGAGTGTCAGCCCTCACAAGCAGGAGTAAAATTTTCTCTATGACCTTTCCGTAGAAGTTTTCAAGCATCTTACATTGTTCTTGTCCACCTGCAAATACTGCTGAAATTAATTTTCTGCTTTGGAAAGAATTCTGCTTGACCAAGCTGCTCTTGTTACACCAGAAGTGAAGACTTTTAAATTCCTGTATTCCTTGTGGAGATTTCTATCTTTTTCATGTAACTTCCCTGACAAGTTCAGAGACCTGCCAACATGCTTATTTCATACTCTGGCACAGCCAATAATTGTAGAGCAGCTTTAGAACATGCAATGCACTTTTCTGACACCAGAATTCTGTTCTTACAGAATAGAGACACAGCTTCACTTTTTTAATTTGAGCAAACAGATTCAGACATCTTTGAACCAGCAGCAGCTTCAACTCTCAGATTCGAAAAGAAAAGAGAACGAGCTTGCAACAGGCAGATTCTTTGAGCTGAGCTGACTGCATTACTATTTTTATTGACAAAACAAGATTAGTAGATGGAGGCCATTAGCAGATTTAAAAGATGTGGCTTTTAGAGATTCAAAACTGCGTTGCATAAATTTCCTCTCAATTAAATCTTACCATGTTGGAAGTGAGACCTGCCCTACAAAATACAAGACAGCTCAGTTGTGCAAACAAAAGATAATATTAAATGACAAATGACTGAGGTTTGGGGGCATCATTGCTAGCCCTATTTAATACTTACAATAATGATCAGGAAGATAGTAAACAGTGTGGTAATGAAAACTCCAGATTAGAGGGATTAGAAACATGAGCAGAAATTACCAGTAAAATGCAATTTGCGAAGTCATAAGCTCAGGCATCTGGAACAAAATAATCTAAAAAAATGGTCTACACATCTTCTGTATTAAGGAAAGCTTGAACTTGATAACATAATAAAACAACATATGTGTTTATATATGTATGTATTCCTATATAGAGGGACATATAGGTTCATAATGTGTGTGTGTATATATAAAAATATATATATGGCCCAGATACAGGCAGAAATTCTGATTAGAAGGAAACTCATGGGACTATCAGAAAACTACTGTTTTCTGATAGAAAAACACGACCATTTTCAAGAAAGCATTTTGAAGTTTTTCAAAACTGATTTTGTCCCATAACAAAAATTTATTTAATATTTAGTTTGCCTTTAATATCAAAAGGAAAGTAATGTCCTGCAATCAGTTTCATAATACAAACTAAACTTCATCCCTGAGTTTATGCCAGTTGGTGTCAGTAAAGTTTCCAGGCTCGAGCAGCTACATGATTATTAGTGAGTTAATTTTTAGGAATATAACTAGAAAGATAGCTATGATTATGAGTTCAGAGGAAAACAACGAAAAGGATAAAAAACCCCACAGCAGCTTGCTGGATTAAAAGAATCTGGACACATTTATGATAGCCACAGGATAACCTCAAAGGGAGGACCAGATTTTGGCTGTATTAAGGGACTCCCAGCACCAGAAAATCATAAAACAATTATTTCCCAAGACTAATTAAAGCACAGAGAATTTTTTTTTAAAAAAAGAATCTATTTCACTGTTTGATACTCTTCACTAAAAAATACTGTCCCAAGTGAAGCTGCAACATTTCCAAGCATGAGTCAGCCAACACAGGGTGAATGTTTGAGCCAGGATGTCTGTCACCAGCACTTTAGCTGATTAATTTCATAGGTCTGTCCGTTATTAAATGAACTCTTGCAAAGGCACTCATTTACTTATTGACTCCTATCTCTTTAATAAAAATATAGTTATCTGCCTAGCGAAACATCTTGGCCCTTTGGTCCTTTAAAACATTAGTCCCATTAGCACTCTAATGTAACAAGGAACAGTAAAACCTAATTTATTCCTAAATGCAAAGACAGAAATAGACGTACAAGAGTTATAAATAGCCTAAGAAGGATCTGAGATAAATAGAGCAGTTTCAAGTACTGCATATATGCAGGGACACCAACATAAAACTTGCACTGCCTCAAGCATCTGAATACAAGCAGCTTTTTCTCTCCCCATCCCTGCTATAGCTCTTGAAGCTCAGTTTTAACAATTTCACACTTCGTGCTTTTTTATTCACCTGTTATAAACACAACTGAAAAGGTGAATGGAGTCGGAAACAGGAATCCTGCAAGTTAGTGCAGACTCCAACTCATTAACACACTCCAACCCATTTATCACGGGCACGGTGATAAAAACAGAGGCAAAGTAATTTAACTCCATAGCCTAAGCAAAGGCATAGTAAAGTCTCACAGATAAAACACAGTCAAATAGACAAACAATTTTGAAACAAGAACTGTTATCCAAGTCTGTTAGGTTTTGCAGTTAAAGCAACATAGAGGTCACAGCTTTTCAGAGAATAGTCCATCCAAAAAAAGAAAAAGCCAAATCACATAGACTCATCTTTACATTTCAAAACAAAGCACTATTTATACCCAGCCAATTGCCCGTCCTTCTGACATGTGGCTCTGCACCTGACTACAGGGACATGCTCTGATTCAGCTCCAGGGAACTCAGACTGAGGTCAAGGTTGCTGGTTTAGCTGGGGAGTCAAGGCACTCAGCATCAGTCCTGGCAGTGCCGAGCATCTTGAATTCTCACCCTTAATTCCACCTCACTGTTTCAGTTATTTGCCGTGAGCTTGTGACTAATCAAGGAAGAGTAATAAGTTCCACAGGACAAGACCTCCTGCTGCCCTAGAGCCACTGCAGGCAGACTCTTCATGTGCCTAAAGGCACGTGTGGGAAAAGTTAATATCTCGAGAGGTAAAAGACAGTTCTGTTTCAAACAGCATTTTATGACAAAGAAAAGAGCACAACAAGGGATTTCTGTACTTGTAAATTACATGATATAAACTGACAAAACAGAAGTATTAAAGAGAAGCAACACTAACTCAAGAAACAAAACTATCTGCAAGCAGTATTCAGGCAATGAATCCCCGAGTCCCTGTTTAGATGAGGGTCACTTGAGTTATTGTGGCCTGAAAGCACAACTTCTGTATGAGTCTGGGGACAAAAAACAAAAACAAAATCAAAAAAATTAATCATAAAAACCTGATGTTTGTAGTGTATTCCAGAACTTGTGAGTGCAATGCTTGATTCGGAAAGGAAACCCAACTCTGAGTTGCATAAGCTGGAAGCACAAGATAAGTCTGGCCAAGAGAGGCTGCTCATACTCGGATAATTAGCAGTAAACAGATATTCTCACCATGTTGTAAAAGTCCTTTCAATAGAGGGGGAAAAAAATAACCCCCAGCTTTGAGACTGTAGAAATTGCAATTCTGATTATTAAAAACTCTGCATCTATCAGGAACCTCAGTAACACCAGTGATACTCACCTATTTTCTCTTTTCCTCTCCTTTTTCTGTTTGTTAGCTTATCAGTACAGCTTTGACTACAGTGCCGAATCTTTTAGATGCTCCGGCTTTTGTCGTCTGGTGCTCACCAACTACTGGACCTGAGGTTTCTAAATGGCCTCAGCTCAAGTCCTTGGAGAAATCCAGGCCAGGAACTAACCAATAAAAATCACAGTGAGAGATAAACTTCTGGAAGGCCAAAGGTTACACTCACAAAAAAATTTCCAAAGAAACCAAATTAAAGTTGCGTTTTCTGTGACTTAGTGGATTTTTGTCTCCTGAACAAAAAGTTACAGGTAAAAAAATACTTAATTCTCATGCATGTTCTCTGGTAAGTGTAAAGGGACCTGAGTCCATGCCCTATGTATATTCCAGTTCAAAACACATCAAGTTATGCATTGCAGTTTGCACACTTCCCAAATGTGTCCTTTATCCTATTTTATATCCCTTCCACATTCAGTAGCAAATCAAGGGCACAACACTGTCCCATCTCTTCATAAGCCCAATCCTTTTTCCTTTACGAAGAAAAGTGAGTATGTGTCAAAGCCACGTGGCTTCTCACCCACAACCAGGTGATTTATTTCCTCAAGAAAAATGAAGCAGACAGGAAAGGATGATCTATTGCAGTGTGCTCCTGCAAGCTGTTACAGCAGTGCCCCAGGCAGCGCTGGCCTGTACTTGGTCACGCCAGGTTTGCTCTCCCTGCCTTCAGAGATCACCTACATCTCCATGAAGAGTATTCCTGGGATACAGCAGGCCCTCTGACACAGAGGGGAGAGGAAGTGCAACTGCTGTTCCTGCCCATCCGCAGGGCAGAGAACTGCACCAGCTAAACCCCACCACTGAAATAAGGTCGGCATTACAGTACAGTGAGGACAGCTTTTGACCCGAGATACACCAAGCATGGGAAGAACATTATCTGCTTGCTTTCCAGCAGCAGAGAATATATTAGGCTTGAATCTTACCCAAAATTTGAAAGTAGTCTCTGAATTATACAAAATCACTCTACAAGAATTAAGAGGACCAGGTGAGATGTGAAGACACACCTAACATCTAAACACAAGATATCTGCTTATGTCTAAGAGTCAACCAACTCATGTGTGAGCTGTCCCTGTACAATTACTCCTATGCCATAAAAGATGAGGTTCCACAGAAAACATCCACACATTAGATCTTTGTCCCTTGAAATAATTCACACATGACTATACAAATTCTTCAAGGAGACCAGTCAAAAAAATTATCTCACTTTTCCCAGGAATTCCTCCCACTGCAACAATAGGTGGGGTGTTCCCTCCCACTCCCTCAAGATTTACTGTATGAGGACTAAGATAAAGACTAAATTGAAGAGAGCTGGTGGGAGGATAAGTTGTGGCAATGACAGACAGGGCACATGTCACCCCCAGCAAGCTGAGCACAAACAGCTTGGTAAAGGCTGCTCACCGTAGCACCGGTATTCTGTCGAAACAGGTATCTGCACCACAATGAGAAGGCAAAGGCTTTTATTAATAAGATCTGTAAGGCCCTGACAAAGGCCCCTATGTAGCTCTTCTCTGCACAGAGATTTATGAGAGCAGATTTGTGACTATTGATTTACTGAAACCTTTTGATCCTGGGCTGTGATCCCATTAGCTCTCAGAAAGGCAGGAGTGAGGCCAGGCTGCCGACTGCATGTGGGGCTTTAAACAATCTCTCTCTGCTGCAGGCCAAGTACATCGGGATGACACAACAGATGGACGTCTTGAGCCCTGTGCTGAGCAAAGGAGTGGAAGATGTTGCCATGGAGTAGATTTGCAAAGAGAGGTAAAAACCACTGATACCTGTAGTCTCTGTGCATTTTGGGGAAAGGGCTCTGTCCTACTCAAATTCCAGAAGAGAAGGCCTGCCAAAGAAAAATGTCCATTTCAGTACAAGAAAAGTTTCCTGCTTATTACTCTATCCTGTTGTGTTGTAGGATAAAGCTGAATAGCTATTATGACTCAGGTTCAGAATTCTCAGGTCATAATCAGACAGAATTACTGGGCATGGGCATTACACCAGGGTAGGGTGAGGAATGGGGAAAAGAAGTCCAAGTTACACTACAAAAGCTTTCTTTGGGACACTCCATTTTGTAACTTGAAAGATAAGTAGAGATCAAGCTGTGTTGAGAACTAATGCTTGATTACCCAATTTGGAAGAGGGCTGTCACCCTTTCCCTGCAAGGAAAGCAAGTGTTGTATTACTGCAAGTCGTTCAGAGACATCCTGCTTGAATCACGCAGCAGCAGATGACACATTTAGCCAGAAACTCACTGAAACTCATCTCATTGTTCCTTCAGAAAGTTTAGACCTCTGTCTGCTAAGTGACTCAGCATTTTTCAGAATGAAAAAGGTCGTAGGAAGTTACCTGCAATCAATTCTCCAGGAACATCCACTCACAAGACACTTAGCAGCTTTCTGTGACAAGAACAACTTAACCTTGAGCAGCACACATTTCATTTGTGACATTAGAACTACAGAAGCATTTCTGGTTTGCTACAAGAAGGAAGCAGGTCTGACAGAAGTTCATCCTTATAGGTATGAGGCTTTCAGCTACCTGACAAAACATCCACAAATTGACCAACTTCAGCTCACTGAATTTTACCCACATCCTTGCAGGTATTAAGATATAACTGGCTATCACTGTTCCACTTCCAGTCTTCCCTTCATCGCGTAGCAGACACAAGGTAGTTGTAAGACAATGTACAGCTGGTACTTTACATACAGGGACACATTTTCACAAGTGGAACTTGGCATAGCAGTCTCATTTGAGAGCTCACATGAATGCAGGCGAGCTGGAAATCTGGCCTAGAGCCTCCAAAGCAATTGGAGTGCAGGATAGTTCTTGGAAACGAAAAGTGGTTTCTAGAAAAAATAAATTATTATTTTCCTACATCGTAGAGCACAGCAAGCTCTAAACTAATGATGTCCTTTATTCCCTGGGATTTAGCACCTCCTTAACTCACCTTCTTTTTAATGCTTATACCTACCCTCTCAGCCGCAGTGGGCACTTGTGAGCACTATCAATGAAGCAGTGGTAAACTACAGAGCAGCAAAAAGTCAGGGAGGTTGCATTTGAATGTCTTGCAGTTCCATCTGCTACAGCACTAAATCAAAAGAAATTGATTCTCTCTGTGGTCAGTGGGATTTGCCTATTGTTCATCCTTTGTCTGTAAGCCATTATTAACTACCACTTGACCCACATTAATATTTACTCTCTGAGTCTTTTTTGGTCTTTAAAAAGAGTTTCTATGTTTTTCCCATTCTCTTAATCCAGCACCCCCTAGCTTTCCATTAACTCTTTCTAAGACTCTTTGCTCACAAGAAAATAAAGCAGAAGGGGAAAAAATAGATGATCTTGAGATCAATTAGGCCAATGAGTTCCACAGACCTCTTCCTGCCTGGGCAGAGAAAGACGGTGTAATTTCAGGGTCTCAACAACTTTGGGTCACAAAGATGGGTAGAGGGGCCTCAAATAGCTGAAGGTAAAAAATATGAGGAATGTTTATTGAAGAAGGCACTGCATGGTGGCCTATGGATTTCTCAAGTATCACTATCAGAAAAACATGCTGTAGGCATCAGCTACAAATCTCTGCTCCAAGGCTGGAAAACCAGGCACTTAATCATCAGTAAAAACAAGTTTCCTGCCCAGCTAGGAAAGCACACACCCTCCTGTGCAAGTTGTTCTTTGCATCTTTCTGCCAACCCTGCCAATTACCAGCTGAGAGCAGACCATGCCAGTGGGGGATGTGCAGCAATTACCAGAGGTTGGGCTCCTCTGGGTTTCCTTTCACCACAGACTCTGCCTTTCTTCCTTTATTTCATCCTACCTAACTACGCTGCTCTAATTTATAGCTTTGCAGTAGCAACGCTGTAGTTAAAACAGAAATGGCACTTCCACTCTAAACCTCTATTTTATTCCTTTCATTTGAGTTCATTACTTCAGTTACCATAAAAAAAGTGCTTTCTGGCAATCTCTGTCCTCCGCCTCCTCCTCAGCAAAAAATATTTCATTCCCCAAGGACACCGAATAGCTGATCCTGTGCTCTCCCTCCTTCATAGCCTGCAGATTTGTCTTCAGTGACAGCTTCTGGAGGTAAAACCCCACAAGGATAGTGCTGCACTGTCTGCCTAGGAGAGAATCTGAGTTTTCAAAGAATGTAAAAGAACATACACTTGCCCTTTACGCATGCAAGAAAGAAAGAGGAAGGGCTTTGACCTCTGCCCTGACAGCACTTTATTTTTCTGCTTCTATTTTGAGGTTTCTTCGATCCCCCAGAGGACCTGTCCTCAAATTTTACAAGAGATATGCATCAAAAGTCAGCATGCATGACAGTTACATGAGAAGTCACACGGCCAGCAGTCTTGGACTGCACTCGCTTAGCAGGCTCCTCAGAGGGCAACAGGGCACCCTCAGCCACAGCACCAACCCACCAAAGAGAAAGCAAAACAAGTCTGAGAGCTGCAAGCTCCTCAAGTCCATTCATCAATTTCATTAAAGAGCACTGAAGGACAGAGGCAAAGCAGAGCAAGCTTTATTTCTATAAAACCCCATGGTTTGCCAAGAGGCTCGTGGGAGCAATAAAGCAAGGGCTGTTTCAAACTTCACAAAGGATAACTGCCCCACCACGAGTTGTGGTGATGGGAATTTGTCAGTTTTATTAACAGGTTTTATTTTTCGTAAGCATTAAACCCTATTTCATAGTTTCCCCAGTATCATTTTAGATACCACATTTTTTAACTGGCCTAAGGTTTCCAAAAGCATACAGAATCTTACATTGAGCCAACAATCCATAAAATTATTCCGCACATTTGCGTGCACACAGACACACAGAAATACTGCAAAATAACCTGCCCAGTGGAGAAAAAATTGGTGCACTAACACCTTCAAATTAAACATAAATAATAAAAAAACAGGCGGAAAATGCCAGCTCTTCAAATATTTCACAAAGTTTTTTGGGGTTTTTTTGGATGGTATGAAGCAAGAATGGGTGTAAATCTTGGGGTCAAACCCTGCTGGTGAATACAAGGCATTCAGCCAGTGGTGACCCCACAAACTACTACGTAAAACAGCTCTTTCCTTTTTCAGGCTGCATTTCACACTCAGCCTGTAGGACTAATAAAATTTCTGCTTCTCAGTGTTAGCTGATTATCTCCATCACAGATTTTGAATTATCCTCTGACGCATCTGGTAATGGCCATTCTGTGGGACAGAATGCAAGATTATATGGGCTATTGGGGAAACGAAGCAATTCTAGAGAAATAGAAATACCATGAAAGCTTTTTGGTAGGGTTTGGCTCACACATGCTTTTTCAGAGTGGGAGGGAAAAAACAACAACAATGGGTTCTACCAATTATTTCAGCCCACTCCTCCTCTTAACTTTTATTTTCATTTATGGCAATTTAGAATCTCGTTGTTATACAACTGGCTTAAGCTTATAAAAATGGGTCAGATAAGAGGATTTTAAAATTTGCTGACTACTGCATCCTTTCAGCAAGTGCTGTGAATAAAATGGTTATACTGTGTAAAAACCAATAAAAATTACAGCATAATGGAGGTGCCCATTAATGACTTAAACTGTAGATTATGTTTTGCAACTCTTAACTAGTGTCTTTGGGGCACCTTTTTTTCTTGTTCTTGGTTTTGAAGGACAAAAGTAAACATGAATGCAATTATGTAAATCGCAGATTTTGCAGTCAGAGCTTCCCAGACCATCCTTTGTCCATCCCATACCATGGAGCCTCTGGTGTCTCCAGATTAAAAGGAGACACTGCTTTTCTTCAGGTTTAGCAGGGTGCACAAGGCAGCTTTAATCAACTCTGTGTCTTTAGGCTCTAAGAATGGAAGTGGGATGCTGATCTTCCTCTACTTTTCAGTAGAGGAAAACATCTTTCCACAGGGATAAAGCACATTTCAATCACAGAAAGTTCTGTGAAGTTGAAGAAATATTTCAGAGCATATTTTTAGGAACTTTTGAAAAAATAGCCTCCTCTTTCAACTACATTAAAAAAAACCCCCAAAACACTTCTTTCCACTACACCCCAAGGAAAGTTTCTGAGATGTGTAGCTTGGATAAGACACAAGAGAAGCAGCAGCTCTCTTGCTGCTGCCTGTCCTGATGGTAGCTGTGACACTGCAGTGACAGGAACATTCTGGCAGGCCAGAATCTTCTGTAGTTCAAAGGTGTCTGGGTTTTGATCTAAAACAGGTTTTAACAACTGAAAGAGACAGTCTCAGAAACTCTTAACCTGCAGAAAAACATCCATCAAAGAAAAAAGAAAAAAAAAATCATATTTATGTCCCTTAGTGAAACTATCACAAAATGTCCCTGATTCTAGTGAGAATCTATTACCTCTGCTATTAGAATGGCTCAGCCACAGATTAGTTTATTGCTGATAGAAGCAGAACACAACATGACAGCGAAAACAAAATAGAGAAGGAAAAACACTTCTGACTGGATTCACTGCTAGTGGCATCTCTGCCAGGTAAGAAGCAGCATAAAACAGTCTAATTTATTGAATGCAATTGGCCTGCAATAAATGATTTTTCCATGGAAGACTTCAGCTCCAGGATAATATTAAAGTTTGCACACCCCTGAGTGTCTGAACTGGATCTTCACTAGAAAGCAAAATACTAATTTTACCTCTGCTGCAAGATACTGGAAAGGGATCAGAAGTAAAGAAATAATGTGGAAAATTAAGAAAGGAAGAATAGGAAGAATTCTATCTGTATCCTGAAATAGCAAAGACCTAATAAACATCTATGAAAGGAACCCAGTAGCCAACCTGAAACCTGTGACATCTGAAGAGTCAAAGCTCCTTGACAAAAAAGGGAAACCCACTGTAGGCAGACATTAGGCTGCAAATTCGGCAGCACCAGCCAGGCACTTAAGGTGTTCAACAAGCCCTCCTGGAGCAGAGGTGGCACTGCAGCTACAGGCAGGAACCTTATGTATCATGTGGATATATAAGAGCTGTGCTGCCCAGAAGTTTTATTAACTGTTTACCTAACAGAGATCTTAACACTCTCCCGGGGTACACCACATTCATGGAAAAGTTTCTACTGCTTCAGATTTGACTTGACCTGTTCATATTTACAAGCTCCTTTTGTTCCCATCTCCACACTGTGGCCCACTGTTTCTAAATTACCAAGGTAACAAGATTCTTTAACATTCACAGTTTTGTTCCACCAGTTGTTACAGCCTGCTTTTCATCCCTCCTGTCAGCTTCTTGGCCTTCTCATTAACACCCCTACTTCCATCTTCTCTCCTGTACCAGATACTTTTTTTTTTAATAAATATCAAACAGAAAAAAAAATGCAAGAAAAACTGTGTCATCCACCCGGCAGAAGTCTCTGATGATTTACAGTGTTAATACAAGAATCACAGAGGTTTAGCTGAGAGCATTTTTCATAAGGGGTTTTCTATCCAGTTTCAAAGGCAAAGGTAGCAATGCCCATATTGCTTGATCGCTGAAGAAACCAGACCCCAGTGTTGTGATAACATTGCTGTCCCTCCAGTCTTCTAAAGAAAAGTCTCACAGGTGACTGCAGCCCAGCAAAATCCCTCCCTTCCCAGGCAAAGATCTGCTGAAACAGCACCAGGCAAGGAGAATTAGCTCCGGATCAAGCTGTCACCAAATCCTCCATGGGGATCCACCGACTGGGACTCATGCCACTTGGCTGAAGTTTACATTAGTTTGAAAAGCTCTCTCCAGATAGGAAAGAAGAAAACACACCCAAACCCACTAGAAAACTCGTGCTTTGGCTCTAGTAAACAATCGTGTTCCAAGTGACTTGGGTATGCAGGACAACAGGGCTGTCACCCTGTGGCCCAGGGTGTTCCTTCCCTGCCTTTGGGTGGGAGCAAAGGAAGGAAGGGAGTTTTTGCTCAGAGAAGAAACCTCACGCACTTTTGAGGAAACAATCCTGCAGGTTTGGAGGAAACTCCCAGCTTAGTACTGGTTTTGTTAATGTAATTGCAGCAAAGTCTGGGAGATCCCCTGACAAGCACTGCTATCAGCACTCACAAAGGAGCTTTCCATGAAGGGGAAAAAAAGAAAAAAAAAAAGAAGACTTCCTCCTCTGAAACCAAACACCCTTTTCTGATCCTTTGATCAAAGACCTCGTACTTTTCATTTGAAACCCCTGGTAAAACAACACCAAATATCAAGAAAAGAATAGAAAAAGGTATCTACAGCTTTTCACTGAATATAAAACTAAAACCAAATCATCCTAGCCCTTCCCTTTCCTTGCCAATACCATTTATAATGCTAATGTGCCCCTGTTTCCTGACTGACTTCTTTAAGGATGAAAAAACAAGGAATGTACACATTCAAGTAATAGGATGCCTTTGTCAGTTCACTCAAAATCTGCATTTCTATTGAACAGCCAGGCCTTTTCCTTCACACCACTGAAATGCCTGATCTTACTCAAACTGCTACTGTCTACACTCACAAACAAATAAGTGATAATTCCCTTCCCTTTCAAGAGCTGTGCCTAGTGGCTCACAAGGGACTTGGTTACATGGCAAAAGCAGTAGTGTGACAATATTATAATGTATGCCAGGTCGCTATTCAAAGCGCTGCAGATAATTCCCCCATCATTTCCATGTTCCTATGGAAGCATGCTATAATCTTTCTCCTCCTACATAAAGCTGTAAAACAAGAAAAGATTACTGTAATCCTTTTCTTCCCATGTCACACAAACAATGTAATCTCCTGGCTGTGTCAGAAGCGAATTTCTATCTGTAAACATCAAATCAAACCTGGGAACGAGTGGCTGCAGCCTTCATTGTGCTGGTAAACAGTTATGCAAGCAACTCGTATATATTTAAGCACATTGATGGAAGATGGAAGTTCCAGGCTGCAATTCAACCTATGGTTTCTTGCATTTATCAGCAGCACAGAAGCACACTCCCTTCCTATGGAATTTAGGAATTCATTAAGTCTGGTACACCGCTGCCTGCCACACTTGAGTGTCTGTGCAGTTCTCAACTTCAGGGGTGTCTGAGCATTTGAATTCTTTCAGAGCCGTTTCTGAAGATATTTAAACGACCTGAACGTACCGAAGCAAGCAGCAAATCAAGTAAATGGGGCAACAGGAGGCTGTCCAAGACCCCGTCAATACCACGAATAGAAAATATTCCGACTGGAATCAGAGACAAGGCATGGGTCAGGAGGCAGCACAGGCCCTCAGCTGAACTCCAGACTCCACTGTGGCCTCAGAAAAGGCTGAACTTTTGGACCTTTTTTTCTTCTGTTAAATGGAGCCAGCACATCTCAGAAGCATTATTAGGAATTAAACTCAAGGCTGCAGGGGTGGTTCAAGTGTCAGGCTGCAACAAGAAGAGGTGGTTACATGACACAGTGAGTACCACGTCCTCATTCATGATCTCAGAACCCAAGGTGGAGCAAGAGATACTCACTTTCAGGGCAATGGTGAGATTGAAACTAGCTCAGGCTTTGCAAAGCAAAGTGGTGGCCTCCATAAACACGTCTCAGCACTGCAGAAACTTTGGGTATTCTGCCCAGGTACCGTCACTCTGGGAATATTAACCTCAGTGAACCAAAGTACTAGCTAGACTTGTCAGAACACAAGCTTGTGCTGGATGTGAGGTAGCACCTGGACTTGGAAACATAGGTGTGGGAGACGTGCATTTGCCAACTCCTCATGGTTATTAGAAGGTGTGAGTCTGCAGAGAGCCTTCATCTTTCTTTAGTCTTCCACTTCATCATGGCTGTTTTTGAAGAAATACAAACAATACCTGTCTTAGGACTTTCTTTGGTAAAAAAGATTGTCAAAGTTCAAGAGAAGTTTTGCAGTCCAAGTGCACTTCTCACACCAGACTGGAGGCAGACAGTCAAGGAGAGAGACAAATCAGCTGAATGGAGAATGCCTTCCAAAGCACAGCAGAGGAAGAAATAGTGTCTCAAATGAAAAGCCAAGACCTAGAAATAATAGATTTAGGCCTAATAAATTTACACATAAGCTCCACTTCCCACCAACCCCTGTAACCTCACTTTATTCTTTAACAGAGGTGAGGAATTGTCCATATAACACTCCACTTCCACAACAGGCACAATGTTGGACTTAAAAAAACCACAAAACTTCTAACTGTAACAAGAGATAACCACTCTCCTAGAACCACTGAAAGAGTGGAGGACTGTCTGTATGCAAAGACAGGGCAAGTTAAAGATTTTCACAATATTTAGGATCATGAGGAGGAATGAAAGCAGAGAAAACACATCTGGGTTTCAGCAAGCAGCACTAAATCCAGTAAAAAACAAACAGCCTGATGTGTGGAATTCAATTTCTATTAGCAAAAGAGGTAAAGAAAAGGGCACTACACTGAGCTGGGACTACTACAGGAAAGAATTCCTACACAATGGGCCATTTCCAGCTAGTATGAGAGTTTTAAATGCCATCTAGTGTCAGTAAAATGCAGAAGAAGGGGGCAATCAATCATGACCCAATAAAATAGTAGGTGTTCTGCTACTAGCTTCAGCAAGGTACAGATTTTATCCATGGAATGATGATGTCTAATAGGATTACACTAGAAGATATAGATGTTTTCAGAACTGAAAACATTAATATGCAGCCAGCAAAAATACAGCCTGGACACTGCACACTCAAGCTCAGGTTGAGCTTTTAGAGCAGCTTTACCTCAAGGACTGTAACTAAACTTTTTTATACAGGTTCTTCCCTAGGTCTGACCATATTTCTTATAAAGGCAAGATGTGAATTTGCACCAGCTATCTCCTTCCTCACCCAGATCAGTACCATGGATCCCAGAGGGAGAGCCAGCAGTCCAGGGGTCACATGGAAGCCATGAATTGTTCAGCTGGGTCCCCATGCTGCAATGTGCACTGTCAAATCAATTAAATGCAACAAAAACAGATGACTCCATCAGAAAAAGACTTCACAAATCTGGTCCAGTAGTACTGCTCACTGGAAGGTACTGGGGATCAAGTGTTTGTGGATGTTCCTGGACTGTGATTTCCAGGTTTTTTGAAAGCTGAGGTTTTAGTTTCTTCAAGCAATCCTTGCTTATATTTATAATGAAGCTATGCACATCTCACTTCCCCAGGAGAAGGTGAGGGAGTGCAAACAGTAGATCCAAGTGCCTGTGGGTCAGAGTTCTCCAGATGACAGGTTCAATATACCTGCCTATAACAAGTGAGCTAAAACAGAGCATGGAGAACAACAGTGAGCTCATCTTCTGTCCTAGAGCTTTGATCATTGTCACAGAAGACTGTCTAATTTTTGCTGGTTTGTTTTCAGGAATTTACACTTTATTAATTTTTTCAAAAGTTTCTCCTCAAATACTTCAAACTGAAAAGCTCTCCTTTATGCAATTCATCATCCCTACTCTCAGCTCAAGGGCAAGCTTCTTTAAACAGACTGCTGCTGACTGGGTTTGAGACAACTGATTTGAAAAAAAAAAGGTTAATTCATTATTCAGATATGCTTTTCAGATGGCAAGGTTTCTGATCCTTTCCTCTGGCTCTGTACAGCCATTTATTCCTGGGCTGGAATATGTGCTGCAGAGGATGCAAAACAAGCACCTGGGCTGTTTTGCTCTAGGAAAAGAGAACAAAATTGATTGTGTTGAAGAAGAAATGGTTCTTACATACTTATCAGAATATAGTTCTGTGTTGAACAGATGCTAACTAGCTAATTCCACTCAATTAGGTACAATTATGGCAACAAGTAGTGTGGCAATTCTGGAAGTGAAGTTTTGTTTGCTCTGTAAGATGACACACAGGTGTCTCAAACTATTGAACAGTTTTGACAAAATTTGCTCTTTGGGCAGTAGTTTTTGAAGAGGAGAAAAAAAATTTTAAAAATGCTGCTTTTTGGATAAAGGAATCCTGTCCATCTCTTACCAAAGTGTTTTTATTTCCCCTCCTGGCAGATCAGTGCAATGTGTTTCACAGGGTTAGTCCGTACTATTCAAATAAAACCTAGGTAAATAAATGGCATTTCCACTTTTGTTTTTATGATCCAAAGAAGAATAATGGGCCCACCTGCCTTCTTGTTCCCCTACTCTCTCCGTTTCTCAGCCCCTCTCTGAGTTGCTTGTGTAAAAGAAAAGCTTGTGTAAAAATAAAGATCTCTCCTGGCAGGTAGTTTTCAGCACCTCAGCTTATTACACTTAATTTGAGTTTTCTAATGAGCATTCTTTGTTAAGACAGCACTCAAATTAATAGTCTGCCATGACATAACATCACCACATCTTTTATTGCTTCCTGTGTTACTTTTGAGGTATTGCTGCTAGTACTGGGCCAAAAGAACATGAATGCAGAGTTTCACCTGTGATCTAAGAGCCACAGAAGTTAACAGGAGTCCATAGACCCACCCACACTTTGAAAGGTGCAGGATTGCTTTTCTCACTGTTCGCAGCTCTTTGTTTCACAGCAATGCACCAGCAGCCTCCTTTTGTGAGCCAGCCAGGGAAAAGGAGTGTTTGAAACCTCTGCCAGGAAGAAAGGGCATTTAGGTTGAGGACAAGTCATCTGTACTGGAACGAGGGTCACATCTGTCCTACTGAGAGCAGGAACACAAGCTTCACATGTTCCTCACAAAGTACAAGCTGAGAAACTGGGGGTTCCTAACGCCATCACACCATCTCCACTCTGTGCTTTACATCAATAAATGTACTTCTTCTAAAGCACTGTGTCTTACACAGCCAATTTACAGTGCAGCTAGGGCAGAGCGGACATCCAGGTGATAACACTTCTTAAATTCTCAAAAAGCGACATCTGCTAAAGCAAAATGATCAACAGTTGAGCTACTTAAGAGTTACTGCTCTTTCCCCACCCAGAACAGCTCCGTTTTAGTGATTTTGAGAATTACACTGCTATTTCATTGTCATATATCATGTACTAAAAGGAAAAGACCTAACTGAAAACACAAACTCACTCACTGGCAAATTGCATTTCTGTACAAATTCCTCATGGAAAGTGAGTACCTTAGAAAACAAATTGAAACACCACATAAGTCAAGATCCCAACAGAATCCAGCTCCCTCCAGCTCAGCTAATGCAATGGAAAAAGGGCTACTTCCCTAAGGTGCATCAGGATGTCACAGGTTAGGAAGAATGACAGTGGAAGGCTCTTTAAACCCCTCTGTTCTCATCATCTCCTTTCAAATCGGAGGAGGGTTTGTGAGCACTGTGCCTGTTGTGAGGCTGTCTCATCTCGTCAGCAGGCAATGGGAAATGGCACTTGGCTTTGTCACCTCACCTCTAGCCTCTGACTGGCACTGTGACCTGAAGGGGCCCAGAAATTTGCCCCTTAACACCATCTCCTCTCTCCAGCTGCAGAATTACCACCCTTGTCAGCATTCTCATTACCTCCAGCAGCTCACAACAGGATTTCCCCCCTCCCCAGCCATTCCTGCCAAGCCACAAGCAGAACTTGAGATTCTCCAACAGACAAAGAAGTTACCCCAACAGTGCAAGCATGAGATTGATTGCTCAAAGCTACAATTAAGCTAATTAACTGGAGAAATTAGGTGTTTGCTGCAAGCAGGAGTGCTTCTCCAATGTTTTCTGAGGGGAAGATTTTTCCCTAGGACAGTAAAGAGACAGCGAGATGCTGTGACAACTTCACCTCATTTTGGGTGACTCCTTGGTCAAAAGGACTCACAGTAACATCTTTCAAGTATTCAGGAAACTCACCATGAGAGACAGGGGGGTGAAAATCTGGCTTGCCAGAGGAGTAGGGGGAGAAATGAAGGACTTCTCATCTCCTGCAGTGCAGCGAGCTGACAGAGCAACACACAGGACCCTCTTACAGTACGTGCTGTACTCAGCTGTAAAATTAACAGCAATTATGTATTTATTTTACGTATATTTGTGAAGCACAAAGTACTCAGTATGAAAAGGCACACAGAAGCATGGCTGAGGCACTGCAGAAAGCAGCAGTAAGGACACAAGTTCTGTTTCAACTCTCTTGCTTCATCTAATATAGAAAAAACCCTTAAAGTTTAAACATTCTGAAGACAAATTGTAGGTGGGAAGGCAAGGAGGGATTATTTCTATTCATTTTTGACTAATCAAAACACTCTTGCAGGGGAATTGGAAAGCCTCATTTTGATTTTTACTTCTCCAGTCTGTATCAATATATCTAAAGAAAAAACATTCAAATAACAGCCAAAAGAAAACAAAGCACCATTTGGGAAACACTGAAATAGAATGTTCCAACATCAGATTGGTTTTATTTCTTCTCTTCTTAAATGATATACCAGTGAATCACCACAATTTTGCATAATGCATTTCACAGTAGACAGGTCTGCACAGACTGAGCCCAGATTCCATGCAAGTTTCTCTAACAAAAAAAAACAAGTCTCAGAATTCCTGTCTGTCTGGATTTCTTTCTTTCCTTAAAGCACAGGGAAAAAAACCCAAACAACAAAAAAAGTCCACAAAACCCAACTTAAAAAACAAAACCACAAAAACAACAACAAAACCCAACCAAACAAAAACATCATACCACCAAGAAAACCCAACAAACTGCACAAAAAACCACAAAAAACAAACCATCCAACACAACAACTTGGTAATGTTCCATCTGGTACATTTCTCTCCCCAGAAGCAACATTTTGCATAGGAGAGCTGGAAGTTTGCATATTTAGTATCTGAAACAGGAAAGGAATAACCTTTCTGTTCAATACTATAACAAAAAAGCAAGATTGCTGTTGGCTACAGTAGCACTTGGAACATTTCACACAAAGTTATCAGCAACTCTTTTAGTGACAACTCTTCAAAAAACTCCAAACTTATTCAAAACCACACTTCTACCCATCTTCCCAGCCACGGGACTGCTCCTCCAGCAAGATTGTTTTAAGCAAATGGCAATAACCCAGCTGAGCAAACGATAGCCAAGAGCTACCTGCTCTGCTGTACAGGTTGCAGCACATAATAATCCATCTTCCCTCTGCTGAAAGCGCCACCATGATTACAGAGCACTCATTTAAGGTATTTGAGTTACAGCAAGGTGTTATACATCAAAGTAATCAAAGATAGTTTAGGTAATGAAGTTGACACAGAATGGATCACTTCTCAAAGAAACATTTCATTTGCATGTAATAGAGCTATTTTAACTTAATTTTGACATTACATCATGATAAAAACACTTGTTGACATTTACAACATTTCAGTGACAAGCCTTCATGCATTGTGATGAACTAATTTTTTCCATAGGCAGTAAATGTAATTTCATTTCATACAGAAATAAAAGCACCAAAACGCTACCCACAGAGCTATTCTCACTGCTCTATGCAAGATGCATCGGTTGTCTGAGCAAATATGCCATAGGACACAACCTTCAGGAGCTTGAGAAGTTAATAAGGTAGCATTTTGAAAGATAGTTCTACACAGCTGCACGTGCAGGGAAACTGAATTCAGACAAACACCACCATCGTCTGTCATTTCACAGAAATGCTTCCTTTGTTCCTTCTGAGTCAACTCCAGAAAAAATAATATAAACCATGTATATTCTTTAGTGCAGATGCAAAGACCAAAAAGCCAGAGCCATTGCAGGGTAGCAAATATGAAAGAGGAGAGGCACCCAAAGCAGCAGCCAGCTGTCTCAGGAAACCCCAGACAGTAAGAATGAGCTCTGGACAGAGATGGGGAAAAGGCAAAGTGGTCCCTGTGGATCACTGGCACTTCCTCTTGGCCTGGCCACCCTCACCTGGCTCAACACAGAGGAAAGGCTGCCAGTGTCAGTCACAGGACTGAGAGCTTCTGCCTTTGTATCCAGAACTGTAGCAGTAAAGGGCAGCCAGAAGAAATCTGTACTGGAACTTGGCTGGAAATACTCCTATTCTGCCCTTTTCCCTTTGGAGTTTCTTTCAGAGTAGGACAGGTGCACTGGGTGTGTTTGTGAACATAACTACAGAAAGAGCAAGACATTGTCTCTTCTGACAGGACTTCCAGGAACACACATCCCTTACCTTTCTGTGCTGCAGTGTGAGAGTATAACTGAACCAAATAAGCCCTGGGCTGAAACATTACTCCCAAAATATTTTCATTTATACTAGTTAATGAGGAGCCTTATCAAGGTTTATGCCCATAGATTTCTCTCCTTCCCTTAGAAGTTCACTTTCCTATATGTTCATTAATTTACTTTTTATATTAAACTCTCACCACAGTTATAACATGCACTAAGTGGTTTCAAGGTTGAAACAAAATCCTTGTTGCACAGAGCATGTGGGAAAAATAACATCCTGCTTGCATGGCAAAAGAAAATTACTTTCTCTCCTCCAAGACTTTCAGTTGTATTCGGTCTTAAAGCTCTAGTCAACTTAAAGGAAGAAATCTTAATTTACATGGAGAAATGTAAATCAATGTGTAGGCAGACACATATATAGATATACATAGATTAAACCATGACAAGGAACAACTTTCAGACAGGATGTCTGCTGGCAAAATTGGGTAAGAAGATCTTGTGAATTACCTGGTTTTACTGTGTTTAACTCAACTCAGTAAGTATTTATACCTCCATTTCAACAAATTAATTTGCTAGTGAGGAATAGCATAACGTCATGAAACTGAGTATTTGGTGATCTGAAGTGTCCATGCTAAAGGCAGACCCAATCTGTGAGAAAATGTCCAAGTTCCCACACACAGGCAGAACCCCCCATGTTTACAGATCACTTGACAAGCTGCCAAACACTTTGGAGATTTTCTAATGATTTATAATTCTATTTAGACATTTAATTGGCATAACAAAAGCAAGCTATCACTCACCACGATTATCAAATGTCAGCTTGTGCCTTGTTGCAATTGATATCTAATCAACAGACAATCACATGCTGTTTGATACCAATTAAATGTTTGAACAGTTCTTTCAACATTATTACCCTAATAGATGGTAATTTTGTGCTCAACTTTTCAGCAACATTTGAGATAACACCCTGCAGACCATATCTGTCTCCTTTATCCTCATAAGGCTCAGTAGCTGTTAGACATCGGTATTTAATTACTAATAAACGCTTTAACACATCTAAGCAAGCTGCTTATGATTGTTACAAACAAGATGAGTTTGCTTTAAAAGCTTCTAATTTACACTTTAGGAAATGAAAGTTAAATTCCAATATAAATTAATTCCAATATATACATATATCATATAATTTAATATAAATAATATATAATATAATATATAAATATAATGTATAATTTAATATAAATTAAATTCCAATATATACAATGGTTGGCTTTGGCTGACAAATTCCTTCCCAAATAAGAGAAGGGTCAGTAGCTCCTATTGTTGTAAATAAAAAGACAACAGTTGTGCAAGTCTACAACACCTGGTTTCAGTGTAAATCTGAAGAAATAAAGGAAATAAATTCTGCCATGAAGGAATGAAAAATTTCTAACAACATCATGGTATCAAGAGGAACAAGGTGCACAAGCCCCCTAAGGGAGAACTGTCTCTTACCTGACCTGGATGAAATACTTCACCCAGAGCTATTTACTATTCTTTCACAGTGTCTCCCTCCTCCTCACTACCTTCTCAGCATGTACCATTTTGCATCTACATTGAAATGAAATGAAAGTAAAATGAAGCTCCTAAATATGATTGTCTTGGGTTTTTTTAAAACAAACCCTAGTAACTCCTTCCCCACCACACAGATCCACAGTCTTGAATATAAGATACGAAGAAAAGTCGTAAGAACTTGGGACAAACCCTTCAGGCCCAGATTTCCCTCAACTTGAACTACCCAGCTCCCTGCTTTAGCTCTTACCTGGCTGATAATCAGCAGTGATTAGCATTGGAATAGCAGCAAGGCTCATTATGGATCACAGAAAATATCTTCAGCAGAGTATGATAGGACATCAGGAAAGAAGCCAAGCATTGATCTAGTTTAATGGAAATTCCAAACACAAACTGGAGGAACAGGTCTGAATATCTGCACTGAGAGGGCCTTAGGTTCGACTGTTGTTCCCTGTCCTGCATTTAAGTTTGAAATGCAACCTCTGCATAAGCCACTCTCCTCCAGATAAGAAAGTCTGCTTTGAAGTGCATCCTGCATCTTTTGAAAGGGCTTGTTCAGATGAAGAGATGGAGCTTTCTAGGAGGAGAAAGGTTCAGCAGGTCTCAACTTTGAAGGAGTCTTCCTGCACATTCAAGACTCAAGTGTCCAAATAGCAACCCAGCATAACCTCTCCTGCTTCACAACTGAAAGGGTTTGAAAAATATACAATCAAAAAAAGTGCTTAAAATGAAAGGGAAGGGGGAACAAAATTATAACACCCTTGAATTAAAATACTCACTATTTTGACTAGAAAAGAGTGGGACACATGCTTGTTTACAGAACACATTTTTACACCTCCTTGCAGAGCTGAGTAATTCTGTGTCAGAGGTGTTTCTGTGGAGAAAAAACTTGTGGCAAAACCGCTTTCTCAAGGATGCATTCCCCCTCTGCCTTATAAAAAAAAAATTAAAAAATTCTTTTTGTTCATATCCTTTCCCATGTGGTGTCATTAACAGCACCTGCATAGCTGCCGGATAAATTGCCATTTTAGTGGAGTGCTACAGTTCAGGTCCTTGACTTAGTCCAACAAGACTATTAGGAGGTGATCAATGGACCATTTACTTGAAAGACAGGAGGACAAACGGTTGATTTATCCTCATCCCAGCTGGCCAGCTATTTCCTCAAGTAATCATGGAATTACTACAGCCATGAAGGCAGCAGCCACTGTTTCTTCTACAGGCTGGAATTTTAATTGAGAAGGGAACTCTCAGAGCCTTTGGGAGACTGGAAGGAAAGCAGTGAGCACCACAGGCCCTTTGACAAATGACTGCACAAGTCGCCTGAAACAGCTGAGCAGAGACCAGTTCCCTCACCAATCACAACTGCCCTGAAGCACCTAAAGGCCCAAAAATTGTTTTTAGGAATGAGAGAGTAAATAGTGTCCAGGACCACAGAGATGGATGGAGTGCAACAAAGCCAAATTCTTTTGCTTCCAGACATGACACAGAGCTCATTGCTATCCCTTAAAAGGGGTCAAAACATCTCTGATAGCTGTGAAGAGATTTTGCCTGGGAAGTCATGCAAAGACTCTTTTGACCAAATGCATTTTGGCATATGATTGCTACAAATGTGGTTAGTGAACACGTGCTCACATGCGACAAATGTGCATGCTGAAGTCTCCTCTGTACCAAATCTGGTGGAAGGCAAATCTGAAACTAAGATCCAAAGAATGTTCTCATCTCCAGGCTGCTTCTCAGATGTTGGAAATTCAAACCATAATGCTGTGATGGCTCCTTAATTGCTTAACACTATATTATCTTAACATGCTATAGAAATTCCTGACTAGTTCTAAAAATCTAAATACAGCACTAACATTTTGTTGTAACTGCCCAGGCAGAGGGCAAGAGCGTAAGCACGAACTATATCCCCTCTATCTATAACAGTCTTCAGAGCTGCTGGAGAGCTTCATTTGGAAAAAGGAGACTCTGGTTCATTCCTCTACCCTGCCTGAGTACTTGAACCAGTGACTTCAGGTGAAAGGCTGATGCATTTTACTGTCATTCAGAGTCACCCAGACCCTAAGGCAGAACATTTCTCAAATGAAAAGACTGAAAGATTTTGCTGGAGGCCAAAACCTAAGTTCTTTAAAACCATCTATGCATATTTCCCTGTTAATCATGCTAATTAATTTCTGACACTGCTACTTAAACCTGCATGATTTGTCTGAAACAATAAAAGCAATAAAAAAATCTTCTGTACAGTAGATTGAAATAAAAGATAAGTTTTTGTAACAAGTAGGTTTTGTTCCTGTAAACTTCACAGGGTTAATAGGAAATATCTAGGTTATAAAAACACAGCTTTCTTTTTAAAAGCAAGTAGCCACCACAGATCCAAGTCTTACCACCCACCATGTTTATAACCAGGACAACTGAGTTCTCATCATTCCCTTTGTTTCCTAAACATACTGTTGAAGTGCTCCATGGGGCGGCCTAAAGGTGGTTATGAAATGCCAGATCTAGCATTAAATGCTTCATAAGCACAAAAGATCCTTAAGCTATTACTAAAAATACTGAGGGCTTTTCTTCCCGTTTGTCCAAAGCCCTACTGACAACTCCTGAGCCCCATCAGATGTGGAAGGAAGAGCACAAACACCAAGTTAGACTTTGAGTTCATCAAACCACTTCAGCGTATCTTCAACCAGCAGAGAAGTCCCAAGAGGAAATCATCATTAAGGAAACATTTGTTTACCAACGTGAGACCTAGGTTTCAGCTTGTACTGCAAGCTCCCATCTCCACTGCCTTTGTAAAGACTTTACCTTCCAGGCCCTCACCCTTCCTTGGCACACACACATTTTTTCAATTAGATAATTGTGAAGGTGCTGGTGTAGAACTAAATTTTCCTCTCAGCACACTCATTCAAAACAGAAATTCACCATCTGGTGGCAAAAGCAGACAATCCCACAGGACACAGCACACAAAGGGCAGGAGTGCCCGCAGCTCTTCAGACTCTGGACGGGACCAATTGCCATGGCTCAGCACCACAGCCCTCTGCAGTGTAGGACAGGTTTGTGTCCCCGTTCAGCTGAGCAGCACACCTGGGCTGCCTCCAGCTCATTCATTTTGTCCAGTGTATCTGCTCACTTCTCCCAACACTGCACCCCGCGTGGAACTGCCAGAACAAAATGGTCCTGGAAAGAGCTGAAGGCTTTGGGTTTGTCACTGGGTGGAGGGAGGTGGGGGTTTTGGTGTTTGCAGTTTGATTTGGGGGTTTTGTTTGGGTTTGTTTCATTCTAAGTATTTTAAAAACAAAAACAACAAAGGAAATCTATCTTTTTCTTCCCCCCCACCCCCCAGGCCGTGCCAGCAGCAGCTATCTCTGCAGGACAGAGGATGTGCACCCCACCCCAGGAGAACCAGGCTGCACTTTGGAAGAACTTGGCTGCTTTTACAATAGTAGCTTCCACTTTCACAAAAGGAGAAGCAGGACAAAGACTGGAATGGCCTTTCCAGACAGGAACAGACAGTGCAGCAGGCTGCTCAATCCTCACCACTGCAGCACTCAGGCCAGCATTTCATTATGCTTAAGTATGACAAGTGACATTGTACAGCTGCCATTTCCTGGGATCTCCACAAAAAAACCAAAACTATCTCAATAAGCTCTCGCAGCAGACAAAACTGAAAACGGGTAAATTGTACCAGAATAATACAGCTTGAAGGGATTTTGTTGAGAACAATAACCTACATCTTACTGCACATTTTCCTCCACATGCAGGGCTTAGTAGAGGTCACTGAAAAATTTGGTTAAAATAGAGCCTGTTATTTTTGGCACTTTAAGTTACTTGTTGCAGGAATATTGCTGTGAATATTAGAGCCATTTGGCTAGTCATAGAAACAAAAAAAATATGTATCAAGTGTTTTCAGCCACTCCATAGCAAGACCAAGGGACAGGATATCCCCTGAATCCAATTACTAATTTCAGTTAGATCTGACAAGGTTAAATACTTAAACATTTAATGGAACTATGGCCAGCAAAGGAGGTAATTCCTAATAATTATCTCCTGAAAGGCTGTAATGTGAGCTAAATTCGTGATAGGCAGATCTTGGAGTCCATGAAAAGGAGAGCCATTACTGAAACTCCAAACAAAAGATGTTCTGGCTGTTATTAGAAAATTTGAACCGCAATATATATTCAATATGGAAATCTGACTTCAGTTCTGTTGATAGTAGAGCTGCTTTATCGGCTGTGTCTGCAGCACATTGATTAACCCTTTGATCTCTGTCTCCTATATTTCATATTTCATTCCAGATAAACTTACTGCCTTGAAACACAATATTTTTCTCTACTTTTTTTCCTCCTTCAACAGAAGTGCAGCATCAGTGAGGTGAAGTTTCCAAATTTAACAGGATTTGGTTTGTAGTCAGCCTTTATTTCCATGCAGTCATTAACGTCTGGGGGATCAAACAGGGAAAAGAAGGAAGCCCCCTTACCCCATTTCCCAACACCTGTGTTTGGTGGAACAGCCAAGCTTGCATGTACCCATATTGACACCAACTTTCTGTTGGGTGTAAAACTTCTGGTTTTATCAGTCTTGAGGGAATCTGGCTGGAGCTGATTTCTCTTTCTTGAAAACTTGCTAAATGGTGGCATAAAGACTTTCTAGTCTGTGCCAGCCATGAGAGGAAGCATCTCAATCAGACTGAGCTCAGTTTTGTTTCTTTGGCTTATTCTTTTAGCAACAGCCAACAAAGATGTGCCCAAGCCATCAGTCACACGCATTACTGTATTGTGCTTGTAAACATGCAGTTTACAGCAGGGAAAAAAGCTTCATTTACTGCTATGTACACGAGTAATAGCCACAAAGTGAGTGTACATCCCATGTCAGCACACTGGCATATAAAGGCGTTTCCAAGTTTCCAACAGAAACCATTATCAGTTATTACTTCTCTCTCAGGAATGCCTCATGATACACTGACTCTTCATTATTAAATCTATTTTCAAAATACTACAGCTGTTACAACCTTTTCAGAGGAAAGTATTAGAGACCGAAGTGAATTCCACACTTCCCTGACAAAGACACGGTCCAGTCTTTGGACCACTGCTATTTCAAACAAAATCAAGGTTTCCACATCAAAAAGCAAGGAAAAAATAAAAGGGGTAACAAGCAGGAAGGAGACAACTACCGGTGTGAGAAACGACCTATCAAAGCTAAATCAGGAAGATTTTATTATATCCAGTGGTCAAAACTTAGTATTCCAACCACAATTCCTCCTCCTCTTCCTTCTCTGGAAATTCCTCTGGCAGACTGACCACACAGCTGTCTCACAGTGTTTGATACTTTACTTTTAGCAGAATAAACCTTTTGACTTCCTGCTTCAAACTCCTCCCAAAAGTCACCCTCAGTGTTGGATTTTTTTTTAGTACCCAGTTTATTATTCTTTCTCCCCTCTGCACACAGCACTAAACCCAACAGAACAAGAAGATCCAGATCAATATTTACAACTCCAGCTTGCTCACAAATAAAAAGAGTTTGCCAAAACTTACATGATCCACCACAACAGTTTGAAAACACAACACTGCTAATGAAATTTTCTAGTGCTTGTAGAACTGATAAGGATTAAGTGGTTTCTCCCAATATCTGGCAATTTCACTTCTAAAGCCCCACTGCTGGAGCATCGCCTGTTTCTGTACAACATTGCTTCCCCTGTACGAAATATTTCTTAATATAAATATATTTCTTCTTGTGTGGCTCCTTCCACACTGAGCTTTCACTTTCACGATCTGCTTTTCCATCTTGCATATTAATGAGACTGAAGTGCTCATTCTGTAAGTGCTTATACGTGTGCTGCACTGCACTTGCCAAGCCGTTCTATTGTCTCTGAAGGGACTCTTGTGTACAAAAATAAGGAGATGAAAACATTTGAAAGATAGTGGCCTGACTTTACACGCTGATGAAGCAATCCCAAAGAATAACACAGCAGCAATAATAGCAGCATCTGATCATCAGTGATGATCTCAACACCAAGATGTAGGACTTGGTTTTGAAGGGAGTGGGGAAGAGAAGCAGAGGGAAATCTGCGAAGGACTGCTGTAAACTTTTCAAGGATTTTCAACACATTCAGGTTCTCAAAAGGCCCCTTTGAAACAACAGCATCTTGATAATCGAAACAGACTTAATGTTGTCCTTGCCTTTTCTGCCCCCGAATTTTAAAATAATAGACTGAGTACAGCATGGTGCACCTGTTGCACACACGCTCTTAGCCAAGATGAAAGGGCAGTTCTGGTTCTATCTTGCATCAGCACATGTAGGTGAGCATGCATGGAAGAAGTTTTAACACCGTGGGAGCTACTTTCCTTCAAACCACAAAACAAAATTACTGAGGCAAAGCAGCATCTCTTGCAATGGGCTGCATCACTGGGACAGAATCCAAACCAGGGTGTTTTGATGAATGGTAACTGCGAAACATGACCTAAGCAACACAAGGCTCATTTAAAAACTCCACTTCTTCCAAAATGAAATGTTACCTTTTCACCTTAGATTCCCAGAGCCCACAGTACTACTGATCGTCTCCCCACAGTTTGACAAGAGGTCAGTGACTCTGTCATTTGTTAGAAATGTAAGTTGAAGTGTCTGCCCTGTTTCTCCGACAACCATCTCTCAAACCTTAACTAGAACATCCTCACTACACTTAAAACTCTACAGTCATGAGGGAGAACAGGAGCATCAAAAGCATCCTGTGACTAACCTTGACTTCTTAAACAGCTCTGAGATATTCTTGATATGTAATTGAGTTTGTCTTCTGATGCACGACAGACATCAAACATCAAAATGATGATACGAGTGTGACAGTGGTTTCAGCAGTACTGAGAATAACTGGTTTTGATCCTAAACAGCTTGAATTACAGAAGAGGAATTCCTAAGTTCTGTAGTATTATTTCAAAGTTCAAAGCAGTATTATTTCTGACACTTGATGCCACCCTTTTATATTTTCAGAGCTTCACGTTCCACTCCTGTCACAGAAACTGTTATTTCCTGATATTTTGTACTGTTCCTGTGCCTTGTAGCAGTTCATCATGACTGACTTCCTCTGCAGCATCTGAGGAAGCCTGAAAGTAAATGTTAACTGAGGGAAATGATAAAAGGAACTGCTTGAACCAGATCAGATCCAAAAGCAGCTGCACTCTGTGGCAGGACCCAAAGACCACCTGCCCTGGCCTTGCTGTCCCACAGCACCTTCTCACCTCACCCTGCTCCCCAGAGATCACACCATCATTAAGTTTGGAATACCCTTCTAAGATCAAATTCAATCATTGACCTAAGACTGACAGGCCCACCACTGAACCATTTCCCTAAGCACCACATGTACATTTCTTTGAACACTTCCAGGGATGATGATTCCACTGCTTCTCTGTGCAGCCTGTTCCAATGCTTGACCACCCTTTCAGTAAAGGAAATCATGGAGTAATGCCCCAGAGCCAGCCCCAGGACTCCCAGCCCAGCACTCCTGGATCCCACAGGTGGGGGCAGCCCTGTCTCAGGGCCCTGCCCATCCCCTGCTCCCTGTTGCCCCCACACAGCCCTGGCTCACAGTTCCACCAACCCACAAGCCCACAAAGCCAGCTTCTCCCAGAACCCCACGGGGAGAGCAATGACCCCCGGCACCCTCTGCACTGCCAAAACAAACCAAAACACACACACACTCCCCTCTCCTCCCTCTTGCCCAGCTCCACTTGTGTGCAGGTTCCCAGCACCCCTCAGGGAGGTGACACTGGCAGGAGCCACGGCCCACCCGCACCTGCTGAGATGTGGCACTTCTGTCCCCACGGCCACACAGGGACGGACACGGGTCAGGAGGTGGCCCTGGCCACAGACATGAGCTGACCAGAGCAGCAGGTTCTGTTCTCAAGCAAGACTAAATAAAACAAGGCAGTTTTATTTTGGCTGCTTTTAGGAGCCACAAGGCATTGACCTCCCTCCTGCCTTCCTTCGCTCCCCTCATTATAAACACAGAGTTCATAAAAATTCCCCTATGCTTGGTTCATTTTTATCAGGGTCCCAAAACAGTGCTGCTGTTTGGAGCTGCTGCACAGTCACAAAGTACACCCACTTCAATCCTAATTACATAAATCAAATATACAGGAGCAGCACTAAAAAAAAATAATCTCAAAACACCACATAATACAGCTATAGAGCTTTATACATATATAGTCTGATTAAAACCTTCAACCCCCTTCGCTTACAATCTTCTTGACAAAAAGAACTTGAGAATTGTATTTGATTTCATTTCAGGGCTTTAATTCCCTTCTTTCACAGTCCTACCACTCTCCCTCAGCAAGGCAGCATCCAGTATAAAACCAAGTAAATCATCCCGATTCCTGCAGGTACCCACTAACCCTCCATCACAAAACTTCAGATTTAAGCTGTGAAAAAACCAAACTAACATCTAACTCTACACAGAGGAAAACAGATGTAATCTGCCCCATCATGAGTCTATTTAAATACCGATTTCAGGTATCTGATACTCTTAAGTATCCTTATACTTTTATATGATGGACTTTCTGGGAAGCAAATACTTTGGCTTGGCGGCACCCAAGCTCATATTTTATTCTTGTTAAGAACCACCATCTAAGCTTAAGCTCAAGTCACAAAACTTAATTTTATTTTTAAAAATAGTACTGGAAAGAAACTAATGTAAGTGCTACCACTTAAATGCTACAGAAAATAGGCTGTGCAAGCACTTGAGGAAAGGAAACACAGAGAAACGACAATAAATGCTATGTCTTGCTTTTTAGGAAAAATGAGTGCCTGGCTTATTTTAAAATAAGATCTTCACAAAAACTGCACCCCAAGTACTGCAACTAGGCTTCAGCATCTCAGGCTTTTACGTAGAATTGTAGTTTAATGTTTCGCTTTGAGTGCATTTCCCACACACACATCCAAGGTCACTGAAGTTAGAAGTGTGCGCAGTCCTGTGAGAACCTGCCAAGGTAGTAACAGAGATCCTGACAGCATGATGACCCAGAAGGTACCGTAAGCCACTAGAAATCTCTTTAGTACAAATATCCTGATGCCAAGGAACAGAGAACAATCCAAAACCATTTGCATGATTTCCAGAGCACTTTCTCTACACAAAAATTTCACTCCCCATGGCATTTCTTTCTCCTAAATGTTTCCTAGTATTATTACTAACTAGGCCATTTCAGTGATGGCCACAGAGCATTGGCTGCTGGGAGGTACTAAATCTCATCATTGTTCTTACTAGGGAATTTACCATCAGTAAAATATTATCAATGGGACATAAGAATTGAATACTGACAAAATTAACTTTTATTGCTATCATTCATCTCTGTTACTGGGACCACATCTTCCAGCGTTAGGAACATGTCCATTCACAGAAATGTATGGGTTATGGCACACAGCAACATTTAAACTCTGAACAAGCCATTTTGAGCCCTTATAGCTGCTTCAAAACCTCCATATGTATCAATGCAGACTATTTTTACTTGTCATTCCCCAGGAACTTGGCAGAAGGAAAAAAAAAAAAGGAAAACCCCATCATTTTCATATGTATTATTTCTGTGCAGTACCAGTTTGGGGGAGGAGATGTTGACTTGATAGCACCTCAAATCTTCTAATGTATATATTATCAGTTTTGTTTTGTAATTTCCTCTACTCATTTTAGCTTCAGAGAAGATGCCTTAGTATTCCTAGTAAAAATATATGGAAATGTCTCTTGACTGTGCCATGGAATCATGACTAATATTGTATTGTTACCACCACTCACACAAGAGTCACTCACTTCTTTATTATTCCCCCTTAAAGCGGTATCTTTGTGTGACAGTCATAATTTTTACTTCTTTTCAACATCACAGCTATGTGTGCCATTACTTAACTACCAGCATTTAAAATGTTTCTCTGCACTGCTTCGATTGCACTACCTTTTGTCATTTTGGAAAGGCAGATCTGCATTCAGCTTCTGCTGGGTAGTAGCAATCTTGAAAGAAGCTTTGGAGAGTCATGATTTTTTTAATGAGAAGAGAAACAGCAGTTAGGAAAGGTATTCCCACTGCCAAGGCTGCTTTTTAGAATGTTTTCACCTTTTTCCCATGGCATGAGGGTTGTAAACAGATGACTTTTAAGTCATCTTTTAAGTCATCCAACCCAAAACACTCTATGATTCTATGAAATGTTTGTGTCTAAACACCTGCCCATAGGCTTTTGAAAGTTCACCTTACTAGAAATAACACACATAAAAACACAGAAAATGTCCTTTCTAGAGACTCTGCCGAGGGATAAAAGGTAAAAGATGGCACCTGCTTTTGGAGTGACCCTTTCCTGTCTTTTCCTTCTTTAACTCACCTGCATCACCTAAAAGAAGGAGCTAATACAGGACCAGGATAGTGCATCAGGCTGATAATTCATCGTCCCTTTTCTCTCCACAAAGCCACAATCCATGTTGATCTGGCAGTGACTCCCTCCAGTGTTCAGACAGCAGGAAAGCACCTGTGTCTTCCCCACACCTCTGTCCTTGAAGGCCTTGGTGCTGCCCACACATTTCTGGGAGCCCTCAGGCTGCTAACAGAGCCTCCCAGACCCAGACCCATGAAGAGATTGTCCAGTTCACAGGGCTCTGTCCTTAAACACAGTGCATTTGTTTCAGACCAAGCACCTCCTCAGGTTTTCTCCACAGCTAAGTTCTCATGGCAGGAGAATTACTGTGCAAGCCCCCTGTGCTCTACATTCAGGACTGGGCATCTCCTCAGGTACTGAGGCAGAAACTTGAATGGACTTTTCCATCCCTACCTTCAGACTCCAAGTTTCTCATTCTAGCACCATTAAACTCAGCTATTACCTGCCCAAGTTAGACTATTTCACACCATGGTTGCTTAAAGGATTTTAAGGCATTATATACATATATATACACACACACGCCTCTCGCCACTCTAACAGTCATAGAAAGGGCCCACATCCAAAACTCCACCTCCATCTGAGTTTCACATTATTGGGTCCTTGTTCCTTCTTCTCCCATTGCCCTAAGCCCCTGCCTCTCTCGCATTTTCCTAAAATCTCCTCTTGTTCAGTTATTAGCCAGCTGCAAATAAATCACCTCTAAAGAAAAAGCCCAGAAGGTCAGATCTGCCTTTCCAAAATGACAATAAGTAATGCAATTGAGGCAGTACTGGGAAACATTTTGAATGCTTGTAATCAAGTAATGGCACACAGTTATAAAGTTGAAAAGAAACGAAATATTTTTATATAGAAAAAGCCTTGTATCTCTGAAGTTATATTTTCTTCACCTGACCACAGGATGAGAGAACTGCTTCACTACCAAGAGAGCAACTAAAACCATGAAAATCAACCTGCTTGACACTAAAATAACCCTGCAAGAAAGTGAGGCCATACGGTGACTTCAGACACTTGTTACTTCTTTCAATTTTTGCTACACGGCATGCTTAAATGTTTCTATTGTGATGTGTACCAAGGGAACATTTAATAGACCTGCACCTGGATGGATGTAAGTTTTCATTTACCTTCAAGGTTATTTTCATGAAAGCATTACATTTCCCCCTTTTATCACAAAGCTGCAGAGTACTTCAAGTCCTCCATCTGCAACTTCTGAGTTACAATACAATTGCCAATACAGGAAACGACAGACCGTGCCTAGTTAGGAACATCATCCTCCCCTCCCCTCCTTGCACTGGCAGAATATTACAAATGAGTCATTATGGAAAGTGCTCAGCAAGCCAAGTACTGCACTATATGCAATTTGGGAGCTTATTTTCCTCTCAGAATAATAAATGAGTGACAACCCATAGTTCTTCAGTTTAATCTGAACAATTGTATTTCTATTAGAGAGAAATGCCAATTTCCTTGTATCTTGCTTCTTAACCTCTTCTAATTATCTCTCATACTAGGCTTCCTAAATCTCCACGCAGAAAAGCTGCACTCATAGGGAATCCAGTTAGTGTGTAAGCAGTCCAGGATGCTCGGGGATGCTGTGATGCAGAGCTCCAAATGGGCAGTATTTTCCATCTACTGAGGCAACCCCTGCTCCCCACAAAAGTCTGCCAAAACATGTTTTCAAACACAAGCAGAAGTTTAAAGTGTTCTAAGAAACCAAAGAATGTCTCAAAGGATCACAGCTAGGACTGTATCTTTTTCTCTCATCCCCACAGCCCTGGAAATGGCAGTGGTTTGGGGCTGAGAGACCCAACATGGTTACTGCTGATTGGGATAACTCCAAGAAGAAAAGAAGAGCCACCATGGAAGAGGAAGAAGGGATCACAACTTCTTAGCACAAAGAAGCCACAGACAGAAAACTAATCGGCATTTTTCACAGTAAAAAAGCAAAATAAAGGCTCCCAGACCTTCCAGAAAGCAGGCAGACTCCCTTCGTACCGACTCCAGCAAGCCAACCCAGCAGCATTTAGCATTAGCAGTTAAATTCTCCAATTACAGGAGGAGAGAGCACTCTCTTCAGAGAAAAGAAAAATAGGCCCTAGGCTCTCAGCCCCCTCATAGTGATACTCTACACTTGGTAAATATCTCTCACCTATAACTTACATGTTATTAAAAAAAAAAAAACCAAAAAATAAACAGACACAAAAACTCCAAAAAGCCTCCAAAAAAATTACTCACCCTTTCCCAGTCACCTGCCAACACCAGCCCTCAGAACACTGCTCTGCTGGCTTTTCATCTCCTCCCCTAATCATCACCCACTAATTACAAAACAAGGCACAGCTGTTTCCCCTCCACCCTGACCTTTCACCCAAAACACCCAGCAAGTTCCTAGTAAGGGATGTAATCAGGAGAATTGAGCACACCTGTTGCACCAGTGCTGCCCTCTCCTCAATGCAGCTTCAATATTTGTGCATGTCACTGCCACGCAGTGCCGCAGGAGACAAATTTCTTAAAAATACACTGATAGGCCCAATATATTGCCCTAGGCCCTAATTGCAGATCCCCTCTCTCACTTCAGTGTAATTTGGAGCCAGCTGTAATGAATCTGCGCTGATTGGGAAGAAGGTTGACACGTAGCAAGTTTTTCTCCCTCTTCCCTTGACCACTTTGTCTAATTATCCAGTCAGATAATTAGACAAATAATGTGGCACATTTATTGTTACTTTAAACCCTGTATTTAAGATTAATGCTACTTTCAGCATTGTTAATTCTTGTTATTTTATCTGTGTCATGGGCTGTTAGTGGCCTTAAGCACATTGCCTCAAATTTCTCCTTCCCTTGTATTTGCCAGGTGCTGACTTTCAGGCCTCCTGAGAAAGTGGTTTGGGGGCACCTCTTTCAGCAAGGCTTTTCCAGAGTGCAAAGCCCTTCCCAGAGCTCAGCAGTGAGAAGTGGGCAGGTGCCGTGCTGACCTCAGAGCTCTGCAGCTTTCAGATGCAACCAGTGCTGTGTGTCTCAGGAGCAGTTCCATCTAAGGAATTTTTCTGGTGGAATTGGTTTTAAAACGCAACAATCAGCATTTGGTTGAGAACTGCAACTCTAGTTTTCAGTCGAGATTTTATTCTGCTCAGCACTGGGCTTGATCCAGGAGCCTGGATGTTCTTGTTCTAAGCAATCTTTCTGTTAAACAGAATGTGAGTTCAAAAAAAACCCCTTTTTCTCTTCAGCATTTTATTCCAGATTTGCTGTCCTGCACACCCACTGGGGTAAACAGCAATTACACTGTATCATTTTGAACAGAACCTCACCAGTCCAACATCATGACTAACAAGGGTCATGATATGGCCCTTCTGGCAATTGATAGCTCAGCTAAAAGTTACTGCTGTCACTCATGATAATTATCCACGAGAACTTGAAAAGGGAACAGTTACTGCTGTACCAAACCACTCAGTGGCTCCCTGATTTTAAATTCCACTTCAGTTACATTATTTTGACATATGTCAAGTGACACATCAGAACAGAAAAAGCACATTTAAAGAGGAAAAGTACCTTTTCATTCTTTGTATCTGATTTCCGCATCTCTGAAGAAAATTAAAGCTTTTCCCTTGATTTCTAGCTGTATATTTTAGCAGTTGCATTGAAACAATCACTGGAATCTAGTTTCCTTTTTGCTTTCTCAACTGCAGCTACACATAGCCTTGAGTCAGAAGATACATTCAGTCAAAAGGACAAAGCCATTCAGTTTGAGGGACCATGCCACTAATCAGCATCTATAATAATATGATTCTAATTCTTGCAAAGATTTTTGCGAATAAATTAGCAGACAAATAGATAACTTTAGATTAATGTATGTGTGGATGATAACGTGTTCCACCAAAAACTGGGAAAGGAGGAATGGCAAACCAAGGTATAATAAAAAAAAATTTCTTATTATCAGGCTGAGGTTTGGTTGGCTGTTTTCTTTTCCTCAAGTTGCCTTCTGGAGGAGGAAAGCATTATTATCTCAGATTTTGCCTGCATAAATTGGGTTCTAGAGAGATACTTGTTACTTATCCATGCATGAATCAGGGAAACCAGATCCAGAATGAACTCAGGCATAGCATACCAATCTGAATGACTTCTGTGAGGACCTCTGGAGTTCCTCTGCTTTCCCCTGCTCATCAGAGAGCTCTCTGGTGCCTGATGAAACTGTCAAAGCCGCAGCATCAGTGAAGGGAAAGGAGAGAAACCATCACAGTTGTTCCGTGGGACTCCAGAATCCCACTGCATCTTCATGCACCTGGGGACAGGAGTGTGGAATCAGCTGGCAGCTGGTTAGAGTTGTGTCATTGCAGCCACAATCTCTCCTTAGCATAATCAAACTGCTGTCTACACCCACCAGCCCCCACACCCCTATGCCCCCCTCCACACTGCTCACACAGCAGATTCCCGAGGAATAACAGCCAAAAAATTCAGCATCAGACTCGAATGTTGACAACAAAACAGATCGTAAGAACTCCAAATCCACTGGCTGGAGCTGAACCTGGTGCAAGGTGTTTACTAAGCAATCTCTTGATTTTCTTCTCAGCATTTCTGGATCTGCACATAAACAATGAATTCCTGGCTCTTGAGATATTTGCTATTTAATCAACAAAGACACATCTGGAGCTTCATTTTAAAATTCTTAAATTTTTTTCATGCTGAGATCTTCTGTGGTTTCTATGTTCTTTCCCTTTAATATCACTCTTTCTATTTTCTTTATTACATATAGAAACCAGAAAAACAGACACCAGGTGCATTGTTTTTCACCTGGAAGAAGGTGAGCTATTAAAGCCCCCAGGACTCTGAAGGAGACAGTATTTACATGAAAACTGTCCCTCAGAATGCTGCCTCTATGAAGGCATCAAGGAGTAATCAAATCCTGGCAGCTCTGGAAACTCACTGTTCTCTGACTTTCAGTCTGAATAATTTATTTTCTTTTTGAGCTGCTGCCTGGAGTGAAGTGTGCATAACACTGATGGGGCTAGGATGCTACACTGAACACATGGAAGCTGTGGTTTGATGATTCAGTCTTCAAAACATTAAATCTCAGGATCAATTTTCCCTGGCTAGACATACTTATACTTACAGAACAGCAAGGTAACCCTGTGGAGATGAAATCTAGATAAACAATATGTCAGCACAGAGTAAACCAGAGTAAACCAGGAAAGAAAAATGTTCCTTTAATGAAGAAATCAGAGGGAGGGAATTTACTTTGTTCTGATTAAAAAAAAACCTTGGATAATTGT
This sequence comes from Machaerirhynchus nigripectus, assembly GCA_013397975.1. Taxonomy (NCBI): domain Eukaryota; kingdom Metazoa; phylum Chordata; class Aves; order Passeriformes; family Dicruridae; genus Machaerirhynchus; species Machaerirhynchus nigripectus. Next base: position 1,420,695 of record VZRQ01002909.1, on the reverse strand, counting down.
TTACCTGTCTTGTAAGCTCCATACTTTGAGGGGGATTGGTGTAACCGACTCATCTCTGCTGCTGCTTGAAACAGAGATAGAGACATGGTGATTATGTCTTTTAGGTTTCTCTTTAAATCAAACAAACAAACAAACAAAAAAACAAACAACACTTTCAAAGCCTGGAGTAGTAGGACCTGCCCGGGATGATTGCAGAGCTCTAAGTGCTGCAGAGAGAACAATGCTCTTAGATGTCTCTGTCTCTTGGATTCACCACTGAGGTTCCCAGTCCCTCACCTGAGACATTTCTTTCCTTACCTGGAAAGAATGGTAGAACCAAGGGTGACACGCAGCAGCATTTGCTGAGCTCTGCCAGTCCCCAGTGCTGTGCTGCTAAAGGTCCCTCAGCCCCAACCAAGATGTGGAACAATTTTACCTCTTGTCAAAGCCCCTATCTACCTCCAGGCTGTATTTTAGCAACCCATCTCCCTTGCCCTACGCCTGGGTAGTCCAGGGGTAGCACCAGCCCTCTGCCAGACATGGATTTCCGTGGGTATTTTTCCAGCAAGGGAGGAGGAGAGGAAAAGGAGGCTCTGTGCCAGCTGCTTGCCCTCTGGGCTCCAGCAGAGCTGCGACGTGACCCCTCTCGGGTGCATTTCTGCAAGGCTTTGCAGAACTCTGGTGCAGGGTAATGGGAACCCACATGGAAGACGGTGCACAGGAATGCAAGGCTGCAGCAAGGGTAAAAGGATAAGCTTTTTTGTCTCTTCAATCTGATTTCTCAGAACGAGAAAACCTGATTAAACCTCCCATTTCAGGGCATGAATAGCATCTTACAAAACAGCTCCCGTACAGAGGAAGTTGTCCCTGTGAGATCTGTGTTTCTAATCATGCTAAGAAGATGCCAAATAACAGGGAGTCCTCCCAAGAGGCCTGAACTCTTTACTATGAGTTAAATATGTTGAGATGTGAGGAAGGCAATCTATTAGAAAAACATTAGATTCAGAAGACTGATTTTAATGGGATATGTTTACTGCGTGAACCGAAGGCAATCCATCAAACCTTTCCTGTGCTGCAAAAAGCAGGAAGTAGGAGCGCCAGGCTCACGGGCTGTGGACAGTCCTGCCATCTGAGCCGTGTTCACTGCTCTGACCAGGGGTGCTGAGGCACTGAAAAACTGCCAGCCAACCAAAACCGCACACACAGGCCTGGGGACTTGGAGAGTAAGAGGGTTTGACGCTGCGAATATTTTCTCCTTGGGAGCATGCAGCCTGGGAGAGAAAATAAGCATTTGCTGAGCTCTCCCACAGGTGTAAAACAATACCTCTCCCTGCCACTTGGCGAGGTGTTGGCAGGTCGTTAGGTGACCAATGGCCATGGACTCTCCGTAGAATTAGGTGTCAGCAACATGTTTCTCGTACTTTTTGTAGCAAACTTGCTCCTACATTAGCCAGGAGAGGGATGTGAGAGGTCTGCAACCCCCCAAAGCACCTCCCTTTGCTTAAGTCACTCCACCAAAACCGAACAACATGCCTTCAGCGCCTTGGATGGGGCCATGGCTGTGACCATTCTCCCTGCCAGTTTGTGAACTTCTGCTTCTGAACTCATCTACTAAATAGTTTCTAAAACACATGAAGCATTAATTACATAGGACAGTCTTTGTCCCCACGAGAACTAAACCACTGGACTAAAGGATGATGAAGATAAAATTTTCAAATGCAAAGACTTCTCATGGAAGCCACTGATTTCTTAAAGAAATGACATTGGGGAAAAAAATCCTCAAGAAAAAAAAAGAAAATAAAAAAGGCCTCAGGGTAAGGGGAAACTACGCTGAGAGTCCCATCATTAATTGGTATCAATATTTGCATTATTTCTGTAACCACATCTCCTAGCCATGGACAAGGACCTTTTGTGCTAACTGCTAATATATTAATTCTGAGGCATATCTGTGCAGTGTTTGACAGCCTCTGTCATTAAAACATAAGGCACTTTGTAGCCTTGCCAAGGGACCAAGCCTCTCCTGTTCCCCTTCCCTGGCCTGCCAGTGGTAACTCTTTGCTCTCCAGGATGCCACAGGAAGTGCTGTGTGTCCCATTGCTAAATCAAGATATGCAGTGAGGCATTTAAAAGGCAGTGGGGCCATGTAAGAAATCCCTGTGATATTTCTGATGGGATAACACGAGTTCCTGAGGAGAAGCCCACCTCATACTCTTTGGCTTTCTCACATACCACTGTGAATGACTTTGCTGCCTCTCTTGCACTTGCTGTAAATAAGAATTCCCCTGAATTCAGTAGAATTACTGAAGTCAGTGGAATTACACTGTAAGCTGTAAAACTTGCAAGAGAAAAGACTGTATAGCATAAAACAAGAAGGCAGATAGAGCCTTGCACTTTTGACTAAATGCAAGATTAAATCTATTTCCAGCCCCTGTCAAAAACAAAGAAAAGGAAAGTTTGCTTTGTCTTGCTATTTAATGAGAACATATTTCTCATGGCTGCAGTCAAACATGCCTGGTGACTGGCTAACACCATGTCCGTGGTAAGACGTAGGTGGGTTTTTAAAGTCTGGGACCCAAACATTCCCATAATGCCCCGAAATAACATCAGGGAACAAAAATGACATCCAAAATGAATTCTCTGTGCTGTTTCACAGCACCATCCAAAGAGAGTGAAGTCCCTGATTCAAAACATATGTCAGGCCGTGCCCTCTCTGAGAAGCTGTCATCAGAAAGAACAAAGAAGCAGCACATATTTCTTGAGAGGAAACTCCCTCAACACATTTCTGGAAGCATCAGGAATTATTTTAAAATTTCAAGAAAGATTTTCCTGGTATCACCCTTAATCTATATAACCCTGATGCCTTATAATGTCCTATTGATGTCTGAATAAGAGCAGCTTAGTCACATATCAACTTTTCCTTATGCTATGTATGTAATTTTGGGTGAAGGTAAAGAGCAGCCTAAGGCTTTGAGCTTTATATCCAGGAGATCCTGAAAAAAAAACCCCAAAATTTTAGGGTAGTTCTCCAATGAGAAAACAACCTTAGCTTGCTTCCTCTTGAGCATTTTCTGACCCTTTCATGAGTACAGCCTATGTTTGAGGCATTAGTGCTGCCAAGCCTGGCAAGTCATAGTAGCTGGGTTGGACTTACTGTAAGGTATTTACACCCACCACTGAGACAGGAGCACTGCAGACTTCAAAGAACACAGCAGACTGTGCACAGCGGTACTAAACTAATTATCAGGATCGTTGTTGACTTTCTCTTCCCACACAGTTTGTCTTTCTAATTACAACTACAAATACACAACCTAGGTGACCCGCTCCCCATCTATATTCACCAAACACCGAGAAATCCCCCGTGCAATTCCAGATGCAATCAGCTGGTGGTTAACACCAGTCCTCTTTGGAGAATAGCCGTCTACTCTGAACACATATTAATTAAATCCAAAGATACTTCTGGGAGGCATTTCATTTTCCTGAGTCAACATAACCTCATCTAATATCTGGGAGCATCACTTTTCCCACTGTGACTTGCTGTGCTTGACACAACCCTGGGCAGCTATTTGAGGGCAGAGGACACAGCTCTGGTGCTCTGCCTGTTGCATGTTTGTTTGCACTCACCAAAAAAGTGCTGCTCCTACTAACCTGTGCAATTTATAGCACCTGTCATGATCTGCTCAAAGCTCAGGACTAAAAGGTTTCTGGCATCGACTTTGGAATTTGTACCCTTTCAAGCCAAAGGGATGAGGAGACCTCCACTGGCCTCTGGCTCCCTTCTGCCACTGCCACAGCGGTGGGTGACATTTCCTAGGCACCATCTGACACCTCCTGGGAAAAATGTGCTTATTAAAAACAGTGCGCTCAGTCTGAATAGCGAATTGGGAGGGGAAAGGGAGGTTGCCTCTATATTTTGCCTGTTTGTTTGTTTGCCATTCTTAACTGCACACATTTGCATAAAAGAAGGAATGTTTATCATCTTCTCACAGAGCTTATTCCCCATCTGAATCTGTTGATGACAGCTTAATCATTACCACAGCAACCAAGATCATGACATCAAACAGGGTATAAGCAGCAGGGACAGATAATCTCTCAGGAAACAGAGGTTCCTCTTCCATGTACATATACATTTCGAAAAACAAGAGAGAAAGAGAAATACAGAGAATATCTGCCACAAAAATGTGATTGTTCTAAGAGTTTAGAGACTGCCCATTTTTTCTTTCATTGTCTGCCTGCTGCTGCTTAACAGTACAAAATTACATTATTTTCTGTGGTTTTAAACAGTATTAAATGACAGATCCAGCATGAGGGACAGACAGCTTCCTTGGGCAGAACTGGAAAGTCAGACGAACGTGCAGTTCCTCTGTCAGGCACAGCCCATGCTCTAGGTGGTTGCAAAGGAATCCTTCTTGGTCTGTTTGGAAACTTTTGCTAATTTTGTTCTAAATGAGGAAAAGAGAATCATGACCTTAAGCCCTTCATTTCATTAATTTCAGGTGCTTTTACTTTGACAATATCCCTTTTTGTGCTGAAACAAAAACTAAACCTGTGTTCTTACCAGGGAGGCCTTCTGTATTTAACCCTTCCGAGTGAGGACCTCAAAATCTGACCTTTCCATTCCTTCAGCAAATGAGTAACACGCCACAACACAGCTCGTAACAAGCAGATCTGCTGGGTTCAGCTCCTGCAGCTCCCTAACTTAACGGAGCTGGACAGGTAGATGGAAACAGCTACATTTTCTAAATGCTCTGGGATTAATCACAAGTGATTGCTTAGTTCATGGATGGCCAATTACATGCAGCTCATAGTTATTTAATCTTTAATCTACCATGCCAAGCTCTGCTGTGGCTCAGGGCCACGTGGAGACTGGTGTGACACACCAGAATTAGGGACAGGCCAGTGGTTGTGCCAGACTGAATAGATTACATCAACCCTGCAGGTGGTAAAATTGCTGAGGAAACTAATATCTGACACAGGAATAAACTAAGTAAAACTGCCAGAAGAATAGATTATTGATCACCCTGCCTTCTGTTTGAAAATTAATGCTACCGCGAGACAGCGAGCAATCCCGCTCCCTTTCCAAGTGAATAAATCTGACGGAGCCAGGAGCTGCTAAACTGAAGATCTGTGGCCCTCAAGTGAGAGCTGGCGGTAATGCGGGCGGGGAGCGTCGATGCTGAGCTCCCACTGAGCAGGGACATGCTTAAAGTCAGCTCATGGAGTGCAAGCCTGGGCACAAACGGAATCCATCTCACTTTTCCCAGTCTGGATGATTATGGACTTCTGGTAGATTTTGGCTGAAATGCCAGTGGCAAGATTAGTGCAGAAACATCTGCACCTGTCTAGGTCGAATGCAACAGTGACATCCCCAGCCCCTGGCTGGCAGTCACTGAAGGGAAGGAGCTGAAGACTCTATAGCCATCTTTAGGCAAAAGTGAAAAACCTGAATGTCTTATTGATTAAAATAAGCCACACTGCAAAAACTGGGGGTTGACTCTAGGTCTTCAAAACAGTGTGTAATCTCTTCCCCAAAGTGTTGGAGAGGACCAGCGATACTTTATCATGAGTCTCACCATGAGCACTCACACTGCCAATTCTTATTCTGGTAGAATTGAGTATTAATGTGAGGGATGTGAGCCTCATGACAAACTGCAGGTGGTCAGTGGAAAACAAACAAACAAACAAATGAAATGTGGTTATATATAGGTTAAAACATCAGAAAGCAAAGGATCACAACTTTTTTTCCTAATCATTACTTTACACAAACTCCACAATGATTTTGGGATTCTGGTTCATGAATTTTGAAATGCTTTAAGCTGGACACATTCCCTGGTGACTGCTTGAGGGCTCAAAAGAATGTAAATCTGCCAGTTTTTATTGCTGGCTACCCACAAATTCAGGCCGTTTATCAAAGAGCGCTGCACACACTCACCCAGGAGGCTGCCCTGTCATCTCTCCGGCAGGATGCACTCGGGGAGCCTCACATAACTCCTTACTCATGCCGTTCTCCTGTTGCAAGGAGCTAAACCTCCTTTGTGCCAATCGGTAGGATTCTGGAAAAGGAAAATTTGGGGTGCCTGAAGCTATACACAAAGCCAGATACAAATCTTTGATTTGAATGGACAAAAATCTTTCTGTGATTTTTTTTCCTTACAATTCAGGTTTTATCATGTTTTACACTGATTTTTCCCTTGTGCAAAGATTTCTTCCTATTAGAAAGTATCTTTTTGAATGGCCTGTACATACCAGCATAAACGCAGTCAGGAGGGTTTTAGTAACAATAAAATATCCAAATTTTCCTTCCAGCGAGCCTTCAAAGGACTTTGCTGGTTCTGTACACAGACTTCAGGCAAACACTGTGAACATTTTATGCAAAACCAATTACTTGGTAACCAAAAGAAAGAAGTGATGTGCAGCGCAATTTCCCAATTATTGTTACTCTTGTCATAGAATCATAGAACCGTTTAGCTTAGAAAAAACTCTTAAGAGTCATCTAGTCCAGCCACTAACCTGGCACTGCCAAGTCCACCCCTTAATCACGTCCCTAAGTGCCACATCTGCAAGTCCTTAAACACCTCCAGGGATGGTGACTCAACCGCTTCCCTGAGCAGTCTGTTCCGATACTTGACGACCCATTCAAAGGGGAATTTTTTTCCTTAATATCCATGGTCATCACAGCTCCTACCAGCATCCTTTTCACTTGCCTCTAAATTTCGGAAAATCAACATAATTAGCCACACTGAACCAAGCCCCTCTGACCTGTGTAAACAGACACAGCTATAAAAGCTTTCTAGTCTCTTAATCACTGTTGCATCTGTGCCAGGCAAAAGGTCTCATTTACCAAGATACATTCCTCTGCTGGGGAACACATTTGCTAGGTTTCTGTCGTGGACTAAGTGGTTTGCTGTAGCTCTTTGCTGAACAGCATGGCATTCCTTTGCCAAAAAGCCTTTATTTTTTTATATCTACACATTTAGAAGAAATAATGTCTTATTCTGTACTGCTACATTGGAAGAACTGTAACACTCACAGCAAGCCGTGGGTGTGAAAAAGCTGTGGGCCAACATACCAAATATAGCTCATTATTAGTAAACTGCCCAATGTTTAGACATTTAAGATAATATTTTTTACCACTTTCCCAGCTGTAGAAGTCTCTTCCTGAAAGAACAGACATTGTATCTGTACCTGTGGGCAAAACGTTCAGTGCAAAATGCCCATCCTGCAAATTTTACACAGCTTTTACACACATGCTGTGAGGAATGCAGCAGGCACTCACTGCACGCAGATGTGCACTGCTGCCAGCAGCACGACTTTTCCATGCTGTTCCCAGGAACATCTGGCCTCTGGGAAAGCAGCAATGCAAATCCAGTGTGTCATTTCAAGAACAGGAGGGATGCAAATTTTCAACGAGGCATATTTTGGCAGCTGAACCAGATGGACTCTGCCTAGTGATCAAACTAAAGCACCGAAAGCAGGAAGGTGGACAGAGAAAAAAAGAGGAGGAAAACAGTGAAAATTCTCACTGCTTCTATTCCCAAAATGAACCACAGAAAGGTTTATTGACCTGAGGGAAGGTAACTGGAGTGTGTCAGTAGTCACTATGTGGAAAGCAGCAGAGCCAAAGAGAATGTATGAACACTATTGAAGACCAGAACTCTCCAAAGAAATTGTCTTCACCCTTAGTTTATCAATGTGTGACTTCCCATTTAGTGCCAATGGGAGCATCAAGGACACTCCCCTCCTTCCTCCTTCCCACTGCACTGGAGAAGTAATTCGGGTGTCAAAGTATTGCCTGGAAGAACTGCCTAAGAAAAGGGGAAAAAGAACCAAATTTCCTGGAGAAACAATGCCTTTGCATAAGTTAACTTAAATTCACATAATAAATCTACTTCATCAGCCTTTATTGAGCATCCTGGTCTGAAACTACGGATCTATAAATAGCTTCATAGTGCTGTCAGTTTGTTACAGCTCATGTAGCAAAACTCTTCCAAAAACAGCAGTTAATTCTTCCTCTCTGGAAGATTTCTTTTTCAAGTGAAAAAGGCAGCCCATCCATGTGGCTGCAAATGAGGAGCTGAAATGTGTTTTCATTATTAAATGGCACCAGCTGAAAGATTTTCTGCCTTTTACTGTTTCTGGAGTCTCCCTGAGGTCACCCATCTCAGAGAGCGCCTGCACACAAAGACAGCCTCCAAAAGGTATTTCTCATCTGCCAACCCCCTGTTCTGCACGGCAGGGAGGGATGTTTGGAACTCCTGGGTGTTGGCTCCTGGCTCTGCCAGGATAAGGCAGGAGTGAGGCCATGCCAAAGTACTTGCAGCCCATCTTCCAGTGGCTGAGCCTGATGCACTTCGTGTCGCTGGAGCAAAATGCCAGAGGGAAGAAAAACCATAGTATTCCCCCTCTATTAATCTCACAGAGATGAGGAACTATCAAGCAGTGTCAACACCTCAGGAAGACGTCAGCTGAATTTCAAACCTGTCCTGCAATGATTTGAATGAGAATGAAATACTGACAGTAAGCAACAGATGCCTTTGTCTCTTCTCAGATTGTCTTTAGTGTGAATTTCAAACCCAAGTAAGATGAAACTTCAGTGAAACTTAAACATAAAAAACATTACCTAAGACTTGTCCCTCCTTCTGTCTCTCAGAAGCACTGTCACAAAAGACTTGCATGACAGCCTAAAGCAGGAGAGAAAACTGTGGATGTAATCAGTCAGGCTCTGCATTCTCTGAATCTTGTTAACACCCGTGGTTTCTGTGAAACAAGGAAAGACAGGATGCAATAGCACATGCAGAAGTAAGTCACAGCCTTTCCTGTCTTTACTTTCTGTCCTTCTTTCTATGAACATCATGGGACACTAGCATGAAAAGACTGGGGACCAAAATTTTCTTAAGGATTTTTTGTTTAAATATCTGACTTTTCTTCTTGGACTCAGCAAATCAAGTACAAACATTGCCAGGAACGCTTTCAGCCCAGCCAGATTGTACATTTGAATCTCACCAGTTTCCTTGCCCCTGATTAAATGCTGAGGAGGAAATCCTGCTGCAGAAAAAGCCTCTGCAATTCCCATTGCTCCTGCTGAGTGGTGCTTACACATCCTCAGGGCTTCTTTATCTGCTGTCTCTGAGATCAGGCAAACAGAGCATCAGAATTTTGGGACTGCTGAGTCTGGAGCTGGGAGTGGTGACACCAGGACGGTTATGAGATGATTTTTGACACAATGACAGATAAATATGGAGGAAAAAGTTTAAAATAGCTTGTGCAATAGCTAAAGTAGAACCATTTCAAATGCCTGAGATTCCTGCCATCCCAAGGCACTCTGGTGCACTCTGAGCCTGGGCTCACATTTCTTCAGAAAACACCAAGTGCAACACTTGGACCCCTGACATTTGAGCAGGGATACCTCAGCCTACTGGCTACAGGATCTGCCCCTGGAATCAGCTCTCAGTTACGACCAAAAAAAGCCAAAACAAAAATATTCACAGGATGTTTTTGGGACTCTTAGAGAGGCAGTTGAATTATGGGAAAGATTTCTATACCTTTTTACATAAATAGTCATAATAGTTTAACTGCCAGCAGTGGTGAAATCTCCACTGCTCTAGTGATGACTATTGCTTAATCCTTGATATCTTTATCCACAATACCCCACATCAAGTTTAGTGAAAGCGTGATGCAGAGAACAGATTTTTTTGAACTCTCTTTGTCATAATTTACATAAGCTAAATGTTAGGGTTGACTGCCATCTCTGAATATTCCTTAGCTCCTTAGATGACACCCATCTTCATCTGAGATGGCCACACACACACACACACACACCCCCTGCATGTCTCTTCCACACACCCACAACTACAACTCCAATCCATGCTCCAGCAAACAGCAGCCACTTGAAGAGGAGCTAAATACAAATTTTCCAACCTTCTTCATCACCTTGCCAGGTATGAACTGATATTCAGAGTCAGGCAAGCACACTGATAACATTTACATGGGATCTAATTTCCCATCAAGCCTGTCTCAGATTTCCTGGCTGTTTTGATTACCAGTGACCAGAGGAAAGAAAAGGGCAGGATGGGAGAGTTTCCATCAGTAGCATGCACATAACAGGAATACAGATTCTTACTTTCTCTTCCTGAGAAGAAAAAGGATTTGCTGGGCTGGATTTTCATCTCTGTCCCCTTTTCATTCAGAGTGAAAATTATTTGATTCTGTGTGTCATGTCAATAGTTTGGACAAACTAATGTACACTGCTTGGGCCATATTTATAGCAGGAACACTGGCTAAACTGTTAGGAACTATTGCGTTTTCTTATCAGTAATAATGTCTATTTTAGCTATTTTAGCTTGGAGGAGTTGCTTGGGTTTTTTGGGGATTGGTGTTTTTTTGGGTTTTTTTGTGTAGGCATCCGATTGCAAGTTCCTAGGAAAACTTCTTGATTAAATGTCCATACACCAGTCTCTGCACAAATATGGAAAGGCCTTGTTACACTCACTAGAGGCCAGTCCCTGCTTCCATATGTGCTGGGATAATTGACAACACACCACACTCTGCCAATTCACAGACAGCTCAAACGTGGCAGATATGGTGCAAAGTAGAAAACAAATTATAAAGTTAATGCAATAATTTTCCATTACCTGCTGACTTTATGTAACACCAAATACCTCCAGGAAGGGGAACTTGGTCCATACACATCTCAGAGCATTACACAGCTAATATCAGCTCCAGTTGTACATACTATCATTAACTACCATCCATGAATCCTATTCTTTAGACATTTATCTGCCAGGAGCATGAAGAAAACTCACTTCCCCAGAACAACAAGGCAATAATCACTGCTGGAAGCAAATGTAGGAGGGAAAGGTGTTACAGACTATTGGCTGTCTCCTGAGCCATCCCTGCAAAGAGTTCTTTGTAGGAGGAACAGTGGAGGAAACAGATAAAAACAGGGAGTGCACTTGTCAGATTAAGAGGATGCAGATAAGGACCGGGGCTTTCTCCTTTTACAGGGGGAGTGCAGACTGCTGGAGTTTTGAAAATATTTGCTGGAAAGGACAGAACTATTGATCTGTATTAAAAGGGAGGGCAGTGCAGGTGGGAAGGGAAAGGGTGGCTAAAAATATAACAGTAATTCAGTTTTTCAGTCAGAAAGGAAAAAGAGAAAATGTCTGTTCCTGTTTTACTCAGCATATCAAAGACCTTGTGATTTGTAATCAGAACAATAGACCTAGCTCCTAATCTGCCCGATTCCTCACTTGCTGTAAGCCTACACCTGATCTGTCAGCAGCAGGGGTGAAAATGACTGATCTGTGACTTTGCTGGCACAATAAATGCCTGTGTACATAGAAGAGGATCACGCCTAGCACTGGGTACCAGCAGTGTGGGCTATCCAATCATACCAGCTATATATGACTGTAAACACAGATGTTCTGTTATCTTCTATCTCCTGCTTGGAACCCCTGGCCATCTGCAAGGGGTTGTGAGCAAAATAAGAGGGGTTGTGAGTCTTGGTGAGAGGGAGGGAGGGAGACCAGCACAGAAACAACTTTACCATTTGATATTCTTGGTGCTTTTCATTCCCTTTTTTTCTGTAGAGGCTTTCAAGAGCCACGCATTCCCCTTCTGCCACAAGTACACAGCCAGCCTTAAATATTTGATTTTCTTTGAACAACAAAATATTTTCAATCCTAAATAACAGCCTATATTCTTGTCTGACCCTTCAAAAACCTCCCTTCCTTTTCTCTGCTTTCCTCCTCTTCCTTTCCTTCCTTACTCTTTTCTGACCCTCCACCTCTTCTGTCTTGGTGTGGAGCCTTTGAAAATAAAAAGACTGGATTCCCTTTAGAGGCCATTCTCAGCCAGAAGAACATGCATTTCATCAAGACTCACTGCTGTTCGTATTTCCACAAAAACTTCTAAATGCAATAAAAGCAGAGCAAAAAAAGACACATATTTCCTGTTGCTGTTTAAAAGATGAAAGCAGAAAACAGCTCAGAATTAACCCCCCGGTTCCCCTCCAAGATGAGTGTTTTTAAAAAACTCAAAGTATAACAGCAGTAATAACAGAGAGATGCCATTGTTTCAAGCCTTTTATTTCCCTCATTCTTTTTTCATTCTTTTCCTTTGTGTTTTGGCAGCTGTGAATAATTCTGCACCCTGGAATTGTTCTGCGGGCTATTAATGCCTGCGACCTTTTGCATCAACAGCAGCTCTGCTTTCCAGTCATTTCTGGAAGTGCTACCTAATATGAATTTAACATGACTGAGGCAGCCTCCTACACACACAGAGAGCCCTTTCTGACACATGCAGGAGTGTGCTTCATCCCATCCATCTACAAAAAAATAAACCCCTCCATCAGAGAGGTATCTGCCTTGTAAACAGCCCTGTTTCATGGCAACAGGCGGCAACCACCTCAGTTACCTCCCCAAGTCCTCCTGGGGAAATAAAAGGACTGATATTAGAGTGGGATGATTTCATTATATAAGGAAAATTAGATCTCATTAAGTCTGAGCCATTATGGGGTTCTCCTTTGAGTTGGCTCCGCTGCTGCTTTTACTTTTCAAGAGCGTGCAAAGAACCCATGTGTGATCAAACAGCTATCAAGAGCATTCTCCAAATCCATGATCACATGTGTGCATACATCAAGAGGGCCTCTTGTTCTTTAAGGATTCATTCCATCAAATAGACTGGACTCTAGTTCCCAACAGCACAGCAGTGCTGCAAGAGTCTCCCATGATGAAAACAAATAGCAGGTGTCCTCTTGCAAAATAGAGTCAGTAGTAAGTAGATATGCAGGATGAAAGGGCTCAAAACACAGATGCTTTTAAAAACACTTCAGAATTTCAACGTATGTCATTCTTCACATAGGAGCCAAAGATTGGTCAAAAGGATTTGCAGAAAATTGGTTTTCTTTGGGTTTTTTAAACAGGTTATATGAATTGCCCCAGCAGATCAAGAATTACCCAGCTTAACTGCTGACTGTGGTTTATGCTTTTTAGAAACCAAAGTTAAGATCACAGGTGTTGCTTCTCCAGTTAAAATTATGAGTGAGATGTTAGAACAGGCTGTAGAAATGTAGTGCTGGACTCCAGCAATGCCTAAAACCAGACATGACTGTTCTAGAACAGTAAGTGCCTGTGTCAGCTTTCCTCAGAAAATAACAGATCTAGGAACTCCAACCATGTCCCTCGCCAGCTGCCATCAGACATTAACTTCTCTGACAAAATTTTTTGTGTCTCTGTTTCTCTTGGTTCAGGTTTCTCTTTTTTTTTTCCAGTCACACAGACCAATGAGCAGGGCCTTCTGGAAAATTTCCCCTGAAATCCATTTGTCAGGGAAAAATGAGTTCTGACAAAACAAAACATTTCATGAAATTTGTCTTTCTCATGGTATATATTACATGTTCCTAAAAATCTGTTCAATTAAATTCTTTTTAAATGAAGCTCTTCACAAGCTCCATCTCATCCTCATCTGACAAGGAGCTGACAATTTGTAAGGCAAATTAAAATAAAAAATGTTCTGGCCTGGTTTGTGTTTACATTTTCCTTGGAAAAAATCCCTCATCACACATGCCCGTAACAAACTAGCTGGCTGATCAGGGAACCACAGTACCAGGGAAAGCAGACGTGATGTCCTTCTGGAAAAAAACAAATCTAAATTGCTCCTTCCTATAATAAAGACTTTTGCAGCTGGGAATAAGGGGCTGTGGGGGGAATATTATGAATGTAGGGGAACATTTCAGGATTCCATAAAATCCCAAATTCCTGAGAATGAGTGATCCTCTCAGAAACCCATCTTCCAAAGCGGAAGATGACTCTGATTTCTCACACTGTCTACATAATACATTGCACAATGGTGAACCTTCATCTGGAAGTCATTCCAATACAAACTGTGACTAATATTACCCAGAACTGTTGTTTTTAAATGACTCAGCTGCTTTCAATCACTCACTGCAGAGAACACTTCACCCTGGAGTCAGTGATTTGAGATGAGCCCAGGTAAGGAGCTGCTGCTCACAGAGAGCTGCTCAAGAGTCACATTCCAACTCCTGGGAATGAATAGTGGAGTTATTCAAACCACCACCACAAACAGTTGCTCCTCTGTCATGTTGTAGCTGATAAGGAAAGGCCTGGATACCTCTGGAGCTGGTACCTTGGAAATATCAATCCATCCATATGGCTCGGTGAGCACTGTTTTGGCAGAGCGACGTGGGATATCAGCACATCTGCTGCCTGGATTACACTTGGTTTAGAAAGAGAAGCACAAGTCTCTGTTGATGTATTCACGGGAAATAGCACACTGGGGGAAAAAAAGAACCTTAAAAAAATGCAAATTTGTTTTGCTGTATCCAATATGTTCTTGTCTCTTGTCTAAAAGGCCCATCTGGTCTAAAAACATGCAGCACCTGTATAAATTTTTATGTATTCAGGCTTGAAGTGCTAAATGTTCCTTGTTGTAAAAATATGTCAGGATAATAAAGGGAATTTCTTTTTTAATATGCTTGCATGTTGATGTACCCCTGACTTTAGTGTACACGCATTTACTGGATTCTTCAATGAAAGGTTTTTCACACAAAGATGGGCATGCTGGACAGAGGAGAGGAAGCAAAAAGATCGGAAAATGGACAAAGAACTATCCCAAACAAGTGCTATCATTGGGTTTGGGTTCATATCATATGGCTATCATATCATTTGGGTACCCTTGGGTTTTTTCAGTGCTGTGCTTTTAACTGGCAGAGAAGTGCAGCAGAACATTGTTCTCTAAGATTTGACTTCTATGCCTCAGAATAAAAGAATGGGAAAGAATGAACAGATGGTGTTGAGGTCACTGGCATAACACCCTGGGCTATGGAAACAAACTCCATCCACACCCTAAAGTCTGCTATTAGCAGGCCACCCATGCAAACATGCCCATTTCCTAGCTGGCTTGAAAAGCAGCTTATGATTCAATTTTCTGTTTTGAAAATACAGCAGGAAATGCTACTGCGATGTGTATATGATTTGTGTTTTGAGGTCTCAAAGCACTAGAATAAAACACACTTAAAGTTTCCATGATTATACAATTGCAATGATTGCGTTGAAAAGGAGACATAAAGTCTCTGAAGGCTGCCAGGGTACACGAAGATACTGCCCATGGCTGGGAACGGGCTCAGGCCCATGGAGACCTCAGGATCCTCTGCAGAACTTTGCTGTAAGTTAACGTGGTCAGCCAGACTCCCACAGTCAGAAGCACACCTGTGTGCTCTGAAGAAGGGATCAGAAGACCCTTCTCACGTGGACTTACAGCTCTTCTGCTGTTTTCCAGAAGGAGAATCAACAAGCTGTTGTTCTGCTCTATTTCCAGCAGAAACAGTTTTCTGTTTACTCCTCAGGTAATCCTGTGCAAGTCAAGTCAGTCAAAGGTAGATGAAAGATCTGAAAATTTGGAAGAACAAGGGTAAAAATCATCCTTAGCATCCTGCTCAACTGAGCTGTTCCAGTGCTACAGGAGGATTTAAATAAATCAACTTAATCACTCTTCTTATTATCATTGCAATTAATCATTGGATTTCCAAGGCAGCATCACTTTGTTACTCAGTATTTTTGTGACTCTGCACCTTCCTCATTTGCTCATCTGTTGTAAATTAAACACAGCTTGGGGAGCTGCCTGTTCTGAAGCATTCTTTGTTATGCAGTCTTCATCATTTCAAGTTTTGAAACCTAAAGTACATGTGAGAATCCAAATAGAATAACAAATGAATCATGAGAAAAATCTAATGGCATAAAACAAATTTGAAAGCTTAAACAATTTCCCAATTTACACTTATATCGTATCTAGCTGATGTAGCTCACCTTGCCAAATGGCACCATTAGCATTTAAACTTCAGAGGAACACCGTATGCAGTGAAAGGATATTGATTACTGTACACTGTGGAAGGAAAATGAAAGCCAAGAAAGGTGTGAAAGGTGTGGACGAGGTGTGATTGCAATTGCCTTAATCCAGACTGAGAGACTAAGGAGGTCATCCCTGTGTGGCTGGAGCTGCTCCCTCCCTGGTAAGGTATGTGCGAACCAAAATCATCCCAGGTTCCTCCGTAAATCCATTACAGACAAGCAAATAAATGGCACCATTATCTCTCTTCACCTGCTCATCTCTGAACAGACTTTCCAGACTCAGCAGGACAAGCGAGAGAATTTTTGGGGTGCAGGTCTCAGATCAGAAAAGGGAGAGGCCTTTGTTTTCTATGTCAAGAAGTCAAAAGTCTTTTCATTTCAAGAGATATTTGAGAAGAGGAAGTAAGAGGGGTATTATAGGAGAGAGAGTTAAGTGGGAAGGTGGGAACAAAAGAAGCAGAGAAAATGATAATGCTTGCATTAGAAAGAGAGATAAGCCTGTAAAGTGAGTGTTAAACAGTAGTTTAGTGCATTAAAAAAAAAGTATTCAGCCATCTGGGCAAAAGTATGAAAGAGGGAGGGGAAGCAAAGAACAGAATAAACACAGAAAGGAGGACTGAGCAATTAACAGGACCAGGATGGGGAAGGAATGAATGCTAAAAGATAGTTCAGGGAAAGCAACCAGGGACTGCACTGCTGAGGTCAGACAGGCAAACATATAGATTTTGCGTAGTCTGAGGGGTTTTATCTCCTGCTATAGTTAGAAGTAGCTCCTCTTAACAATTACACTACCAAGCTGTGGTAAAACATAAATACCTACAATATAAGCAGATACAACAGGACACACGCATGAAACAAAGGACAGTTATGGTAATTTTTAAGCTTTCAGGACACCTGAAAGTACCTGTCAAAGCAAATTTGCTCAGGGGTCAGTAGCAGTGACGGACAAACCTGGCCAAATTTAGACAGAAGTTCTTAACTTTGATGGAGAGCAGAAAAATGATGCTGTGTAATTTAATGTTTGTGCAGCTCCTGTTCACCCACTTTCAAAAGGTCCTCTTGCTGGCAGAAACCTGCAAACATGCACAGAATTAATTTCTCTTCCAAAAGGGAAAGAACAGACAGGTATCAAGAAATCCAACAGGAAGAAAATAATTTAAAAAAAAAAAAAAAAAAAGAGGTATTTGTTAACATGTTCCCTTGGCATAGCAATATTGCACAAATATCCTGCAGGACAGTGTGCAAGCTTCTGGGAGCACATTAAACCTTGGTTCTCCAAACTTTCAGAGCAATTGCTTAAAGGCAATATCCCTAGCAGCCAACTGAGGCTGAACATCTGGGCGGAGGGTACCTGATTCCTAGGTGGAGCCTGAAGCCAGGGCTGCAGGACGCTGGAGAAACGGCAGATGACATTTTCATGCTCTGCTTCTGTAACGCTCATTCCTGCCCTCGGAGGGGCTGCGTTGTCAGCAGACCATAAAGGTTGTGTCTGAATGGATTTTGAACAAGGACTTCCAGATCAATATGGGACCATTAGAACTTCAGTTGGTCCTGTGCATCTTCCGGGGCAAACAAACAAAGCAAGAGAAATCACAAGGACATTTTTTTATACAGAGTTTATATCTAACCTGGCATTTAGAAAACATAGAGTAAAATTGCACTATGCTTTCCCTCTCTGTGGCTTACTCAAACTGTAAACTACTTTTGGTACAGATCTTGTGGCCACAATGCCATGACTGTCAGCACAGAGAAATGTTTCACCTCCATTGAGCTGCTGAGGTGTCTTTGAAGACGTATGTGCAGGCTCAGAGTTTGGCAAGGAACCTGATGTGTTGGCCAAGTGTTTGTGCCCACAAAACTCTGCATCATTAGAAATGGGAATATTGTGCTGTAGAAATAGGAAAGCTGGACAAAGAAAGCCCCTGCTCAAACCACGATTGCTAAATGAAAAATCAAACCCAACTGCCCTTCAGCTCCTGATGGTAACTGCAGGAAAAACTTTGAAATAACTGAAGATTTTTTCCAACTTTTGCTACTGCACTCATCTCTGTGCTAAGACCCTCTAAGGTTTATATGATCTTCTTGCCATAACAACAGTGCAAAATACCTGACTCAGCCCCAATATACACTATGTGTTTGAGTCCATATCCCAGCTGTCCTGATCACTCTGTTGTCACACAAGCTCATTTAATCCTAGTCATGACAAATGAGGATGATGAAAAAGATGATCAAACATGCAACACCAAGCAAATATGATTTTGGAAGCTGGTTATTTTTGTGGTTTTGCTGCATTTTCTTTTAATATTTGTCAGCAATTTTTTTTTTAATGCTGCTTTCACTATCAGTTTCTATCTCCCTTTTCTCTCCCTCTGCTCTTATGTTTGGCTCTGTCACACAACTTTTTCAGAGAACCGAGAACAACCAACCAGCCAGTAAAATGGTGACTGCCATAACCCTGGAGAGCCTGCAGCCTTACCTGGCAGTTATATGAATGACAATTTGAGGATTCTCAAAGCCACATGAAAAGCAGTGTATAACCCAAGCACGACTTGTTTATTCACTATTAAAAGCATTTCTGCGTCTTTGTACCTTGCGCCAGCTGAAGTCTGTCATTTATACAGCAAGCACAAGTCACAATCTCATAAATGTCACTTGCTAAGATTCAGACCCAAGAATGCAGACAATCTGAGGTGTTCAAAAGGATTTTGTCATTAACCTTTATGAAAGAGGAGATTGGAACCACCTATTTATTCAAAGTTAACATCATATGTCAGCGCTGTAGTTCACTGTATGTGAATTCCTGGAAATATGACTCTACCTGTACCTGCAGGCAAGAGAATTTTTGTGCAAATGTGAGTGTTTAGGGTTCTTTTCGTATCTCTTTGTAAATGTCTGTTCCTGTCCTGCCCTCTGTAGCCTTCCAAATTTCACTCTTAGGTTCCAGTTGCAGAAATCAGGTGATTTGTGAGGAGCAGTTTTTCTCCTGCCAGTTTGCATCCCTTGTGGTATGGAACAAGCAGGGCACTTGATGGCCACCACTTGATGGCTGGCATGACCAAGGGGAAGGAAGGGAGGGCTGCCACTTAATTTGGTCTCAAATGAGCACTTGAAATCCTTTGCTGCACAAGCAGAAAACCAGGATTTTGTATAAAAGTTCTCAGGGACCTGGAATTTCAATGGAGTGGATTCCATAAAGAATCATTGGTTTTGCTTTTAGCTGCTAGGTTTTGTGTTTCTGACAGGGATGGCTGTATCATATGGATTAGGAAGCTTTCAATCTGTGTTTATTTTCTAGTAAACATCTGATTAAACTACTGGGAGAGCCCGGGGGAAAGGATTAATAAAGCTACTTAGTACTGTCAGCTTTCATAGTAAGATAAAGGGAATTTCAAGGACTAATGAAATAAAAGAAATGGAAGAAAGATAACATACAGATAGCAAACGTAGCTGACTGCATATTCACTCAAGTATTGAAGGTATTTTAGTGGTGAATTTTGCACTGTTGGTTGGCAAATTTAAGGGTTTGAGTGATGTTTGCTTGAATCTGAAAAGTCTCAGGGCATTTATTTAAGTTACTCAGAGGGTAAAACCTTTCCAAGCCCATTAAATAGCACAGAGCAGATCAGCATTTCCCTCTCTAATTCAGAGTTTCTGCTCACTGGTCAGCTACAGAGACCAGGTCTCTGCAGGAGGTAAAAGCTCTAAATAATCTTCTTATGTGTGACCCTAATGATGGCAGTACTACCTTTCAAAAAGAACTTGCACACTGTCTCTTGTTGTAATGAATTTGATCCTGCTGCCTGTGGCCCTGATTTCAGTGCTGTGAGTCATTATCCAAAGGAGTGTTAAATACACCGAGTGAGTTTTACCTATCTGCAGCAACACGGTTCATGTTTGGGAAAGTTTTTCCCCCCACACCCACAGTATGAAAAACTGAATTAATTTACAGCTTCCAAATGAGCCTGATGGACTTTGCACTGCATTTTAGATTGAGTTTTCCCAGGAGAAAGTTTGGTCTTCAGTGTTGAATTACTCCAATGTCAATCAAATATAAGCTCCTGTGTGTTGCTCTGAGTTTACCTTTTTTTTGTTTTTTTTCAGAAGACTTCTTTCTACATTATTTTTATGTGAGTCATTATGAGATTAGTGGAGTTTTCTGGGGTTTATGAGAAAATCCCTAGAAAGTTTAACTGCTCTTATAACTTTTGAATGAAATAAAGAACAACCTGTCTATTATCTTTGTATTGTCTATTCTTTCTCACGACCTTATCTCATACTGCTACAAGGAAACATTTATTGGCATTATTTCCAAATCTACTCCTTTTCTCAGACCCAAACAGAAGATCTGTAACTTTCAAGCATCCAGTAAAGGTGTGTAGGTAGTCAGAAATACTCTGTGTGATGAGATAAGCTGCTTGGTGAAACTTTTCGATAAACTGAGGCTTCACACGTAGGTTTTTGATGTGACAGACAGAAGGGGTTTGGCTTTCTGATCTGACTGGAAAACAAAACAAGGCTTGATTCCAAGGAACAGCCCCTATTTTATGTACTAGTCAGAAGCCTTTGCAGTCTGATTAACAAGTTGGGGCTGACCTAGAGCTGCTGATTTTCTAAAGCAGTATGCTTTACACCTCTGAACTTCATTCCAGGAAAAAGAGTGCTTTTGGATGGGTGGGCTGATGTGCTATTTAATTTCCCACATGTGGCCTTCTCCCTGGAGTCCCTCTCACATGCAGAGCAGCGCTGAGTGCTGTCCCAGCACATGGAAATTACAGGGCTCAGCAGGGTGGCAATAGAGGAAGGGAGGAGAGTCTGGCAGAAGGCTGACCCAGCCACACGGGACACCTTCTGACAAGGTATCTAAATCATAGCAATCTGTGAGACCAGCAGAGCCCAGATGAATGGCAGCTGTGAGATTTATAGGAGCTCCTTGTAATTCTGCAGCAACAAACCCTTCACCCCCTGTGAAGGGGGAAGAGACAATGCAATGGAGGAAAGAAGAAAAGCTGAACGAAGAACAGACGTGTCCCTTGTAGGAACAGTAGGGAAGGGGAGAAAAAAGAGTGTTCTTCCTTTCACATGGGTTTAGTCTTCATTTTAAATATGTTCCATTTCCCTCCAGAAGTCCTTCTCCACAGTTTCTTTACATTTCAGCTAGGGAACTGCTCTTTCCCCTGGCAGTTTTTAAGGCAAATGAAATCAAGCTGCAGCCTAGATCAGCCCTAGGCGGTGTCTCCACCAGCAATATTCTACTGTCAAAGTAACCAAGCTATTCTTCAAAGGAGTTTTTTTTTTTGCAGCAAACTTTCCTTCCCCTCTTCTAAGGAATCTCCCAGCAAGGAGGGCGAACATCTTTTCCCTGCTTCACATGACCCTTGCACAAAGGAAAAAGAGGCACAAGAACAATGAATTTCATTTGTGCCTGTTCTGTAGCCTCAATAAGCTGGCAGTCCCTAGTTGTTTTCAGGATGGAACAACCTCCTTTTCTCAACTCCTTGTTATGAATTTTGTTTGGAAACCTTCCCAAAAGAATCTAAGCAGCACAAGACTGAATGTGCCATCTTCACAAGTTCCCTGTTTTGCCTATGCCAGTCTGACATGTGAGAAAGGACCCCAATACCATTGAGGAGAGTCACTGGAATAAAAAGGATCCTCACACGGACAGAAAGGTCACACACATGTTTCTGACTTCAGGGCTGGGGCCATATTTTGTAAAATATCTTTCCAAATGTGCTGCAAGACAATTGGAAATGGCAGGTCAAGAAATGTGAAAATGAAAAAGAAATTACCTCCAGTGAAGAACACATCCCTTTGTGTCTTGACACTCTTCCCATGGATCTGTTATCTGGTGCTCAGGAGTATTCTATCTGTATCACTTCCAGAAAATTCTTGGTAATGTCAGAGGCACTAACACAGGCAGGGTAAAACACCTTCCATGAGTCTTAGGCTAGGAAAAGGAAAAATGTGACCTAAAGTTTACAGCTCAAATGTAAAAGCAGTTAAAACTAAAACAACTCTTGAAAGGAGGAGAAGAAGCTGCCCAGGTTCTGGCGGCTGTCACAAGAGCACCTTTTGCACTCATCCAGAACGGCCAGGGCAGTGAACTGCATTTCACCTCCAGCTGCATATAATAGCCATTGCTTCTGAAAGACAATGGCTTTGTTGCCTCTCTGGTAAGGCAGGTTTAATCATGCAAGTGATAACAGAACTGTCCTGGAGAGCAGAGAGACTGCTGGATCAGGCAGCCGGTCCTTGCTAAAAAGTCAGACAAGTTTACATTTGGGTTGTAAACTTGCTTTTGTTCTCACTTTCCAGACCCTCTTATTTATAGAGATAATGTGGTCTCTTCTGTCCTCTATATAACCTAAAAAGTTCCCAGCACTTCAATACCACAGTTCATAGTTTGTATGTGTCACAAGAGGTAGTGGAGATGGAAGAATGAAGTAGCCTTTCCCTCCATTACCTTGTGATCTCATTCAAATAAGATCACAGGAACAGCAAGAAACATCTTGAAAATAGGTATGCCATTAAAAGAACACCTAGGTTTCATTTATGCAGCTTCCATCTGAGCAAGCACCACTTCCTTTTGATAACTTCCCTGGTATTTGAAAAAAAACAACTGTACTATCCTGCAAAAAATAACATGAAATACAGTACATTTTGTCCAGTAAACATGCAGAACAAAAGCATCGTTGCAACAGCACCACTGTTTCCCAAGCCTGAAGCACAGCCGAAGGTTCTTTATCATTCTATCTGTAGTGCTTACAGCTGTGAGAAATATTACCTGATGAATAAGGATGTGATAATGTTACAGAAACCTGCTGATAGCAGAGCAGCTCCTCTGACATCTAATTTATTCCATGTGGCTCAATCATTACTCCTTTTTTCTCTGCTGCAAGATTTCACAGAATGTTCTGAGTTGGGAGGGACCCACAAGGATCATCAAGTCCAACTCTGAAGTGAACGGCCTGTACAGGGATCAAACTTAGGACCTTGGTGTTACCTGCACCGTGCTCTGACCAGCTGAGCTCATCTCAGGGTTTCACTAAACAGTGTGCCACAGTTTGCAATTAAAATAAACCAATTATTAAAAGTCTAAGATTTCACTTGGCACGACAAAAAAAAAGTTAAAAATCTAATTTTGGGAAAAGATTCTGGGACTCTCTTTACTTCAACACAAAGTTCACAATTTCACTTTTACCTTCTGAAACTCAGCTGTCATAAGCAGCATCTCTGTATTTCCTGCTGGATCATATTCTGCTCCCTCCACACACAGATGACTGACCATATCTGATGTTCAGACAAGTCCCTGAGTTACATTTCTCTGTAAGGGAATGCTCAGATTCTCTCAGTGCCTCTGAAGAGTGTAATGAAAGGTTCCCCCCTCCTCAGGTAGTAGGTAAAATGGCACAGAAAAAAATCAAATCTGGGTGGAAAATACCTTTTTCTTCTTGCACAAAAGCCAAAGTTTTTAAATGTTTTCCAATTCTGAGACATGAGTATCACAAAAATAATTTGTATTCAGTATACAAAGATACGGAAATACATTTCTGGGTCAATCACAGTATTTTGGACTCTATGTTTCTGTGTTACTTTCCAACACTTGACAAGCTCAGTGGGCAGGGTGGCACAGATACCTGGGCTCCTCTCCATGAGTAGGACAAAATCATGCCTTGCTCAATGAGGAGCAATTTATATCTCTCTGTTTATGGACAGAGAAACCTCTGTGAACATTTCTTTCTACTTCTTTTGAATTAATAAAATCTGTAATGTACTTGTTCCGGTGAGGGAGGTAACTAAGGGGGAATAAGAGATGTAAAGAATTACACTGGCACGGCAATGTTTTATATATATATATATATATATGTAAGAATCAAGGCTGTTAGTTTGCCTTTATAAAATCTGTGTTTTATGATATTTTGGTGTTCAATTCTTCATCATTATGACAGTTCCTGCCAGCTGGTGATTGATTTGGTGCTGGAAGCCACATACACAAGAAATATTCTTCATAGTGAAAGGGCCATTACAGCATGTTTTCTAAATGATACCTGGTAAGAAACTCTTCCCAGACACTCAATGCCATTCCTAGAGGGTTGAAAATATTCAGCAAGTTGCTATTTCTCTTTCTACCACCTATATTAAAAAAAAAAGGATGTATCTTACCCAAAACTACCACTGTGCAGGTGATCCACTGTCACTTTAGCAGCAGCCACAGAGGAATGAACGGTGTCCTTTAATGAGTAACATTATGGTTTCTTGGAGCTCCAGGGTATTTCTTGGAGGCATCTCAGGAACACAGACTGAGTTTTCAGTTAAAAGAACAGGACTAATGAAAGTGAAAGCGGACGTGGCTACAAGGGAGAGAGGAGTGATAAAGCATCCCTAAGCTGCAGGGAATACCTGTGGAACATGTGTACACAGTTCACTGCTCAAAGCAGGAATGTGGACCTGTGACAGACCTTCCCCTAAGTCACAGCAGTCCAGACTGCAGTCTTGAAGTCTTTCTTCCCTTCAAACCTTAACTGCCGTGTTGCTAAGAGATCTGCAAGTCACTGCTGGGTTTAGTTACACTTCACAGGTCTGACAGCTTTGGAGATGGAACACTGAACAGATTAGACCATCCTCCACATAAGTCAACCTTGCGCTGCCAGACAGTTCAAGGTTGTGCCAAAGGCTTTCCCACCTTCTAAGGACATCTAAATTCATTTGCAGGGAGATGAATCTTCTTGACAGGCAAAGGCTGTGACTGGAAAACATCTGGAAGTTTAGCTTCCTAAGATGTGATCCTTCTAAGGGCCACAAAGCCCAGGAGAGAAAATCATGTTGGAAACTTTGTTCAACAGTGGCCTGAATCAGAAACACTTCTGCAAATCAAGGACAGATGGCCTCAAACCCTGATGAAGTTTTAAAGGTGAGTCCCTGTCATGCTAACATTTGCTGACATTGGTGCAACAGAAAATTATTAATGTAAATTGTGTATATAATGTGTGTATATAGATATCCAGGAGCCTTTGTGCACTGATGTTGTGCCATGACAGTTGGAGAGTTCCAAGACCTATTTTCTGGGATTCTGCAGGCAGCAGGTATTTTTCTAAGCCCTGACACCATTTGCAACAGACCTCATGACTCTCCTTCTGGAAAATTTCCTAAGCTGGTGTCTCACACCATTCAGTGTCAGTTCTAAGAGTCTTCCCTTGGGAATCACAAGAAGCCATAGAGCCTGGATTACAGGAATCATAGATCCTGAATTACAGGATCTTGGAGAGGTCCTGCAAGAGGCATGAAAACAGCTGCTCTTTTAACCAGGGCCACAGTCAGCAGTAACTAAAGAGGCAAAACTAGGAAAAAAGAAAATAAGTGTGAAGCTAAAGGGCAAGCTACAAAAATCAAACCAAAGCTTCAAAGACAAGTTGGTTAAAAAAAGGAATAAATTTCTTTTGGGGATCTATTCTCGTGTTACACTGTATGAAGCACTGTAAGTTTCTTCTCTCAGTTTCCCACAATACCAGGATTTTGGTGCTTTTAATTTTAACTTAGCAGTATTAGTAGGCCCTGGGAACATGTTTTTCATTGATTGCTCTGGTACAGTCTCAGGGGCAAAGAGCCTGTCACTCTTTCATTGACATTCATTGCATGTGTTTGTCTTCATGGTAGTTCACTTTTGCAGGAGGGGAATTGAGCTACTCTGACTTGTCCCCAGGACACACAACAGGGGATGGAAATAACACCCAGGCTTTGCAAAAGTTCTTAATACAATTACTTTTTGCTTGAGGCAATGCAAAAATCAATAAAACGTGGGGATTGATGTGAAAACCTCACATTTCTTGGCCTGTATCAGTCCTTGGATTTTTCAGTTCACTGTGGAGGTGGAAAGAATTAGAGGAAGTCATGTGAAGTCTACACTGAAAAAAAAAAAATTCAATCACAATTCGGTCCTGAAGTACCAAGCTTCTAAAAGGAACAAAATTTGTAAACCAGGCTAGTTGGGAACCACATATTCCGATCAAATACAAACTATAATCAAATACAGGGGTCCAACATTCACAATTAACTTCCAGCATTAACCAAATATTTTAATTCTTGTTTCATACTTTTTCCAAGACTAAAATGCTGTTTCTATGGGTAAGGAAAAAGCACTATTTTTGCTATGAAAACAACGAAGTTTTCCTACTTCCCTTAAGATGAGAACATTCAATTTTAAAAAAAAGGTGGCAAACACATAGTTTCCCCATGCATCAACTTTGCAGAACTTCTCAGTTTTGTAGTTATAGAACTTAGGGCTTGGAAAGAAGAAATGGGTCCAGAGCTCAAGAGAGATTGCTTGAGATTCTTGCTTTCAGATTTTCTGCTTCTACAGGGACTCCAACAAACCTGTGGCCAATACAGATGGCCCTAAAATTTAAAACAGCAAGAATTTTTAGCCAAAAGTTCTTAAACCTTTTCCTTGCAAGAAAAAAGACAAAAGAGCAAAGCTCCCTTTTTGCAGCAGAACTGTGCAAGATGTCTGAGATGGGGAAATATAAGTGAGATCAAGACCCTCCAGACTCCAAGAAAGCCTCTCCACACCCCCAAAAAGTGCCATGTGTGGTGTCACAAGATAAACACAAACATTATGAGTGCTAAATCTGTCAATCAAACTTATACCACTGTTTACCAAAGGCTTGGTGCTCCCTTCTCAGAAACACAGCATCCCATGTTTAGCCTGGGAAGTGTTCAAACTGCAATAGCAATCCCCTTCTCATCACTGCAGAGGAAAAAAGTGAGCAGCAGGCTTAGGCTGCTGAGGTTCTTGCCCTCATCTTCTTGGTCAGAGCTCCAAGGAAAGAAAACCTTAAAAACCTGTTTCTTCTTGGTGCTGCTGGGTGTTTTCTTTCTTGGCTCCTTCACAAGGGTCAATAACACAAGCTGTGAACTCGCAGAGAAGGTGGTTCCTTTACTCAGTTTCTTTTTTTTTTCCCTGAATAAGGCAAGCATATCTTTTCCTGGCCTTGGCTGTGACCCAGTGTCCTCCCCACTCTCTTTTCAATGACCCAACGCCTCCTTTGGTTATTTTGCTGGCGTTATCAGTTAATGAGGGAAAGAACTTATTATTAAATACACCGAGGGGCTGTAATTTCCCCTGAACTTGATGATTGAAGGGCTTCATCCTGAATATATGCACATGTTTCTGCTGAATCTTGCCTACCAGAGTTGATCGAATATTAATTGAGATTTCATACCAAACTGAACTGTCCTAATTTGTTCATTATTTTTGTAAGACAGTTTTGGGCTGGGTCTTCGACATCTGACCAAAATGACTCTTTAAATTATGGTCTTATATTTGTAGTACTCTTGCAACAGATAATTTGCAAATGTAATGTACAAGCCAGAATGGAATGTCTACAGTTATTGCTGAAAATTTAGAATGAAAAAGAAATCAGAATTCTGAGGTGCATCTCAATAGCTCCATAATCACATTTGAGCATGATAATAAAGGTTGATACATTCTTTGACACTCGATGCTACTCCCCAGTGACAGAAAGCAGAAAATTCATGACATTTTGCTAATTAACTTGAGCACTTCATTTCATAATATGAGTAAGTAAAACGTTCAGCATCGTACTAATATTCTCTGAGAATTCAATATATGAAAATGACTGACAGTGTTTCCAAGCATACTTTAAAGGCAAAGCCCAGTTTGCTGTAGCCCAGACACCAAGAGTGTATTACACAGATGTGCTGGTGCATTTCATGCCAATACCATGCTCCAGAAGTCCCCAGTGCAGGCAGGAGCTGTGACTTGCAGCACCACTGTCTCCCCCTTCAGAAATGACTCTGTACTCAGGCAAATGGGACAGGATTCTATGCCTGAGAGAACAGATTTTTTAGTAATAGATTCAGTTTCATGTGAACTTTAATTTGCCTGTGTTCAATTAGCTTGTTTATTTCACCACATACCCTAATTTGAAATTGTGGTTTAGACGCATTTAAATAGCATTTGCTAATTAGTAAATTAGAACCTGGCAAATCAGATGCAAATCACTGATTTATATACACAGTGTGAACGCTCTTGGCTCCATTTTTCCAGCAGTGTTATTTAACTCTGGGAAACTGAAAGAGCATAGGGTCTAAAACCTCCCTTCAAAGCATAGCTGGGGCAGGGCGTTGCTTCGTTAGTCAGTTGTTTCAATAATTAAATGAGCCACTCTATTTACATCAACAAATTAAAGTTTTGGGTTGAGTTACATCTGTATTGAAGACTGAGAAAAGGAGTATTTCAAATCTCAGTGTTACTTCTTTACTTTTTCCAGTGACTTCTGCAGCAGCCATCCTGTGTATTTTTTTTCAAGGATAGGGAACCAGTGGCAGGGAAATACTGGTAAGAGCTGTGTGGCAATTTAAGACGTCACATTTGCTGGCTAAGGCTACTCCTTTTCTGGTCTCAAGCAAACCAAATGAAGCCAATCATTTCATTTTTTAATTGCTTACGTGTTACTCAAACATGGATAAGTTCCCTGAAGAGTATTCACTGAGCTTTTAGTTTTAAAATGCACAAGATACAGATCTCAGATTTAGCCTCAAGCCTTTTCCCTCAATGGTTGTCAAAATAAAGTATAAAGGAATTCCACCTGAAATTGACCTGTTCCAGTGAAAGTCAAGATATTTCACGCTACAGAGAAGATAACCTTGGAAAATCCCCTGGTTTCAGGATAAGAGGCCAGTTTCCCTTCTGTTCAGAAACTTTGACTGTCTAAAAAGAGACCAGGTCACATTCGATTGTGCACATTATCTTAACAAATTGTCTTCGCAGCAGGAGGGAGCTTCTTGTTTTTAAGATAAATTCTTAACAGCTCCAATTGTGGCCACCTACAGACCAGATTTCATGCCAAACAAAGAGTCCTTATTTGAAAGGGGAAACAAGGGAGTTGTGAAGAGAAATAACTGAGTGTAAGATGTGGGGATGAAAATGTGCTAAACTTTACAAGGGAAACAAAGCAAAACAAAAGAGATGATAAAGGGGGAGTGAATTAGCTGCTTTCAGACTAACAGAAAATCCATTTGCTAAAAGGCCTGCCTGCTGCTGGGACTCCCTGCAGCACAGGGAGCCTTCTTAATGGTAGCTTGTGATTGTAAAAGGACTGGGAATGTTCCCACATGAAAGGTGGCACTGCAGAACTTCTTTCCCTCTTACCAAAGCAGAACTGGCATTTTTAAAGATTTGTGTAACATGAGGCAGATGAGCTAAATCCTCTGACAAACCCCGAGTGAAATTTAGGGACTGATTCTACACACTCTGCCCTTCTGCCTGAATCTTGTGAGTCCCGCCAAAGTCAGGGGTGGTCAAACACACACCTCAGCTTTTCTAGGGCTGGGGCCTTACTGAAACACAGGCCAGCCCCTCCTGCCACTTCAGCATTTGAGGTCAGCCCTTAAAAGGGAATATCCAAATCAACATGAAAATTTTGGTCAGATAATGTAATCTAAAACCTGGATTAAACTGCTAGACTTCAAAGAAACAGATTATCTTTCAACCAGATGTGTGAGGGCAGGCACTGACAGCTGGGAGAATGTGAAACATGGGCTAAAAGCTAACAAAAACAGGTGAGACTTCTCCCTTTGATGCCGAGTGGATTTACTTTGTGCCCAAACACCCTCATCCTACATGTATCCTATCCACTGCTGCCTTCCAGCTTCCAGGAATGCACACAACACAAGCTCTGGAAGTTTAGAGACAAATGTGGTGCAGGAGGCAGCCCAAAACTCTTTTTCACCTTAAATTAGGTGAGCCTCAAAGCAAGCACATGGGGGCATGACAAGAGTCCTGTGCACAGAAGCTGTCACTGCCATCCAGTTTGAACGTGGTGATCAAGGACCATCAAATAACTGAAATGTCTCTCAGTGAAAGGAATAAAAAGATGAAAGATATTTCAGTAAACAGAAAAAACAAAGCTGTCACATACAAAATTACTTCAGTGTGGAAGATGAGTTTGGAGATGTTTTCCTAGTTTGATCTGGTATTCATCTAAACAAACTAATGGCACTACATATATTGTTAGGAAAAAAACCCTCTTTAAATTCTTCTAAGACATGTGGATTTAAGGCCTGCATAGTTAAATGAAAAGACCTGCAAGTACCTTTGCATTTTAGGTGACCAACTGAATCCTCACTCTTTGAATCGGTGAGCAGGAAAAAAAACTAGCACTGACTTTGCTGTCTTGTTTATTTAAAAAACAGGAGTTGAAAGGCACAGGGAAATAGCCCACATGAAACACGTGAACAGTTTAATGACAAACAAACAAACATATGAGACAGCAGAGTGCTGCATGGCAGTATGAAAACCAGATAACCCTCTATAGCACCTTCAGCCAAAGGGAGAAAGCAGTACGATGAAGGAAAGAAGCAGGAAAGAGGAGAAAAAATTATCATAAAATATTAATAATTTGAAACCTTACAGTGGCCAGGTGAAGAGCAGAGGAAAGGAAAATAATTAGATTTATCATCAAGAACGGATTCCTGTGGAGCTGATTCATGTTAAATTATTCATGCAATTGTTTTCTGAACTAAGGCCTAGAAATCAAAGGTCCAGGCTTGCAAACACCTTTGGGTGTCACAGTATTGAGCGCAGCCTTTTGCCAGGCAAGAAGTACAGGGGAGCCCCGGATCGGCTCCCTGGGATGTGTGTGCTCCCTCCGAGGAGAACTAAAGGTACAATACCCCAGGAAAACCCTAGGGAAAACCATGACAATCTGATGAGTCCCCTAGAAGAAGGAATCTGCTCTGGCCTGAGCAATGTCACCCCAGGCCTGAGGTGTTCTTTCCTATCAGAACAGGTGTTCAGTGCAATTGTCCCCACACAGGTGCATCCAGGCTCTTCCCCTGACTGCCATAATCCCAGAACTGAACCAAAGAAGCCAGATAACAAACGGAGTCAAGAGAGTCAGCCAAGCAGAGAGGCATCTCACTGAGCCAGCAGGGCTTTCTTGAGGACAAACCTAAAATCTCACCTTTTCCAGAAATGAAAGCTAGAAGAATATACCTACTTTGAGGAGCCTTGCACCTGTTCCTTTTCCTCAAAACCACGTCACTTGACCACCTAGCCAAGACCCACAAAGCCAAGGAAAATCTTCTCCTTCCTTCCATCCTTTCAAAAAGCACCACTATCCTCCTTTCTAGTATCTGAGTGTTTAAAATTCTCACAAAAAATATAGTGTCATTTACAGTCACCAGCTTGTCCAACATCTGCAGGTTTTTGATGGGGAGGGAGAGAAACAGTAATGTCTTTTGAAAACATGCAAGGATCTGCTTCACCAGATTTTAAAATTACAGTCTGAAAATGAACTGCATGCTCTACTTGGAGACTTTTCCAGGGGAAAAAAAAATTCAACATGTTTTAAGACACTGCTTTGTAAACCTTGCATAGAGCCAGCTGCCGTCTATCGTATCAAGTTTTCTTCTGGACTGATTCTCCCAGAAAGGTCTCATCAGCTTACAAGCAGCAGGGTTGTTGTTTCATTTCCCCTTAGGATTCTGCTGTGTGTCAAAGTAAGAAATTGAGACTAAACAAGAAAACGTGGGGTAAAGTTTAAGTACCTCTGCTGTGAAAGCTGTTAAATGAGAAACAGGCATTGCAGACTACAAGTGTCAATTAGGAACTGGTTCCACTGGGAAATGGTATTTTCACATTGTTTCTGCCTTCTGGTTTGCTGTTGACAAATCTGAGTTTAGGAAAGTTATCCTCTAGTTACACGTATTCCTGACATCTTTCCTTTGCAGGCCTGTCAGAACAGACATTTCACACGAAACTTATTTCCCACGATCATTTTAAATTTATAAAAAAATTTCAAATACTGTAATAAAATATTGGATTGCCTCCTCACTCATTGCAAATCTGGGGTACTCAGCTGTCAGAATGAAGTAACGATTTCGGAAATCTCTGGCTTTTGGCACCCAAATGTAAGTATTTCAGTGAGATCTGATCTGTGATTGACAGGCAGGTGCAAGGCAGTCCCAGAAGTCTCCCTTACTGGTTGTAAATTGCATTGCCTTTGTGGGGGAAAAAAATAAAAAAGGAAAAGAGTTGGAATGACTGGAAGCAAAACATCCAGTGAATGCTTTATGAACCCTGGTGAATTCCAAAGCCTGAACATTATCCCACAGTGTTCCAAAAGTGCGTTTTAGGAGCTGGATTAGCTCTTAGGAACACAGCTTCTCCTATGAGGGGATGTGATTGCCAGGGACAGTGTCGTGGTCCTGCCTTCGAGCGATGACAAGAGCAGGGCAGAGCTACCTTCCCTGGCAAAGCTCTGCTGCAGGAACGTGGGGACATCCCCAGCTTCTGGGATGGGAGATGGTCTGTTCCAAACCCCACAGCAGGGGTTAAAACTTCTGAGCCCGGCACAAAAGGCTTTGCAACAATAACAAATCAATCCATCCAGAGCCCTAGCTTATGAAAAATGGCTGATTGACTCCTGAGTGGCTGGAAAGGCATAGCTGAAATTGAAATTCGGTCTTGTAATTCTGTCTCCATATGCTATTGTAATTCCATCAGTCTCCTTTCACCACTCGCTCCTGGACTCCTTCAGGCTGAGATTTCGTGTATCACTTACCCCCACACTTCTTTCTGAAATCTGGGAAGAGACTTGATCTTGTAACCTGTGGCATCATGCCACTGTGCTTCCCAAGGACCAAAAATACCCTCCCCTGCTCTGCACCAGGGTAATTGGAATGCACTGCCATCAACACAGGAGTCGATGTTTCTGCTGCATCTGCATTCCACATGGCTGTGAATTTGACAAGCTCCCGCAATAATGGAAAACATTTCCGACAACTTTCAGAGCTAATATATTCCCATCCCTACAGAGCAAATTTTCCAAAAGAGAAGTGCATCAATTTACAGCTAAGGGTTGGTTAAGAAAGGCAGAGCTTTCCACAGAGAGGAATATAACAGTGAAGACACAAAGGCAGAGAAAACTTATTTTCCAAACTTTCAAGCATGCATTGTGCCTAAAGCCAAGTCTGCATTTCCCCTTCTCAAATGCCATTAAATTCCAGGGAAACTTGGGAACACGTGCTTGGATTAGAACCACCGAAGGCTTTGGCAGAAGGCCTGTTCAGTTACTGACAAACTAAAAGTTGGGTTTCCCTGGAATATCTGTCCCCCCACATCCACTACTACAGAGAGAGGACAGGACCCCCTGACTGAATTCCCCCATGGAAGAATAGCTGCTGGAAAGTAGTAAAACACGTGTGGACTCAGAAGAGGCAAGTGGATCTCTGGACAGACCCAGAGAAAAGCCACAGAAACTCACCATGCAGCAGGACTGCAGTAAGCAGGTTCAGGACTGTGCAGGAATGATGGGCAGCAGTCTCCAGTAAGGCAGACTAACATAGGAGTTCCCCTTCTTGCTCATTTCTTAAGGAATTTTGGTGTATCCCTGTGGCAGAAATTAAAACACAGGTCTGCAATGGGATTTGTCCTCCTTGGCGCTGCCATTGTGCAGAACACAATCAAAATAAAGCTGGCAAGAGAATGGAAGTCCAGTGTACAGTGGGGCACAAGATGGCAAGCAGCCTCTCTCTTCTGCAGTCAGCAGCCTGTGCAGATTTATTTGGGCAATTCCTTCAGATGACTCTAATTTCTGTGCCACGAACCAACATTTCTGCTCCTGTGGGCAGACATCTACAGGCTACTGAGGAATTCCCATAACCAAAGTGTGAATTTGGGGTTTGCTTCTCATGTTAATCCAAAATAACCCCAACACATTCATCTCCAGATCAGTAGCACTCTGTCCATGGTTTTGGGGAACAGGAGATATTGACATTTTTTGGGCCTGGCTTGACCTAACAGCATTCAAACTAAATCTCAGTCTGACAAGAAGACCAATTTCTGCTTTTTGTCTTTTTTCACTGAATTTGAAGATATGTCAAAGGTGTCTGCAGTCAGAAGTGGCCTTGATATTATGAGATTCAATGCCAAATTAATATTTTCAAATACCACTGTTTATGGAGCTAAATAGCCAGCACATATGTTCACACACTGGAACCAGATGTCCACATTGTTAGGCTCAAACTTGACAGCGGGGCAGAAAAAATATGATGCACAGAAATTCTGTGTGTTTCTCTCTCACATTTCAGGCTGCCCATTGCAACACCATCTACGAGGGTTTATTCAGCTACAAAAGAAGAGATGCTCTCCAGAAAGTGCTACAAAAGCATAACATTGATGTTTGGATTTTAGGCTATGAAGGCACAAGTCCAAAGAAAAGACCTTCCCAGGGTCATCTTTCTCTGGGAAAACATTTCTTTCCTTTCAACTGACCATTCACCAGCCATGAGGAATCCTTGAAAAAAAAAGCGTTTAAGCCCACAGTCTTCTTAACACAGATTTATGGCCTTAAACATCATTATGCTACAAAGTTTGCCTCAGCAGCCACTTTGATCCGACACTTGTCATGTGAATGAGCAGATGGAAATTAAAAAAAAAAAAAAGAGTACCACTAGTAGTGAATTGTGTCTATCGGTGTGCTCGGACAAGACACTAAACTTTAGGAACAATTCAAAGGTTCTCACCATATGCTGCATACAATCTACAAATTTTGACCTTGAATCAGCACGAGCAGTTCAGATACATTACTTAAAAATGAATCAAGCTGGCAGTCTTTAGACATTTCAGCCCTACTATGAGCTATTGATTCTGGTTTTGCATAACAATTGTCAGCAGTCTATAAATTTTTATGTAAAAGGAGAAAACTGGTGAGGCAGGAAGCTTTTGCTTAATTTTGCTCACCTTCTCTCCTCTGAATAAAACCAGCCATGTTTTCTAGAATATTACATTTCCCTCTTTTTCTTGCTGTTAAGGCTGTCTTTTTTACTCACGCAGGCAGACAACAAGGGAACATATGGCCTACTTCTCCACGGCAAAATTCTTGCAATTACACCGAAGAATCCCCAGCAGAAATTTGTGAAAGCAGCATCACAGTGCTTGCACTGGAGTGCTGCTCCTGGTGGCTCACCCCTCTCCCCTCCTTGCAGGCCTCTGCTCACAAGCCAGAGAGGTTATTGCTTTCCTACTCTGTTCGAAAGGTCGGCTCTTAAAAACGGTGCCCTTTGCACAACAGGAAAATAGCATGCAAACACACCTACTAGGAGAATCAGGGTTTGCAGTGTTTGCCTGCACCTTTGCAAGGCACAGACACCAAGGCAAGTCACACTTCTCTGTTCTGATTAGTCCTCAGCTGCAAACCATGCACAGAGCCAACACATTGTCTTCCCTTTTTAAAGCCTCCCAGGGCTTGTAAAGCCTGATGAAACCGACCCAAATGTGAATTCAACACGCTGCCTCTGCCTTACAGACTGCCAGGCTCATTAGCAAGTTTTTAAGTCACCTTATTGTGGCTGTTTCATGGGATACGAGCGACTTCATATTGCTGGGAACGTTCTCCAAGCAGCCTGATGCGAAGTCTGCTTTCCCTATCGATTCCGCTCACTTGACAACATTGATTTTTGTTCTTCCTCTCCGCATTTCTGTTATGACGAAAAAGCCATGGCATTTGCATTAGCTCCTTTTCTGTGCCCCAGGATCATCTGTGGAGAAACAAGGCACCATGGTGCCAGCTGAGTTACTGAGGGGGAAAAAAGAAGGTCCAGAGAGAGTGACTGGTGTCACTGGCCTCTGCATCACACAGAAAGGGCACCTCAAATACGTGGAAGGTGAACACTCCTGTGGGTATACACACACATAAAACACTTGCTGGTAAATAAGAGACAGCATTATTCCTTTCCATGTGAAAAAACATCTTGCTTTATGAAAGAGATTGTACACTGAGCCATTGAGCACATTTGGGCATGGCCACAGCATGTCCCAGCTGGCCTCTGGTGGCCCATACCTAATGGACTGCACTCAAGCTGTGCTAGTCTGTGCCAAGGCCAGAACAAAGTCAGGCTCAAATCAGGGAGCCATAAGTCCCTCTTCAGTCTTTTATTTGTACGCAGTGAATACTGAGGACATCTGAGAATCCTGCCAGAAAACCTTGAGAAGGTTTTCTCCAGTTTTGAAAGCAGTCAAATAGGATTGGTGTTTTCAAAAGGCTTCTGAAAAGGGTTCAGCCTGTTCTGATGTGCCTCTTCTTACCATTTTCAAGCCTTCTCCATTCTCTGTCAGTGCTGGCACGTGTGAAAGCATCGTTGCCTCTCTATCCAGCTCTTGGAAAGGGAAGAATCTTATCCCACTGTCTTTTAGAGAGACTAGGTGTACAAGACGGAACGAATAATGAAAATTCCTAAATACCAGAGCAGAGCCTGGGCTCTGGGGAGCGCAGTCACTGGGCCCTGTGCTCTCCCACCTCTCTTCTGTGAATCAATTCGCTGCCTTCCAAAAGCTTGCAAGTCCAGTACTGCGGTAACTGAATCCTTTGAACATCCTGAAGAAACTACAAAATCTTACCAACTGTTTTAAAAGCTGCAGTAAAAATTCAGTAGTCTCGATTTGTTCCAGGAAAGCCTCAGCTTTAACAAAATTCCCACTGACCACAGAGAGAACGGCAATATCCAGCCTTCCTATCCTTGGAGCACGGCCCTAGTACACCTCCAGGACTTTAAATTATCTCAGAGGAAACCCATGAAGAAGCTATTAAACAAATGCTAAACATGATGAAAATTCCTTTCCATTTAAAAAAGCTTCCTTAATTCTGTCTCTCAGGTGGTGAATGCAAAGCTTGAAAGTATCATTAGCAGGGTATAAGGAAAAAACCCTCTAAGCTGTTGTTTAAAGATAGCAATGCCTGTATCCTACTGATTCATAAACACGTCATGCATTCTGGAAATGGGGATGATTTGATGTGGGGTCATTTCCATCCTTGTGCCTCTGGACAGTCAAGCTCCCACCTTTACCTATCTCAAGATGCAATTTGATGCTGCATTTTCAGGTTGCTCACACGAATATGCTCCAAGAGCAGACCTGCAAATGCCTTCCTGTACGCCCTATGCTTCCTAATTCCTGAAACGCAGTCCCAGAAACACATGACCCTTCCACTGCCTAGTGGAACTGTGTCTCGAGGTGCTCCCACCTCTCCTGCCACTGAACTCTCAGCTTTGTGAAAGGATATCTGTGGTAATATCAAAGAACTACAGAACTCACAGCACTGCTGCCGGATGTTGGGAGAGAAACTGAATAGGGAAAAGCCTGTGAGTGAGCTCATGAGAGGCAAACATGCACTCTGGTCTCTATTATCATTTCTCAAATTTCATACCCTTTGTGTTGTAAGGTAGGTAGATTCTAATTTTTTTCCCAACAAAGAAGCAAAAGGTCCATGCTAAAAATATTCCACACAATATTTTCAAAACTGCTTTTGCAAACAGAAGAAAACCTGATGTATCAAGTGGAATCAAGTTACTTTTCCATATTATCTAAAAACATACAATAGATACAAAATACACAGTAGCTAATCTCAAATTCATTCTTATTTACCTCAGCAAATCGTTACATTTCCTGTTCCTGAGACAGTCTGAGCAGCGTGTGAAACACAGAGGTTACTTGGAATGAACACTGTTAATTTAGAGTGGCATTAACAGGCTATTAAAGCAGAAAGGTAAGTGTGCTGCAGCTTAGACACACCAGCTGATGGAGACAAGCGTGTGCTGGGAGATCTTTGCTGAAGCACAAGCTGCTGGGAAGAGACATTTTGCTCTGAAGTGACAACATCCTCCTTCTCTGAGGAGAACTCCTGAGTCCCTGCATTGTTGTAGGCACCTCCTCCTCAGTGAGATTAACCCCAAATGGCAGAGCCCCAAGGAGGGCTGGCTGGACACAGAGATGCCAATTCCTACATAAAGGAGCTGGCTGGGAGAGGCTGGATGTCCCAGGGGGCCAACACTCCTCCTTTCCCAATAGAATTTCAATGCTGCTGCCTATTGCAATTGCTCTGAATTTTCTTCCCCCTCCCACTTGAACCTGATTAGCCCATTTGGGCAAATGAGACCAGATTTTAGTGGTTCTTCAAAGATAAAATGTCAAGAATATTCAAGAAGATATTGCTCCCACTGAAATACACCTTAGGAAATCAACACCTTGTTCAGAAGAAAAGCAAAAAGGTTTCAATGACTGTTACCAGAATATTTTCTTTCAGTAAGGCCAGGGGCTTGTGTCCCCTACTCACTTTACTAATGGTAAATAAACCAGGAGAAATATTCCAATCTACAGAGGAGCTGGATGCCCAGGAAGTTTGAAACAACCTCTAGCATTTTTCTGCATCTTTGAAAATGTTCTGAATTTAGAATTTTTCTGAATGTATCTTGTCAATTATCTTTTGCTTTTATTCGCTCTTGCTGGTCCTCTGGTAGGACTGGGGGTGAATGCTGCTGTTTAAGGATAAGATCATTCTTGCTGGGTTTTTTTTTTTACAGACACCTGCACATTTGAGTAAGTAGCACACCTTTAAATATTTGAAAGCTATCATCTTGATATGCTTTGAAGAGTAGACAGCAAAACCCCACCTCCTATGCTGAGCTTAGTTTCTATTTTGAATAAACGGTGTAGTTTTCTTCAACTTCCCCATTGCTTCTTTTTAATATTTAAAGGGAAAGGCAAATTCCCCTTAAGCAACTAAATGCTAGGTATAGTGAAAAGAATCTTTATATTGTTATGACTCTAAAATGAAAGGAGGTATAGATTAGAGTTTACAGCACAGCAAAAATAAAAATTATTTAGACAGAGAAATTCAGATAGCAGAGGTGTCTGGCGATTACTTTCTTCTTTTAAATTTTGTGAAGCAAAATGTATTGTGGTACTCGAAAGAAAACAGATACAAAAAGAACATATATGTGTGAAGTGTCTCTGAAAATTTATAAATGATGATCTATTATGAATTTTCCTTTTTAAAAAAAGGAGAAAATTTACCACAGAAGGCATGGCACTTTATATGTGTGCTTTTTGGATCAGCAAGCCCAAGCCTTTTGTTATACACCGATTGATTTTAAGTACGGATTTTACACAATGCGAGCGCTTAGGATATTTCTCATTTTTAAAAATTCATATAGGAAGCTGAGAGATAGATTTAGAAGAGAACACAACACATATTTGTAAAATAATTGCAGTTTATTGACCAAAGCCATTAAAGGCACTGCAGACAACAGCATTACTTGACAGTCCTCATCGAGTTATTGATTCACTTTTCTCTCCCAAAAGCACAGTTGCTCAGGCTTTGTTCAGTTTACTGAGTGTGAGGCAGAGGCACCTTTTCATTGCCACTGCTCCAGTTGTCCTCAGACACCACTCCCCTGTGCTGCTTTTGGCAGGAAAGTGTTGGTGTGAGGTGCCAGGCAGGGACAACACTCCTAACTTAGAGGTGGGTTTGCTGTCAGCACAAGGGCTGCATCTCTGGCCCCAGCAAACTGTGGAGTCTCCTCCAGATTCCTTCTTTGCCCTTGCACCGGCATCTTAAAAAAATTACAGGAACGGCTCACAACAATCTGTGTTTGCAGCCGTGACATCTTGATACTGCTTGCAAATGAGAAAATCCTGAAGTCTGAGCTTCCTGATGGAACAGAATACATCCACTGATCTCTTCCCACAAAGGAATGGATCTTAATGTTGTGAAAAATGCTGAAAGGTGCCCAAAGTCAGCTGGGAAGAGTGTGCTCTTATGAAGCAGTCAGTGTTCACAAAAGAATTTGGTGGGGCAGGAGGGCCAGGCATGCAGAGATCTAAATGCAGATGGGCACCCAACTCAAACTCTGGTTATGTCAACAGTGGAATCAAACCCCAGAGCTGTAAGAGGTTTCAAGAATCAGGTACCTGTGATGGCAGACAAGGAGCCCTTGGGTTCCCCCTCTCTGCTACATGAGCTACACCCAGGACTGCACACACTCCCGGGTGCTGGACACGTCTGATGCGGTGACCACTGCTGGTCCTCTGCCGCACACCCTTTCCCTCCAGGCAGCAGCTGTTCCTGCTGAGCCTCTTCACAAGGCTCATTGCTTTGGAGTGACATTGTAGCCACCGAAGAGCCGGAGAAACCTTCTGGGAATGGATTCCATGGAAATGAAGCTCCCGCAGCTCACTGAAACTGCTTCAGCAATAGTCCACTGCTGCAGCCCAGTGATTCCTCTGCAGACGGCCACAGCTGCTGCAGCCCTTGGAGGAGCCGTGCGTTGGCTCTTGCTCACCCTGGCCCTGTTTGACAGAAGAATTCCCAGAGAAGAGCCACACTTCCTAACTCCATGCCATAACACGCAATGCATTAGCCACAACTAAAAGCATCATTACAGGCACTTGT
Organism: Machaerirhynchus nigripectus; assembly: GCA_013397975.1. Taxonomy (NCBI): domain Eukaryota; kingdom Metazoa; phylum Chordata; class Aves; order Passeriformes; family Dicruridae; genus Machaerirhynchus; species Machaerirhynchus nigripectus. Next base: position 1,380,602 of record VZRQ01002909.1, on the reverse strand, counting down.
TCTTCAAACACTTTTTCCAGTTGCAGATCAAATGGCAAAAGCATGAATGGGTCTGTTTCAGAATAACTATCAAGAATACAGCCAGACCTTGATCTCATTTTCTGGACTTATCCATGGCATGTCTGTGCTTCCGGAAGGGAAGAACCACTTGATCCCATCTCAGCATGTAAGCTGGAAAAAAACAGTTTAGGGATCTCTCTCTTTGCTGTATGCTGTGAATGATGACGTGTGCATAGAGAAAGCAGCAATACAACAAGCACAGGCCCCAGACTGACTTACAGTTAACTTTTGACAGCTTGATGTCAGTTTGAATTTCCTTCAGTTCATTTAAAAAGTTGCAGATAATGACAACGCATTAATCACTGTGCAGAACAGTAACTCCAGAATGAAAAGCACTTATTCCGAAGTGGGGGAAGTGTATTCATAAAGAAAAACATTCGCCATTCCACATTGTGCTGACTGGGTTGGCATTTTCCAGTGGCACCATGTTCTCATCAGAATTCCAACTGCTATTGCCTGATCCAACCCCACCCCCACACCACCTGCCTGAGATGAACAGCAGCGAACTCCTCTGTTGCTAGACCATCTTTTGATCTGGGACAACTTCAGTGGAAGTGACCAGATCAAAAAAAAAACAAACCAAAAAAAAAGGCCCCCAGTCCTGTTCTGGTTAAAGAACTTGCAGTGACCAGAAGGAAATCAGTGCTGTGGAAATATGGTATCCCAGGAGAACTGACCCGCAGTGCTGCTGCTGTCAGAAGTGAAAGACAGATAGTTCAGGCAATGGCAGAACTGTCTGTTCTCTGGATTGGAGAGAAAAGTGACAACTGAGAAACAGGCTAAAAAAGCATCTAAACCAGGTGGCTTCATGCTCTCAAGGTCCAGAAATACCAAAGAGAAACAACCTTGCAATGACTCTAATTCGTTACAGCACTGGGGAACCTGCCAAACCACTCAGCCGTAAAACAAAAACAGAGGCTTCTTTACTCACAGCTTTGGGGCAGAGGGATGAGAACAACTGGTTTCTTGGATGGAAAACAAGAGAAGAGAACAGGCTTTCAGCTCAAAACTAAGTGTGTAAGAAACAAAAGTAATAAGGTAATGGTACTAGTTACTTAAAAAGGCACTTAGGTCCCCATCTTACAAGCCCATGGTCACTGCTTACATCCTGCCAGGTACACCTGGAAGCAAACAGTCTGTCTGATACTGGTACCAGGCAGTGGGGCAGGCACTGGAAGAACCCCACTTCCCTTACTGGTTTGCTTTGAAGGAGGAAAACACAAACTGAAGGACAGCATCAGACTTCAGAACAGACAGTGGGTAAAAAGAGGGTGAAAGGAGCAAAAGCTTTCATGGCATGTGTGCAGAATAAAGGAGGGTCTTCCAGCTCAGATAAAATGAGGAGCTGGGAAAGCCAGGACTGAAAAACTTTAATCAGTTGCCAGCTGAGCAATGAGTGCTTTGACTTGTGATAGGAACTTGCTCCTATTCTTCCTTTGCATTAAATTACGATGTTTTGAGCCTCGGTGTATGTCTCCGGGGAACAATGGCTGAGAACTGACTGCGTGGCAACAAACAGAACTGGGGGAATGCCACAAAACTAACAGAAACAGTCACTTGAATCCCTTAGTGAATTCACATCAGCAGTATTTACACCCATTGCATGTTCTCTCCAGCTGAACACACCAGAGAATGTGACTGTTGGCAGGAATCAGGCAAATGAACAGTGAATAATAAGCTCAAGTAGAGACTATTCACAGGAACTGAATCTTGAATTAGCATTCAGGTCAGAAATGCTGGTGACAGCAGGCTCTGCTCACCCAAGCAGAGACAGGCACAGACTGGCTTCTCTGTCTGCCTTTTGACTTTCAAAACATTCCCTCACATGGGTACAGACCCCACCTTACTCTGTTCCCTGAAATTAAAAGATGCAACACTCTGAGCTGGTTCAAAGAAATGATGAAAAGAGACATCTGTCAGAATGATGACTGGTTTTCAAATGGTTTCTACATCTGGTCCAGAGCCATTAGTGGCTGTCAGGCGTGGGTGACAGCACTTAGGATGGAGCTGCTAAGTCCACGATATAGATAAGCAAGAAGCACTTTGTATCCAGCCTCTTTAGCTTGCTGCTGTTCTAAAAGGAAGCCAGATGCTCTGTACAGGGCGTATCTTCATTTTTGTAAGGGAAAAACTTCACCAGTTGTGTCTGCTTTATGTGATTTTAAAACCCTGGCAGAAAAGAAACGGAGAGATTTCCTAACTCTCAACAGCTCCTCAACCCTCCAAAATTTAGGGCGAAAAAAGTGCTTTGCAAAGCTCTGTCAGTCTCCCTTTGGCTTCTTCAGTCTCTGCACTTTCCACCGTGGTTAACTGTCTTTGCTACAGTTTTCAGGGATTAGAGAGAACTCCCTCACTCAACTGCATTGCCAGGGGAGGTGAATGCAAGGTGGGAGCTGGGAGAGAGGGAACTTGGCTTGCCTTTGTTCAAGGTCATTCAACCCCTCCCTGCAAAGAGCCCTCTGGCACCCAGGCTCTCCCACCACAGGAATTACTCCCTCACTGTATTTACCCAGAGGTGATACCAACCCTTTCCTAGAGGCAGCCAAAATCTCGAGCTGCTTAGAGACCTCTCAGCAAGACCTGGCTGCTCCTTCTCTCCCTGCCTTACACTGTGGCTGCTGTGACTCCTTCCCAGCTGTCGCTCTGCACATGGACAGCAGAGCAGCTGGGGTGCCTCTCCCTTACTGCTTTGCCTGGGAGCTGCAAGGATTTGCTTCAGCTGGGGGAAAGTTTCACTCCTTGAAGGAGGCAGCTGCGGTCTTTTCTCTCCACAGAACCAGAGTTAATTCCCTGCTTGCCAAGAGTACAAGAGTACTGGGTTTCCTTGTTGGCTCAAATTTTTAGTAATCTCTGGGACTTTCAGGTGATCAGCATGTTTTTAGATTGGGCTCTGCTTGATCCTACCACAACAAAAGATTCAGGGCTGCATTTATGGAAAAAAAAACCTTCTTGTCATTATTTTTGAAACAAATTCCCTTTCATTTTAAAGTCACGTTTGGAACAAAAGTAAATGGCTGTTTCACAGCATTATTTTTACCACAAAACCATCTGCAGCCCAGAAAAGGACTTTCTGACCTCATTTGGAGGCCTGTTACACTTATGTCTTAAGTACAGGAGTTACAGTTATTCTTTCCAGCAAATAATTTCATTACAAGACAGTGTGCTGGAGCCTTGGTTTGATGATCTGTGTACGACACTTCCATGGCTGATAATCAAGTAAATTCGTGTGTCTAAACACACACCAACACACCTACACAGTTGTGGAGCTGTCCATAACTGCCTTTTTCAGGAACTCCCGCAGCGTGAGGTCCCCAAATCTCTCAAGTCTATCAGGGCACTGGTTCTTTTCTTCATAGATGTATTCCTTGTCATGGTCACCAGCAGCTCCTCTCACTCCTGAACTACTTACCATGTGCTGTACTTTAGTTTCTCCACTAAAAGTGCTGGTGTCTCTAATGCGATGTCCCAGCATTGCAACCCAAAACGGGGGAAGGGTTTTGTCGTGCAAAAACACAACAAATACCGACACAAGAGAGCAGACTTTCCCTTCCTGCAAATATCTCATCCATCATTCTGGCAAGCATGCTGACAGGAAAGGAGTAAAATGTCACAGACATCCTCTAGCAGATTACGTCTAATTGACCATTTTGCACCCCCATGAGGCAGTGCTGTATCTGAGGGGGTTCCTTTACTCACTAAAAATAATCAGAGTCAAAACCATTCCTATGACGTTATTTTCCTCTTCTTCCTTTACTCACTGCATTTCCCTGCTCTGCACACACACACTCATCTGGTCACACCATGGAAGTAACCACAACTTCTCTGCAAAAGGAGAAAGAATGGGTTGGCTTGGAAGGGACCTTAAATATTACCCCATTCCAACCCCCTGCCATGGGCAGGGACACCTTCCACTATCCCAGGTTACTCAGAGCCCCATCCAGCCTGGCCTTGAGCACTCCCAAGGATGGGACATACACAGCTTCCCTGGGCAGCCTGTGCCAGGGCCTCACCACCCCCACTCACAGTAAAGAATGCCTTCCTGATATCCAATCTAAAACTGCTTCCTGGGAATAAAGGTATTCATAGACACAGCATATGTGTGCTGAGCTGTTTGAGCAAATTACCTTCGTTAATACAGAGGATTAATTAATCAGTGCATTAATAAATGGTGTAGACATTTCAAACTCCTTTAGGATTTATAAAGCAGTTAGAACTGTCAGCAATAAATTGTACCCAAGCAGTACAGAGCAGGATGGGAATGAACAAAAAGGACATCTACTGAGGATCAGTGAGCCCATCTAACCCAGGAACTGTACTTTCCCAGTTATCTAAATGCCTCTCTGAGGATCCACAACACCCTGAGAAGGTCATGTGTACACCACAGCTCACAAATTCATGAATTCACTGCTTTTTACACCCCAGCATGGCTGTCCTCCTATCTTCTTCTCTTACCTCTTAGAACAGTGACTGGCAAGTGTATCTAAAACATGGCAGATTTAGATTCAATGTTCTCCTCCTTTGGCAGGGACTATAAACATGAGCCCAGTTAAATTCCCTAAAATTTAAAACAAAATGTTTTCTCTAACCTCCCTGTTAAAGTTGTAAAATACTCCCTGAATCACAGAAAACAAAAATAATAAAAAAAAGGAAAATTAATTAGTTACTGCACTGCATGCTGACTGCCAGTTCCATCTGGGAGAGAAAGAAGCTAAATCTGAGGACGCTTGCTGTGACATAAATAAGCCTGAAATCCAAGAATTTGCAGATAAACAAAGGAGTTAACTACCACATTACTTCTCGCTCTTACTTGGCTTCAATCAATATTTTGCTGTTCACTGAAAATCAAAAAACTCAGCAGACTGATGGCTAGGGCACTCCACCAGCCCCTACAACATGCAGGCAGTGGTCCTGTCAAGTTAAGGGCAGCAAAATCACGTCTCTCACTTCCTTCATAGGAGCTCTCCACACTGATGTATTCACTAAAATCTGAAGAGTAGGAAGAAAATAGCTTTGCTCGTCTTTCCCCTGCCTAGTAAGAAAGAGCTGTTTCAAGGACCTGTTCATGGCAAATTGCTCATCAATATAAACCCCAAGCTAATGTTAGAGCCAAGGACAAGGACCTGAGGAGGACTTGGTCAGCTTAAAGTAGACACTGCAATATCCTGCCCTGAATTACCCAGCTCTGTGCAAGCAGCTCCAGGACAATTCCATTCTCGCTGTCACTGAGGCAGCGCTCGCTGCGAGCAAAGCGTTCCCAGCACACAGCTCAGCAGCCTGCCTTCTCATCTGACTCAGCTCCCAGAACGTCTGTCTTTCCTTCCCGTTCCACAGCTCACAATCCTGTTTATTTTAAGCCCGGAGGTATTCAAACAGTAAGAAAACTTTTTAGGGGATGCTGTTGCATGCATAATTTAGCTTCTCTTGTCATTTGGATGTCCTACAGGTACCGCACCGATTCTCCGGGAATAGAGAAAGAGGGATTGGAGGAGTTGTGTTTGTGTTTGTGTGAGTTATCCTCTTAACTGAAACAGATTAAACATGCTAGAATTTTGAGGAACGAGCTTCCCTGCAGCCTAGCTGGTGGAATATAGCTCCCTTCTGTGGAGACAGCACAACACAGGCACAGACTGCCTCGTTTCCCCAGGAGCCTGGAAAGGTTAGGAGAAGGGAGAACACATTTCCTACCTATCTAGCACAATGCAACAGAGAGAGAGAGAGAGAGATGAATTGCTTTGCTTTAGTCTATCATTACCCTGTCATAAAACACTATTAGCCTAATGCTTCATTCCATGGGAGCCTCGCAGCAGCGTGCTCTCTTTTGGGGGACACAAGCAACTGGCTCCAAAATACATTCTGCCGTGGAGAAATCCATGTTGAGGGTTTAAATTATCTGCATATCTTTAATCTTAATCCAGGGAGCCATGGAGGATCTGCTAGTTATTTATAACTGGGCTGGGGTGAGCTGCTGTGAGCAGGGTAATTGAAACAGTATTTCAGCCTGTCTGCCACTGGTTTGTGTAACGGCTGATGTTAGCCACGGCATAATCGCGGCGCTAAATGGAAAATAAAGAATAAAAATGCATTAAACATACGTTTTTATGTTGTGTTTTATGATCACATTTTTTGTTGCACTTTCAAATTCTGTTGTTTCTTCCTTTCTGAGATCAATTTCCTTGCCTGGCAGCAGTTTTCTGTATTAAAGCCTGAGCAAGCTGATCTGCTCTCTCTTATTCTCTTGATTATGAGAGCTTTCAGCCTGAGAGCTACTAAATTCTAAAGACTGAGGTCTATGACCTCTTTTTAAAATTGCTGTTACAAAAAAAGATCAGTTCATGCAAATTATTGTCCCTTAAATAATAATCTTTATTTCCCAGAAAGACTTTTTTTGTTCTTTTCACTATGAATTTTTCAGCATATATTGTTAATTCTTCAATCCATTACTTGTCATATACTATTTTTTGATATTTGACAAAAATTTCAGTTAAGTGATTTAGTGCTGCCTGAAATCAGGAAAGACATGGTGTGACTTACCATCATGCCCACTATTTCCTCTCCTTTTAAAGGAGAAAGTGCTCCCAGACCTCATCTTTGGTTTCTATGCCAAGGTTTCTATTGCAATTCCTGCAGGAAGCATCGGACACCCATTTGTGTCCCTAAGTCACCATCCAGCCTTGGTGACTTCTGGGTGGGTCACACCCATCTGGTTTTTGGGCAGGAATCTGCTGATCCATGACAGCTTTCCCTGCAGCTTTCCCATCACCCCTACTGCAGCTTGGTATCACAGGTCCTCTCTGGTTTGCACTCTGCTTCCATCACCCATATCAACAGGAACTGCACCCCAACGTCACCTCTTAGCCCCTGGGTGCTAAACCACCTTAATAAAATAAAATAAACCTGTGACAAACAGCCTGCTCACCAGATTATAGCAGGAGGAGCCACCTGCAGACCAGCTGGTGCTCAAAGAGGAGTCAGCAGAACTCCAGGGACTCCAGAATCCCCTGCACCAGAGCCGAGCTCCAGTTTTAATGGCAGCAAACCAGGTTCATTTCCAGCAATCCCTGTATGTGTTTTGTCAGAAGCTCCTCAAAACCAGCAGATTCCTGTGACACGTTAGACTTGACAAATATGCTTTTTCCCCAGAAATACACATTTTCTCAAATAATTTCCAGCTTTCGGAATCTGGGGCAATCCCAGGCCACGCCAGACAAGTTAAGGCAAGCCTTAACTGTCAAATACAAGCTGTCAATCTGCACATCCCAGCCACGGAACCACCTGCATTCCCAGCCACCTCCAAGGTAAGCACCCAGGCTGCAATCCTCGTTCCATCAGCCCCTGAATTTTAAATCTTAGTTGTTCCATTCCCTTAGGAACCATTCAGCCTAGAGAAATCTTAAAGACTTTTCTCGGGCTTAAGCCTAAGTCCACAAACTTGATTCCAGCCCTCTGTTCTGACTTCCACACATATCTGGCAAGGAAGCAATATTCTCTTGCAGAATCTCCTCTGGTATCATAGACAGCACCATTACCAGATTAATAATGCTCTGAGAGGAAAGGATGGGCTGAACATAATAAAAATCTCTTGTAAACTGGCTGGACTCTATCTATTACATTCCACCATAATACCACCCCTGACAGGTGCTGGGAAGTGTCCTGTAAGAAGCAAAACTGTGAGCTAATAAGTGTTAAATCTGCTGATGCTTACACAGGAGTGGTACAAATGAAGTGCAGCCAGACCACCCAGCAGAGTCACACCAGCTGCTGGCTAAAGGCACGTATTTTATTCAGTGCCCTTTGCCATGTTCCTTCTCATGCACATATAAACTGCCCAATCCTTTTTATTATTTATTATTATTATTTATTATTTATTATTATTATTTATTATACAGAAAGAAACTCTGGTATTTCCAGAAGGAAATTCAGGAAGTAAACAAAGAAATTGCGCTGGGAACAAGGGTTCAGCCAAATGCATCAAAGAGACCTGTGGACCAGGAGAATGTGGAGATCAACGGAGACTCTGTCATAAATCAGTGAGTTATCACCTTTCTCTCTCATAAGATGGCATCTGGATATTTTTTAACCCCCCAACAATAACCTTCTAAGAACAGAACAGAACAGAGAAGTTTTGTGGCTTGCTCCAGGGAAAAATATCATCATCTGCAGGATCTTGGTGAGAAGAGGTCACTTGCTTCCTTGGAAAGGTTACAGAAAAAGGAAGAACTCATAGCAAGGGAACTCTGTGATACATGAGTACCTAGAAACCCACTGAGAAAACCTAATCCCCTACAGCTGCTGTGCAGAAGCTGAAAGGCAGCCATTCAACCTTTGGACAGCCACTGCTACACAACTACCAAAGCACCCATGTGAAACCTTTAAGTGGTTGAAGCTCCAGCTGGGAGAGACCTATCCTAGTCCCATGAAGTCTGACCCACTCAGTCCCCAGAGAGAAGATTCATCATTTACAGTTAATAAACACTTTATGAATACAAAAAATCAGCATATTTCTAAATCTGGAAACGTTACTCTTTCTCAGGCAGACAGTTCCTCACCTAAGCAGTACAAATGTATTTTTCTACTGCAGAGACACTCACTGCTCCTGGCATGGGTTCACATTACTGAAGCAGCTTCTTTTTCACAGCAGAGACATGTTCTAGGAAGGCTGGGATATAATTTTACAGACAGAGGCTTGGTTGAATCCTACCTTAGGGATGTTGTTATCTAATGGTAAATATACTGTACATGCTACAGGGAGGGTGAAATGTTACTTTCCTTAATCTAAAAAACGTGTCTATGATAGAAGAGAGCTTATAACATTAAAATCAGAGAGATAAGATGCACAGGAATGACAGACACAAAGGCTCTGGAAAGGCTCCCAGCACAGTCAGACAAATATAAGCACAGTGCCCTCACAATGACCAAAACTATTCCCCCCAAAAATGGGTCTCTGGAGGAGCAAATCTGTGAAGGTCACGTGACAGAGCCCGTCTCAGATGGGTCATGTTTGGTTCCTGTCCCTTTCAGTAAGAATCATAGAATTAGGGAATATCCTGTGTTGGAAGGGGCCCACAAGGATCATCTTAGCCCAGCTCCTGGCCCGGCACAGCACACACCAAGGATCACACCTTGTGCCTGAGAGCGTTGGCCAAACACTCCTGGAGCTCTGTCAGCTTTGGTGCTGTGACCACTGCCCTGGGGAGCCTTTCCTGTGCCAGGGGAAAGAACCTTTTCCTGACATCCCACCTAAATTACAGTAAATCAGGTCTTAGCCATAAGCCTTTTTTTTCAAACACTTTTCTTTACCAGGGTGTGCATTCCCCAGAGTGAACCTCCGTATTTTGTGAGTGCACCTTGATCCTGTGCTCCTTCTGGTCCCCGTGTAAAGCAGCTGAGCCTGGCCAGCTGCCATCCCATCCTCCCGCTCTCTCTTAGATGCCAACAATATTCTGAGCCATTTGTCATTAAAAAAAGAAAAGGCATTTCTTCTTTCTGCCTTCCACAGGGCCTGGCCGCCTCTGGCCCATTGTTTAGTACCATGTCCATGTCTGTTCCTCACTGGGTATTTCCAAGTTCACTCCAAGCAAGGCTCAGACTCACTCCGACCTCGGTTTACGTCCATGCACAACCCTGTGAGGAGTGCAGAGAGGAGAAACCACGACAACCCAGGCACTGCTGATGGATCAGAGCCTCAGGGAAGCTGATAAAAGAGCAGTGTGGCTTGCACACCAAACTGCTTAGGCAGCTTGTAGGGGAAATCTGCACCCAGAGGAAGGGTCACCCGAGTTCCCGCATGTTGCAACAACTTGAGAAAATGTAAAAATAGAGAAGGGGTAGGAGGAAAGATATAGTGAAATACAAAAGCTTTTTTCCTTCTAAAATGAAGGTGAAAAACATCCAAAAATTCTTTGTGAAATTGCTGAACAACTGTGGCATCTGATAAATCAGGGATGGGCCCCTGGAGCTGTACAGCACCCATATGCACACATATTTCTAATGTTGTGAGGAGTTTTGCCCAGTCTTGGGCACTGCAAGTGCTCAACACAAATAGCTGGGAAGCACTGCTGAATACAGGTGGGCTTAAAATATGCTTTAAATTAAACACTTGCCTACAATCCTTGCTGAATCAGAATGAAAATCCAGTGTGTTGGCACAGCTTCAGCTTTACAGATGCAAGAATTGTACCAAGAAGAATGAAGTGAGTCTGTAATTTCCAGCAAAATAACAGACTTACAAAGCTATCAAGGGCCACAAACAAGAAGGAGAGAAACAAGGCCAAGATTTTTATCTGTCCTTGAGTCATGGCAGAGCGCAAAGGAAGACACAGAGGAAAACCTTTCTTTTCCCCCCTTTTCTCCCAGCTTGGCTGAATGAGTGTGTGTCTGCAGCTCCATTCAAATCGGATTATCTCACTTTCAGAAATGAATTCGCCAAGGAAACAGCTGCTTATCATGAGGCTGCAAATAGGATGCCCCCCAGACCAGCAGCTCCCAGAACCTGGGATGAGCACTTGGAAATGTGGAGGGCTAAAGGAATGTTTGTTCTTCGTCACAGAAGACAAGTATTGATAAGTTTTCACTATGCCAGTTCCCTGCTGCTTTCTTTCTCACACTGTTTGCCCCAAGGTAAACCACAAAATTTGAAAATTATGAGATAGTTACATTCTTATTATTCCACTAAAAACATGTGGGGTTTTCTATAAATACCTCTGGTGAAACCTTTTAACATTTCTCTTTAACAAGAGAAGAAAATCATGGCTCTAATTTGAGATGTAAACTCATGATGCCATAGTTTAGATTTTCAGTGTAGAGTGAAAAAACCCCACAAAACCCAACCAAGCAAAAAATAAAAAGAAAAAACGGATAAACTAGGGCATATTCAATTTGGGTGACTTTTTGTATACCTCCACAGCAATGACAAACCATATCAAGCCAAGGGTTCTTGAGGTGTTTTTGGCAACAGGATGGAATTGCATTTCCTACTGCTGAAGAGCAGCACCAAGCCTCCACAGCAGGACTCAGCCACCTTCGAGCATGGGGAAAAAATGTGTGTGTATGCCCTCAACCACACAGATATATCCATTATCCAGTGTTTAATCCTGTTGTATGTCTGACCATTGGCACTTACCTTACATATGCAGCCACTCTTTGCTGAACAGTCACTGCTCTAGAAAGTGCTAAGAGTTATCTACCTTCAAGCCCTTGGAAGTAAACATGCAGAAGCTTATTTAAATATTTAAGTAAATTAGATTGTCTTGTTTTTCAGAAAAACTACATAAAATACACAAAATATTTTGGTGGGAATAGAAGCTAAAGAGACACAAAGGAAGTGCCTGAAACTTTCTTTAGTGCTTTCCTGAGGCAACTCTACATCCCACAAAATCAGGTTTTTCCAAGGCTTTCAGGCATACTGGAAATTCCTGCATAAAAAAAAAGATTTCAAAGGACACACTAAGGACTGATTTTGAAGTACAAAGCAGTCACAGAACACAGACTTGAATGGTAGCTCCTAGTGAGCGTAGCTTGAAGTTGCTCATGAAAGTGGCCTTAAAGAATAACTTCCTCCCGTCATGAACAGGTCAAAATGACAAAGAAGAAGCGTAGTGAGCTGGGGAGAAATGAACCTTAGAATTCCAGAGATGTCTTGGTCCGAGACCTGTAGCTCAGTGCCAGGGACAGGCTTTGTTCCTAAAAGCACTGACACAGTGAGGACATGACACACGGACTGCTTAGGTGAAAGAACCTGTTGTGGGATTCAGTATGTTCTGGGCCAGTAATGAACCCTTTTCCTCAGCCCAACACCTGGTATTCGGATGATGGATTACATGACTTGTGTTCCTAAAACAGCTGTGTGATTCCTTCTGTCCCAGGCTGACAGGATTAAGGATTAATGAAGTCTGGAGAGGAGCTCCCACTGGTGAAATCAAGCAGCCACCATCTCCCTTCCTCCCAGAATAAGTCAAGATTCTTTTTTTGTTCATTTGTTTCGCACAATCAGACTCTGCCACGCTGCTCAATACCACCAAGACAAAAACAAATAAACAACAAGGCAAACTTTGGATTTGCAACTTAAATACTGAAATGAAACATGGGAAAAGCTAGAGGGAACAGCAAGCTTCAAGTTTCGTGTATTGCTGTTTGTCTCCCTGCGTAAGGGGTGCTACAAAACCATCAGAGATGCTCAGTGGTTTGCCCCGGCCCCATCCTTGCTGAGCTCATGGCTGGATGCTGTCAGGTTTTGGTCCCCTGCCAGGCAGGGAGCATCCTGCCTCAGCATCCACGGCCCTTGCTGGGGCAGTTTCCTTCCTGCCTTCTGGTGAGTCTGAAGGGAAGGCAAAAAAAGGCCAGACTAATTCCTGTTGCTACTGTACGGCTCAGGAAGCATGAAGTATTTATCAGTTTGAGCGAGCCAATTACTTTGCCAGTCTCAATAGCAGCCTGTCAGATGAGTGCTGCTGCTTGCAGCGGTGCACGGAGCTGCGGAGCCGCAGAAGGGTCACTCAGCCCACAGCTCGCTCAGCTCCTGCTTTGTGGGACTAAGATAACTGCAAAGAGAGCCCAGAAGAAATCAGAGCAGCACTCTGCTACGGGTTGCTGTCCTCAGACACACATGGCTGCCTTATTCCCGAATCACAGGGTTAAGGGAGAGATGCCGAAGGATCTGAAGGTGAATCGGGAACAGAGAGATTGATTTTGCAAACTGCTGAACTGAACTCCGGATTAAGTGTGAGCCCAGAGATAAGTAAAGTAGCCCTTAAAGCTGTAACACCCTATTGCTCCTCCCAGTCTTCAATTTCTCTTTCTCTTCTGCTCTGCAACAGATTGATATGAATTACTCAATAATCACCACATCCCCTGGGCTTCAGCCTTCAACTGAGAGAGAAGACCTTATCTCCGTCCTGGGAGTAAATTGTCCTGGGTTGTCCTTTTTCTAGTTTTTCAACTATTTGCTCTGAACTTTAAGGACAGAATATCAGACTCCTAATCCTAGCACAAAATCTTCTCTCATTTCTTAATAATCAGGAAGAAAGGTAGTAATCGATAATCACATTCAATAAGCCTTGTGTGTGTATAAGATTCTGTGTGTGACTTTACATAAGTCACTGGATTTTTTTTATGCTTCTGTTCTCAATCTGTTCTGAGAAGTTATAGTTCTCTCTTTTTCTGTTTTTTTTGTTTCGTTAGACCTCAACCACCTCAGCACAAGGTCCCTAAAGCAGCGCCCAAAGCACAGTAGTGCCCAAAGGTGCATGTAATGATAAATACATATATACACACACATATCCATAAAGATGGTAGTTTAAACTAGAGTTACGATTAAATCTCTCATATTTTGGGATGAAAAGAGGAATATTATAAACTCAGAGGCACTAAATAACTGGTAAACCATAAATATATACCCTAAATAAACCAGGCTCTATTAGCTGTACTCTACCATTCACTTTGAAAGAACAGCCCCTCAGAACAACAAGAAAATGGCATTTCAGGCTCCAGCTCTTACTTCAGTTTAAAACAAGTCCTTAGCAGTAGAAAATGAAAGAAATTATTTTAAATAGATAATGAGTTTCAAGGTGAGCACCTTACCCCTGGCACTTTTCAATTAAGAGTGTAGGACTTGCGTGCCTTGAGAATACTATTACTGACAGTGCTGTTCTAATATATTTTTAGAGGATTGCCCTCAGGGCTCCAGTTTCTTCAATCCATATCCTCTCCTCTCTTCCTTCCGAGGCTCCTGCTGAGTTTCTGACAACCCATAATATTTCAACCCCTCTCATCCTTTCCACCTTCTTCCCAGCTCAAACTGAACAAACATTTTTTAACCTACTTTATTGTTGTTTTTCTCCCAGCTGAAGGCCCCACGTGTGCACAGGCTGTTTGAACATCATCAGGAAAGGTGGTGCTGGTGGATGAGGATTAGCAGACTGGCCTAAAGAAATGCTGTCTGTGGGACTGCATACAGATTGCTCTGTTCGAGCCTCAGGTGTGCTCAGTGGTGGAAAACCAGCAAAAACCTGTGTGTGAATAAACACCAGCCCTCCTCCCCCTCCTGCTTTATACCAAATACAGAGTCTGGGATTGCTAGAAGGCAATTTTGGGGAGCTCCGGTCTCGCTGCTGCTTACAACAACCAGCTTGAAGCCCAAACAGGACCTGGACTAACACAGGGCACAAGGTTAGCAGTTCCTACTCATTTCACAAGGCTGCTCTCCCAAAATAAAGCCACTGCAGTGTCCAGAGAAGAAGAGTTCCCGTTCACCATCCCATATGTATTCACACTGCTTTTCATTCCTTTGCCTTTTTTTCACAGTAGATAAACACAAACAAAACAAAAGCTTCTCTAATTAAATTCAGCATCTTGTCACAAGGATGGGAAGTTCCAGGTTGCAGACATTTCTGTACCCACTGACAGCTGTGCCATGATGATTATTATTAATAACAGCTACAAGTATGCTTGAAGTAGCACACGAGCCCTGAGCAGGCAGCCCAACAACATTATTTATTTCTTGGCTCATGTTAGATTTATTGTGTCAAGGGTTGCTTTGTAGTGCATCCACAGCTCCTGAAAACTCTACCACCTTTCTAATGTGGGGAGAATGTGGCTCCTATGAACTAGCCGTGAAGGTTATGACGTGTGTAACGAAAGCCGGTGTTTACAAAGCACAGCAACAAGTCCCCCCTTCACCAGAGGCCTGGCAAAATGGGGAGTTTACAAATCCCTGGATCTTTGTAAATGGACAAAAGACCCAGTTTTTATTACATGTGTCACTTGCTATTACTGGAAGGAGCCAGTGATGTATCCAGACAGATAAACCACTCAGATGAAATTAAGGAAAAATAGCACCTTCCCAGTTTCCATTAACACAGAACTGTGCTGCTTCACCAAAACCACCACACCGTGGAGGAGAAAACCCATTTCTCCAGATCCTATTGAAAAAAAGATGAAGACAAAAGCTCAAACTTGCTGAAAAGAAAGGGAGAGAAACTTTTTAATGGTGGCTGTCAGTACTGTGCTCTGATCCTCTCTTTTGACATAAGTGGACCAAGAGGTTTATCTCAGGGGCCTACAGAATCTCAGATCCCTCAAACACCTCAGCTCTTGACCAGGATCAGTCTGGATGGGTTTCTGCAGAGGGATGGTTACTTCCACACCTTTCCCTCTGCATTTCAACACCTTGGGTTTACTGAAAGATCAGCTACGTGAGTGTCTGGAGTTTTAGGTAAAGTTCTTTAATTGTCCAGGCCACCACAGGGAAAAAGAATCTCAAGGTAAAGATAGTGGGAGAGAAGACATGCTCTTCACTCTGAGCAGGAAATGAAGGGAGGACCCAGTTTCACTGACTTTTAGGATGTGAGAGCATCATGTTCCACTATTCTAGCTCCTCTCTCTCATATTCTAGAGGCTATTACTTACACACACACCGACGGCTCAGTGTGCAACAGATGCAGAAAAGTCCTTTAGGATAACCAAGATCAGGAATGCCTTCTCAGGAATCGTAAGTTTACAGGACAATATCCAGGAGGAACATGATTCCATTTATGTGTGGCTTGTTGGAATGCCAGGATAAAAATATATACAATTCCAGAAGTCCATGTTTATTTTTGCACACCCTACCCTTTTAGACAAATAATGCAAACTCAAGCAAGTCTACACCAGGAACTATTAGATTATAAATGTGATTTTTGTTTGTCAGACTGTAACTACAAAGTGATTTCTACTATATTGGATTATTCAAAATGATTCTGGGAAAAGGCAGAATTTTACGGATCATCATTTCTAATTCTTGTCTCTTCTAAAAGGCAATAATTATGAGAAAACCCATTGAGGTGTTTTGATAGTTAAAAGCAGTTTCCTCACATGATTAAGAGAAGAGTACCCTGAATCCTCTAACATGCCAGGTACGCTCACTGCTCAGAACTTCAGGGCAGAAAACTGCCACGGCCAGCCGCAGCAGAGGTGTAGCAGCACGCCTTGGCCAAGCAAGGCAATGGCTCCTCAATTACACCTCTGTTACCGTCCCTTCTCACTCAGTTGGGTGCATTCCCTTCCCCAGGGCGCGTTACACCACACAGCAGCCCTGACCCATGTACACGTCTGGGCAGCCAAACCGCTTCAGCAGGCACAGGCAGCCAAACAGCTCCGACGTGCCCCCAGCCCTGTCCAGAGAAACCTGGTGACACAGACGGGAGGGGGACGGCCACAAATGAGAGTCTCCAACAGATCGCTGAATGCACGGGAGCTGTGCAGCCCTGCGTTTGCAAACTAGCTGCCTCAGAATTTCAAAGAGAGCTCGAAAGATTCAAATGACAAGTATGCTCCCATCTGGTGAAAAATTCTCTTTCAAAGGACAGGAGAATCATGCTGTACTGACCAAAGTGCCTTGCCAGTAAGACTTTGAAATAACAGCACAAAATTTTCTCCAGCTGAGAAGAAAACTGTTTGGGAAAAGCTTCCAGTCACAGATTTGAAAACCTCTGCAGGCTCGCTCAACCCAAAGAAAACCAGAATTCGTGAAAAGGCAATCCATGTGACCCAAAAAAACATACCCACCTATTAGCAAAATCCATATACAACAGAACTACCAGCTTGCATAGATTAAATTATAAACAGCAGCCTTCTCTTTTCTCAAATCCATCCAAATCCAGATCTTTTTCACAGAATAACATAAAAATAATTTCTCACAACAATAAATTAAAGAAACATTTCTTCTTTTTTTTTTTTGTCTTGGCTCAACAGAAAATAGTTCACCTCAAACAAGCCAAGTTTGTTCAAGCATATGGAGACACACTTTTTTTATTTGATAAGCAAACTTATCAAATAAAAGTTACAGGATGTGATAAATATTTTTCATTATTTATTACAAGCTGACCAAAAGGTATATCTGTAATGTCTATATTTTATCCCAGATGATAGCTAACATAGATAATTTCCATCAGTAAGGTTTTTTAATGTCAGAAACATTCATTACATGCTGGCTCCTATAATCTGTTGAGAAATCACTCCTTCTAAGCTAACCAATAGGGAACCTTACAGTGATAACGTAATTGAAGCAATGCGTATGAAATAAATGGTCTGATCAGCATCAATCCCTGTTCAATAACCTATTAATACATCATCTATACAAGCACTCAGCCTACAACTGGCATCATTCTGCAGGAGGCAGAACAAGACAAAAATGCTGGAAAAATCATCCCAACTATTTTAATGGCATGAACAGCACTGATTCCTCTGGGTAAGTCTAAATGACATCATCAGCCAATTATCAACCTCCTTTTTCCAGACATCCACATTTCCACCACCCTAGCTGCAATAGAAAGAGATTTTGGAAATACAAGTTCAGTGCTGGGGAACCAGAGTGGTCAGAGATGTTAAAACTGATCCCACCAAGTTTTATTTCTCTTGCAGAAAGATCAGAAAGTTCTGGTTTTAACTGAGAAGCTCAACTCACTGCTTAAACTGGGAGATGCCTTACCTGCCTCTCCAACAAAAGATGAACAACCAGATTTTAAAATAAAATACAATACCTCATTACGCATGCCATCATTTATCTTTAATTTTAGCCAGAAATACATGAGCAGGAGCTGCTAACCATTTTTAATTCTAAAGGCAGGGAGAACTGTGGTGATCACCTAATCAGATCTGCCTGAGTGTGTGGAATGGTCCCCAAGAATTCCTACAGCAAAAGGAATAAAATGTGGCTGAACTAAAAGCACTCCTCTTAGAAAGCAAATTCTTATTTAAAGACTGTGAGTAGTGATCAACAAAGCACTTTACTCAATAAATTACTGTAGCAGTTAATTAAAATGTGTCCCTTATGTTCAGTTTTCTTTGGCATCCAGCACGTAGAGAGCAGACTTTGTTTTATCTTGTGTTACATCCAGGCAAAGTTTGTAAGGTCTGGCAGTAATTTTTCTCTAAAAAAATGGATAGAAACTGGAGACACCTTTCTGGTACACTGCCTGATACTTCTACACCATCAAGAAAAAAGCACAAACATTGCTTCTATTCCAATTTCTGCTAGTTGCTGGTGCCTGGAACGTGTTTGTGCTGCAGCTACCACGTGTCACAACTTTTGCCAACACCTCTTCAATCACAACCACCACCTGCCCTGGCTAGGGAGCTCTGGCCCACGAGTCCCAACACATGCTGCCATCACACCTTCATCTGTGGTGCACAGACATCTTTCTGCAATAAATACAACAGCTCTTTAATTTTCTTCAGTTTTCCCTCCACACTGCATATGCTCTTGATGAAAGATGCCTCGTTACTGTCTCCTTGCTACTCTGAACAGACTGAACTCTGTAAACTCTCCCAAAAGGATAAAGATTTAAAAAGATCTGTGGGAAGCAGGACAAAAGAATCTTTTTGTTTTCCAACAGCCCAGCATCTCCTGTGGACTCCCTTTTCCTCCTCCCTGGCCTCAAGTTAGACTCCCTGTGCCA
Organism: Machaerirhynchus nigripectus; assembly: GCA_013397975.1. Lineage (NCBI taxonomy): Eukaryota > Metazoa > Chordata > Aves > Passeriformes > Dicruridae > Machaerirhynchus > Machaerirhynchus nigripectus. The sequence continues at coordinate 1,362,112 of VZRQ01002909.1, read as the reverse complement.
CGGCTCAAAGGGGAAAATTTGACTCTGCCATTTCCAGCTGTGTGCCAGGGCAGGAGGAATTGGTTCTGCAGGAGTGCCCCAGCCCACGTGTGGAGCATTTCCTGAGCAGGGGTGGGCAGGGATTGGTAGCTTATCCCTGTGCTGCTCTCCCAGCTGTTCTCCCTGCCCCAGCTGAGGCAGGGAAGGCAGCCCAGTGCCCTGGGCAGCTCCAGGCTTTGCTGTATACAAAACCTGCCCTGCAGCCACCTCTCACATCAATGGACCAGAGTTGTGTGTGTTGGGGTGAATCACATTAGAGCTATTTAGCACTGAGAATTTCTATATTTATAACGTAACAGTGGCAACTTAAGTGCTCCAAGGTCCCTGGACTCACACATGTATCTTCTGGAATTACTTGTCATCGAGGTGTCAAACCCAGGAGCATCAGGGTGACAGTTTGTTAAAATGGGCAAGCTAAAAGATTCTGCTAAGTTAACACTTGAATGACTTATGAACCACTCATTTTAATATTTGATTTGAGCGAGTTGATCGCGTGTGCAAGTGCAGGGTCTGACAATAAACAAAGGAGTCATTCATAGGGCAAAAGCCTTTTGCTTCAAACCAAACTTGCAGAATTGTGGCAGGCTGTCTCTTGTTCTGAACCTGCTTCTCCTACAGATGGTTTGAACACACACTGGTCGTGGGCATCTTCTACACAGGAACAGCCAAAATATGTGACAGTTCTGTGATCCAGATGTGCTTTTGTTCTGTACCATTGTTTTATTTGCAGATGTAGCATCAGCTACTCCAAAAGAGGATATTTCACCTTGTGCTCTCAGCCCTCAGCTTCTTGCCACCATCTCTCTGACAGCTGTTGCTGAATTGGGGGGACCTCACTTTGCCTGGCAGAGCTGCTTGGAAGAGCCTACTTGTTTCAGTCAGAAGAAAAGGCTGGGTTAGCCAAATGGAACAGGTCTGACAGCTATGTGGGTTGGGAGGGCAGTAGGTGGGATGTGCTCTGGGGCTGACACGTCTCACACCGTGCAGGACCCTCAGCACACACCATGGGTGGATGTTTTACCAGTGCTTGGGCTTGTCTTTCCCATCAGACACTCTGCTAGCAGCCACCAAAACACAGCTGTGGCATAAATAGGCGAGAATTAAGTGAAACTATCCACATATCTCTTCTTAACAACAAGGACTGCCTGAGATTCCAAACGTTTATAAAATTCCAGAGGAGTTAGGTTTTTCCCCCTGCCACCAAAAAGCTGTTCACTGTGGAAGAGAAATCTCCTCCTTTCTGAGACCCCAGTGAGCCAAAAGTGCAGAAGCTGAAGGTGGAAAACAGGCAAATATTTCCTCTGCTGTCTGGTCACCTCCTTTTCAAAGGGATGCAATTAGTGCAATTACAGTGCAGGGAACTCAAAAAGCCACTACCCATCATATGTACAAGAGATACAAGCCACGTCCGTGCCCCTAATATTCCCAGTGAGCTGTTCTAGGCACTTGTGCACTGGTGTATGGCAGCACGGGCAGGAACTAAAATGTATTTAGGAAGCTCCTATTAGAAACACGATATTTTCATCTAAAGGCCTCAGGCTATGTTCTAGATTTTTAAATATATATACAAATGTGATGATCTTTGCTGTTTAGAGAGAAGCAGAAGGAAATAGGGATCAGAACAGTGTGTAGGTAAGAACACGACTAAAGACAGACCAAGTGAAATCATGGTACAAAAAACCAACACATCCGCTGGGACAAGGAAGGATACAGAGATACAGAGAGAATGTCATAGTCTTCCAGTTCCAGGTCTCAAAAATGCCTGAGAATAAAAACTCCATGAGTCAAAAATATCATCATAAACTTCTTAAAGTACATACCTCTGCTTATTCCTGCCTTTCATAATTTAAAACACACTGTATACGAAAACCTGCCATCCCAAATCTCATTTTATGGTACAATATAGTGAATCAAAATGAAATATTTCAGAACAAAAAAAGGAAGAAATCACAGAAATGAGAAAGCTGTAGTTAGGTCAGTTAGCATTCCAAATAACTTGTTTGAAAAATTCTGTGAAAGCTGCCAGCTCCTGACAGTTGGGATTTTTAAAACAAAAGGATTTTTCTAATAAAAAACTGTTCTGTTTACTGTTTTTTGACTACTTGACTTCGAGAAAAGCTCATTTTAAGAAGATTATTTTGCAATTATATCTAACAACTTTTGCAAAGCATGGCTAAAGACCTACACCACTGAACTCGGAGGGAGATGACTTGCCTTAGACCAGTGAATTAACATGCTTCAATAAGTCCATTCTTGTTTGTGAGGAAGTGCCTGATATTTCCTGCAGTCAGACCCTGCACAACCCTTGGTGAATGGAATGCAGTTCAAAGATTTGCTGTTGCAGAATAGATTGCTAAGCAACATTTTTCACTGCCATAACACAAATTCAGTGTCAAGCCGAACATTCCAGGGTGGATTCAGTTATGGGACTCCTATTTGATCATTTGGCTGTGGCTGCAGGTCCTCCACTTGAACAGCACATCAGGATGTCTGAGATCAGATAGGGCCTGCACGTACAGCCAAAAATTTGTAGGCAAGCTGGCCAACAGCACAGCCCCATTTTCTGTTGGCTGTACATTCCTGGTTGGGATCTTCCTCAAACTGATGAAGCATGGGGCAGACTGTATTTTTGTGTTTCCCCAAGGCATATTCCACCCAAAACGCACCATGTACAGCATAAGGTGACAACATCCTCAAAGAGATTGTTTTGCACAGAAGAATTTGTGACTCATCAAGAAGAAAGGTGAGTTCTGCTGAATATATAATGCCAACCTCGACAGGAAATCTATGTTTCCTCTAAGAGGCAGAGCATCAAATTAGCAAAGACAGCACAGTTCCAGCAAACTGCAGCTCAGCAGTTAACTTATGCAAGTGATGAACTTGACATAAGTGACCTGAAGATTCCACCTCCTAGGAAACCCTCACATCTGTAACAAAACCAGAGTGATTACCAGGCGTGGCTCTCCCTGGCTGTACATCACTGGCGTGGGGCCACGCTGGGGCAGATCCACCTGGATGTGTTGGACCTGCTCTGGATGTGGAGTCAAATTGAGTGACACATCAAACGAAGGTGGTGAAAATGCCCATGTACCTTCTGACCTCTATTTTTGAAAGTCAGCATTCAGCAAGGATGGTGGTGCTGTGGCTTTGCCTCCACCTTCACAGTACAGCTGAAAAACCACAAATGATGGGGAATTTCAACAGATCCTTCTGTCTGTGTAACCACAACAAAGGAAGGACACCGGCAGCTCAGTGCTGGTATCCAGCCAGCAGGTACATTACCTCAGACCCCACAGATGGTTTTAGGAGCTCTGCAGCTACAGAAATAACAGCCTTTCCCTTCCAGCCTGCAGACTCTGAACAGACTCACTCACCTTTCAAGTATTAATGAAGTGCTCTGCTCCCCTAATGAAAGCAAGTTTTCTCTACTGAGTGAGCTGGGGCCTTGGCAAGCCAATTAGTGCAAGATTTTTTGCAACCCCTACCAAGGCTATTTAGTGCTGTTCTAGAAAGTGCTCACTGACAGAGCTTTCTGGTGAGCTGGCAGAAACCAAATTACCAAAAGTAATTTTCCCCCAAGGGCACAATCCACTTAGACACATTTTCTATTTTGAAAAATATAAGAAGTGTTTCAGAACTGCCACTGATTCTAAAAGTGTTGGGCTGTTATTAAAGAACCAGACCCAGATTTCAGCTTGACATTCCTTGTTTGGAAGTAATTTGCCTTGAAATGCACAAAAGTGTATTATTTAAGTGAATAGCAATGTAACACAACTCAAGTATATACATACAGCATATATTAACTTCAAGTTATTTTAAAACTCTGAAGCAGCGAGATACCAGGGACAATGATAAGAATTGCAGGATTTTTTGGGATCCAGAAAGAGAAGAAGTAAGAAAAGAAATAGAACATTAAGTTTTAGGCCAGCTTGCAGAAGTTGTGATTGATTTCATTAGTATAAATTGTCCCTGCTTTCAGCCATTAACATGAATGAACAAACACCGCCCAGGGAAAGAAACCCAAGGGACCTTCAAGGGGACTGTGGGCATCCTCAGGGAGCAGTGTCCCATCCCAGTACCTCCTGAACTCTAAATCCTTCTGGCATGCCATGCTCCAATGCCCTGAGGCTTTCATGCCAGTTAAGTCGAAGATTTGTGTGCTGCCTCTCCGTGCATTTAATCCTCAGCTCTCCATTTCCCAAAGGGAGGTCTCATGGCTGCTGTGGCTGGCACTGACCTGAGCTGTGATTCAGCCTGTGGTGCTGGGATCTCTGAGGAAGACTTTTCACACAGTGGTTCTCCCCCGCTACAGTAATTCCCAAGTTCTAATTTTCCTCATGCCACTGCTGCTCAAGACCAGTGAGTTATGGTGTTTGGAGGCTGAGGAAGGAAATGATCAGTCAATCCAGCAGGCTCCAGTCTCTCACCTGGGATGTGGGGGCACTTCAGAGCATTTAGGAGACTGGAAAATTGCTCAGTTAGTGCTCAAGCAATCCTGAATGTGGCACTGATCAGCAGTTTATAGTCACCCCGGCCCAGCCCTACCCTTTTGGTACTGTGAAGGTGTTCCTGTTTCTCAAACACTTCTCCAAGTATTTGTGACCCACGCTAGGGTGTAACTATGACTGGAGGGCAATTAAGATACCAGCTAACCCCAGCACCCCTGAAGGCTTAATGACTGAATACATACCATATTCTTACTTTCTTGTATTTCATGTGTGTTATGCAACTGGGCTGCACTAAGGACTAAACCCTAACAAACTTTGGCTTATAATTATGTTTTGCAGCTAACACCTGCCTGAACTTCAGTGCTCCTAGTCTAGCAAAAAGCAGTCATTAAATTGCATTTATTTATGGAAGATTTTCCTAGATGCCAGCGAATGCCCTCTTCTTCCTCTGAATTTTTCACTGTGGAGCTCTTTGAATAATCTTTTATGCACTGGGTTATTGAAATACTAAGCTCTGACAAAAAGAAGACTTCATGGAAAAAACCAAATTAGAATCATCTCTTTTTAATGAGCCAAGTCTATGGCTGTTTCTCAGAGTTTTCCATAGAGAAAGAACCAAGTTCTTGGATGAGGTGAGAAGCAATCAGAAGTGGCAGCAAAAGGAACACACTTTCTCCTAGCTGCTGTGCCAGTCTAATTCTGTGCTGGAAAATCATACATTTCTCAGTATCATCAGTCTGCAAAAGAAACCACGTGGATTATTAGTTAATGCTACGGGATGGCTAACATTGCCTCTCTGTGCCAACATGGAAATGGTCTCCCAATTCCAAAGTGCTCATATACCCAAGCACATGGAAATATCTAAGAATAACGAAACCCTAGAGATTTCCTGGATTTATAACATCCTCTACAAGTGAGATATTGTATCACCCTCAATAAAAAGAAGAATCAGTCCCAGCAATGCCCTATTCACCACTCAGGTAACGGATTCATCCCTTTCAACTTGCCCTCTCCTGCAGACTTCCTTTACATCAGGTTCTATCTTACATGCATCTGAATAAAATGCATTTAATAAAAATTCTCCTCCCTTTGAATGTTATTGCTGCCCAAAGGTCAGCATCCCCTCTGAGTGTTCTGCATGCCTATGGACAAAATACAGAGGTTGTATCACAAATAAATACAATAACACGATTACAAACTACGCGTCAGCTAATGCTGAGCAGTCCACCCTCTGCTCTACTTTTCATAAACAATTTGTACCCTACCTTTTCAGGCAAAAAGGAGCTGGAGAAAAATCTTTAAAAACCCAGGCATTCTAGAAAACCTCACTTGAAGTTGGTGCCTAATGTAAACTCCATGATCTGGGGCTACATGGCCAGATCATCCTGCCACAGCATCCTGCTCTGTGTGGAAACCCAGAAAAGGGACTTGGTGTTGATCCACACATCAAAGTACAGAGTAGGGTGAAGCTGCTCTGAGGTACAGTGGGAAGTTTTTCTAGAGATCAGAACACAGCTGCAATGGAAGCACTGAGTAGGAGACTGCAGTCACCAGCCTGCCCGCCAGGCAATCAGAGCCTGTCAATAAACCAATACCCTGCCTGACTCATCCCTCCCTACTCTCCATCCCCACCGCCTGGTTTGCACATACTTTGTATTCCCTGAATTGCCTCGCTGCTTGAGCTACTCAGGCACAGAGTTAACAAAACTCAGACATGAGTTCATGCAGCTCTGTCTCTGTGAAGGGAAGGAAGGAGGAAGCAGAATGCAAAAAGCACAGATAATGCTGTTGCCTTACCATGGGCCTTTCTCAAAGCTATTGATTTTCTGTCACAGCTTTTTACTGAAATCACAGCATGGCCTTCTGGCTGGCTGAGATGCATTTTTGTGTACACATGCTCCCTGGTGTCTCTATATTATCACATTATCCTCACATGCCAGTTCTCAGCATCCCTGTCACCACTAGAAGCTGACACACAGGTTTCCTTTATAAAAATATAAAGCTGCAATAAATTCCAGTCCAGCTTAAACTAAACCCATTGTTGCTGATTCTTATTCATAGTACCTTATTCCCAGCATCAAAATTCTCCCTCTCCTTGTTTTTCTCTCTTTGAGGGAAAATGCTGTTTTCTGGGAAGCTGTGCTAAAGCTCTAATTAACATGAGCTGCACTGAGCAAAAAGCACACCAGCAAACAGGCCTTTTTTAAGCCTATTTTTAAATCATATTACATGCAAGACATGCTCCCTCTGTTGTGTAGGCCCACAGAGTCACTCAGGACTCACTGCCTGCTTCAACTGCTGGCTGTTCCCCAAGTTTTCCCTCCCTTCTGTCTTATTCTCTGCCCATGGGGACAACAAACGAGCTATTTCCACAATCAAGAGAGGCTCCTTGCTGAGTCAAAAGAATGAGCTCTGGTTAGAGAGGAAAATACTCTCAGGCACAGGTGTGCAAGCGACATCATAATTACAGTCAGAATAGATGGCCTGCAAATTGCCCGGCATTTGTAATTAACAGTGCTCTCTAATGAAGGCCACTCTGTGTGCCATTACCACCTAATAATGCTTCATAGCTGCATGAACAAAGCTTTATTTCACTGAGAACATGAGGATCAAATATTCACAGAAGTAATCTACCCCAGAGTGCAAGATCCCCGAGTCAGGCATGAAATTGTGGGTTATTTAAATATCAGTCAAAATGAATTTGTTCTTAAACACTAGTTTACCACAGAGATACAAGCCAAGCTAGCGGAAATCTCTTCTGGAACCTGGTGAGATGCATCTGCAGGTCCTGAGGGAACTGGCAGAGGATGTGGCTAAGCCACAATCCATCATCTTTGAGAAGTCATGGCAGCCCAGTGAAGTTCCCACTGAATGGAAAAGGAGAAATATAACCTCCATTTTTAAAAAGGGAAAAAGGAAAACCTGGGGAGCTACAGGGTGGTCAGTCTCACCTCGGTGCCCAGCAAGATCATGCTAAGGCACATGGGGATGTAACTGGTGACAGTCACCATGGCTTCACTAAGGGCAAGTGGTGCCTGACAAATTTGATGGCAAACTGTGACAGAGTTATCCTGTTAGTGGATAAGGGAAGAGCAACTGATGTCATCTACTTGGGCTTGTGCAAAGCATTTGACACTGTCTTGTTTGATGTCTTGTTTCTAAAACATTGCTGGGAGAAAAGGATTCAAACCTGAAGATTTGGCGAGGAGGGAATAGTTTCACTCAAAGTGACCTTGCATCTGGGAATGCTGAGAATATCAGTGTGGGAAAACGAGAGTTTGCTAGGGTGAACTAAGCCTGAGAGATCCTGTGCCCCGTGTGCCTCTGCCTCCTGGTGTTGTTGGTGAGGCACTGAAATAAATCTGCTCTTTGCAGTGCAGCTGGGCCTGGGTGCTCACCCTGGTTGCCTCTGTGTGTCAATTCACGCCCACGTGGATTTGATGTGTGGACCACCTGGTGGATAAGGAACTGGCTGGATGGTCACACTCGAGTAGTTCTGCTCAGTGACTCAAAGTCCAAGAGGAGAGCAGTGATAAATCCATTCTTCAGGGACTGGCACTGGGACCAGTGCACTGATATCTTTGCTGGTGACATGGACAGGGGGCTGGTGCACTCTCAGCAGGTTTGCTGATGACCAAAGCTGTGAGGTGTGGTTGACACACCACAGGGGAGAGATGCCACCCACAGGGACTTGGACAGGATTCAGAACTGGGTCTGTGTGAAACTCATGAAGGTTCCTTATTCCTGAAGAGAGGAAAGTTCTTCAGCAAGTTCCTGCTTTCCCTAACTCATTCATTTCCCTAACTGATTCTATGATCTACGGCCGAAAGGACAAGAGGCACAGTTGCAGCAGCCAGTACAGGTTTTATCCCAGAGTTTGTAAGTCACTTTGCAGAAAGTATAAAGTACTTTTAGATTCTGCTGGTGCCAGAGAATCACCATTAATGCCAGTTTTTAATAGATCCAGGGTCAATAGAATTGAGGAAATTCCAGTGTAAGGATGTTAGATATTTGCTCGTTTCCAATTCAAATGTTATTCTGATGAGGTCAGGGCCTAATTGTACAAGGACGCCGAGACCTGCAGAATAAATGATAAAAACATGCCCCGATTTCTTAAGAAAGAATTATAGCAACGATTAACATTTGTATCACACTTAGTGTCAAAGTACCCCTGAGAGCTTTACAAAGCACGTCTGTGCCCCACCGTGGTTATTCAGCAATCCTGGAGGTCAGCAGCACGACTGCATTCTGCACCTGCCCTTCCTCCTCCTTCACAGGCAGCACCAGCAGAGCCAGGCGTAACCACACGGAGTGGTCTGATGCCATGATGATTTTTTGCCTTTTTATATACCCCTTTTATATAGGTTTTATGTATTCTTAGCGCTTTTAGCCCACATACTTGTAATTCCCTAAGTCTGATAACTAGCTTGGACCCAAAGTTCCATTAAGCCAAGAGACCAAACATCTTGGATGCCTGGCAGTTGGGTCAGAAAGCCCCAGACACCAAGGTCCTCTCCAGAACACATCCTGTAAACCAAGATAGGCCCATCCAGGGGGAGGGTTCCTCAGGACGGGGGCTTCTCTCGAGCCTCTCATTGGGGAATCTTTGATAGATATGCTAATTTACAAGGTGTGTAACTGTATACAGGAATCATTGTGTGTGTGCATTGTGGTGCATTCTACCTGAGTGTGGTGCACCTGAGGATCCTTAAATAAATACCCAGGTAAAACCCTTTTTTCCCCTCTAACCGTGTTTGGCCCAGGGAAAGGCAACAGGTCAGGGTACAATATTGCAGCATTTATGGGACAAGAAAAGCCAACAGGCTCTGAAATCTCCTGGGGCTACCTGGCTTTCTCCAAGCCTGCTGCAGGACCAACTTCCTGCCCTCTGTCCCTTTGGCAGGACCAGAATACCCTCACTGGAGCAACTCCAGTCAGCCAGGGCCGCAGAATGCCCGAGACATAATCAGCTTTGCACAGTTCATTGTGAGAGAAGACAAAATATGACACAGATGGAGAAAACCTGGCTTATCCGTACTGATTTTGGTGGTTTCTTACAATTCATGCCAACCCAAATCTTGGCCAGAATAGTTTTAAATGGTAGCACAAAGTTAAAAGGAAAATGTGGTGTCTGGCCATACCGAGGGATTAGTTTTGTCAGGACAAAACCTCCTATAGCTGACTCAGTAACTTGGCAAAGGCACTGTAAATAAAGGCAACACTGAATCTGCCAATTCCCAGCTTGTCAAGCTCCTCCACAACCAACAAACCACAAAAGTAATTACAGACAGTTAAAATGCAAGGAGCAGGAGGCCATTTCCTAAAAGGCACAATTACTGTGCCCCTAGAGGCTGGGTTTAAGTCTACACCCTGAATTAATTTCCACTCATTTCCATCTGAAATTTGTTTGGCTTTCCCAAGATAATGGGAAAAGTTTGAGATATTCCCAATTTATCTGAGACTTCATCATGAAGGAACTTGCAGTACACACTTCAGTGACATGTTTAGGTCCCTCATTCCCATGATATTTGGCAACAGTCAGCTTTCTATGAGGCAGGCTTCTGAACAGCCCAAAATAAAGATCTTGTTTTCAGCATCTTAACTGAGAGTTTTCAGTATCAGTGAGTTTTGCTTTGCCTCAAAAAATGAACTATTTATTTGCAGGGACACGTTTATAATCCTACATATCTGTTGGCTGCAGGGCCTAAAGATATTCCTATGAACATCTGATCTTGTTTCCTGTATAAAAATGATATGAATTTTGCCCCAAGTGCTTGCATTTCTCAGAACATTTCTTGGTTTTTTGAATAGAAACACACATACACATCCAGCACAGAAACAAGCCCGAATCCAGCTACACAAATGTTGTAACAACAACAGGGGGAAACAAATGAAATGTTACAGCCCTTTCACATTGCCCATGCAGTGGAAGAAGTGTTGAGCTCCTGGGAATGCTCTTGCTCTCAGGAGAGAACAAGAAGAGATGATAATCATCCAAAAATTATCCAAAAAGGTGTCCCTGTGCTGCTCAACACCCTGAAAGCTGCTCACTGATAGGTGTTCACAGCATTTAACTTTAGACATTCCCAGTTTGATACCTCTGTGTACAGTTACTGAAAAGAGAGGCAGGCTCCTAAAATGGATTCTCTGTATCACCCTCCAGAAGCCTCATTTGACTTCGGGGTACCCAGGTTCCTACGAACTATTCCAAGAACATCCTTTATTGTCTCACTTTTCTGGCTCTTGGGCAGAATAAGTATTGTTCTTTCACAGTAGGCAATTTATTCAGAGGCATTTTCCAAGTCAGAGGAGCTACTCCCAGGCCCAGCCGAGCTTCTTGGTAAATTTGCCCTGTGCAGAACAGCAAACACAGAGAGGACAAAGCTGAGGAGGGTTCAGCTGTGCCAGTAAAGCACACTCTGGGGCTACACAAACTCCTCAGCCTCCCTAGAACAAAAGGAGTTTCAATTTGGTGGGAGGGAGTCTTTTATAAATCTGGAAACAGATGGTTGCTGTGTGTACTGTACTTCCACCTACGTTTTTCCCAAGGCCACAGAGGAGCCCAGACTGATGCTGATTTGGAGAAGTCCAGCCCATTTCTGCCACTCGTTAACACAAGCAGTGCTGAACAGGGAGCAACCACAGCCGTGCTGTTTCCACCTGCACACAGGAATGCCTGCAGGACATACCAGCTGCAGACCTTTGTGAAGCTACCCACAGAAAAACCAAGACTGTTCTGAGGAGTCACAGGGAATCCCACTGCCAGAGCTACATCCCCTCACACCTAACCTGCTTTGGGGCCAGGCGACACCACGGATCACTACCAAGGTCAGCAATTCAATACTTTCCTGCTTCCTACTTCAGTACATGAGGCAACCAAAGACCTGTTCTTTACAGACATTCTCAAGACACAAACAGAAATCAAAGATTTCCAGTCTGCCTGGTTAGATCCTGCGAGTATATCTGTACACGTCACTAAAAAGCCCCATTAAAGCAGAGCAGATTTATGTCAGACAGGTATATGACACTGTTTCTTTCTCCCCCTTATGCATCCTTACCACAGACATACCAAGCACCTTTTTGAGAAGCTTGTGCTTTGCAGAGCAGTTATAAAGAGCATTACTAAAAAAAGCAATTTTCATTATTCACAAAAGCCTATATAAGTTACCAGGCCAGTATTTCAGTCATTCAGTGTTATTTTCTGCCAGGAATATACGAGTTAATATGACCTTTTACAACATCTACCTTTAAGATGCCTCCAAGCTATGATGGGATTACAAAATTTGAAATCAGCTGAGGCAGATGAAACATTTCTTATTAGAATGACCTGAAAAATACAGGGTATGCCCATGTATTCCCTCGAAATTCTCATTCAGTGGGTTTCAGGGGCTTTTTTTCCTCTCTGCTGATTTGCAGACCCTTAAGCATTTCCCTTTGGATCCCCCAATGTCAGCACAATAATAATATTCTTGCCTTTCTTAATTACCTTTCTCAGATCTCTCAGAAGCAGCTAATAGAGCAACAGGGATCCATAGAGAATAATCTGAAAATGATGAGTTAATAACTTCCTAAGGACAAGCCCTTAAGTGATTGTCCTTCAAAGAAGGACGCACTGTAATAGCAGTGTATATATTATAGAGTAGTTTCCTGTTCTTCTGTCTTGCATAACAGAAATAACAACTGCAACCTTTGCAATCCTTTGACACTACATTTGTTTAAACTGTCACAAAACCTGCCCAGAGTGCGCTGGGGCAGTCAGGGTCAGCAGAACGGTGAATCCCAGGCTCAGGAATTACACCCAGCTACAGTATGCAAAACAGACTGGATGGTAATGATTATTTTTATGTGGCTCCCTCCATGAGGAGGGTTACAAAATTCTCCATGCAGAGCCAATCATTCACAGTTCAAGCAACCAGGGATGGCGCTGAGGGAAACCTCATTTCAAAAGGAAAGTAATATGGATTTTAGTACTGAAAGTTTTAGTAGTAATGTACACTAGAGAGAAATAGCACTCAGAAAAATGCACTAATGAGACTGTCTTTTCAATAGAGACATCAGAGCAATGATTTCTATGGTGCTTTTGATCCTGAACTCTGAAGGTGAAATCTTCTGTTCAGGAGCTGATGTCTAAGTGTTTATGAGGCTCTCATTAACCTCAGCTTGAAACTTTCAGTGGCACACACACTTTTGCTAGACACTACGTAGAGGTAAATTTGAGGAAGATGAAGTCTATTAGAAAACAACAAACTTCTAAACCAGCAATTTCACTCAGGAGTTTTTTATGTGAAGCCTCATTGGATGACTCACAACTATTCTCAAGGCCCAAGGAACACTCACCTGGAATGCCATGTGAAGGATGCTGCAGACATACAACTCTGGTTTGTAAAATCAAGCCGAGGCAATACATTTGGTCACTAGGCAAAAGCCAGGGTAGCTTTCTCTACAGCACTGGGGCACTGAGCTGTGAGAAAGGAGAGGGGGATAAAAAATTCAACTTCTTAAGATTGTGCAGAGAAACAGATTCTCAGGTGTTAAGCCTCAGCACCAGGTGCCCAATTCACAAGGTAACAGCCTGGTTGTAACTTTCCCACCTCAGCAAGCAGGGAAAACAGTATCAGTCCTTTTAAGTTGCAGTCCTGCTTGTGAAGGATGAAATCTTTAAAAAACCTGGTCACTGTTGACCAAACAAATACACAGTGTATGTTGGCTATAAGCTGCAGCTGAAATGTGTGTTTAAATTATACACAGAACAAACTCAAACACCGTCCCTGCTCCAAAGGGTGTTCAAGAAGATATTTAAAGATTTCTGTGGACAATTTGCACAATGAAAACACCCAAACCTGTTTCAAAAGTTCTTTGCCTGAGGCACCAGCTCTATCTCTACATTAAGTTTTCATACACAGAGCTAGAGAGCAGATGGCCAGTGCACACAGTTTTCGGCAGGGGTGTTTCAGTCTCCCAGCCATAGGTTTATCTGAGCAGCCTGTGCTCTGTTTAACAGAAACATCCAAAGCCCGAAGATCAGGATTGTTTAACCATTCATGTAAAAAGACGAAGAAGAAATGCAGACACTATAGAAGTTCATTAAATGATGCTGTTGATTGGCAAGTCATCTGTCAACCTGACACTGGGCTTCCAATGGCTTCTCTAGGCTGTTTAGACACCTGAAAAAGACCTGTTTTCAGAGTCCTTCTGTGAAAACCTGAACAACATTTGCTCTGGGGTGCACATCATGTTAGCTAAAATTACCATTTTTGCCTTTCAACTTTTTCAGCTGTCTAAATTCTGACTTCCCAAGCATCATTTCTCTTTGCAAGTTTAACTTGGTATGATGTAGATGAAAATAATGCAGAATATTTCAAGCTGCCTGGCTCTGAAGGAACAGAAAGGATGTAATCTTGGGGGTGGGAAAGGAGAGAAAAAGAACTGCTTTGTTGTAACACACTGCTCCTTGTTCGAAAGGCTGTGTGACACCTCCGAGTTTTGACAACACAGCTGCATTTATATCCACTTGTGATGAGAGTTCCCATCAGCTCAAACCTGGCGTTATGCCTGACTGGCAATTCATTACTTACTGTAATGTAGGAGCACTTTTTAAATCATCGCAGCTCCTCTTCACTGTTCTCTCTCCCCTCTACCCTGAGGGGCTGACGTGCCTAAGTGGAGATGCCACCACTGAGCTCTGGGGCTGTGTTCCCCAGCTGCTGCAAAGGAACAGCCTGTTTATTCCAAACAGCGGCCTGAGAGAGATGCTCCGAATTGTACTCTGAGGCAGCCTCTCTCCCCATCCACCACAGACACAGCCAAGCTATGTAAAATGAGTAATGAAGGGGAAAAACCATAAAGCAGGGCTCTGTTCAAGAATTAATGCGCTCATTTTAACTCAACAAGCTCAATTTTCCCTGTTTACAGCCTAAATTATCTCCTTTAACACTGAAACAATAGAGGGAGAACACTGCCACTGCTTCCCTCATGGTAAGCAGACAGGTGCATGCTGCTTGTTGGTGGAAAAAAATGAGCCTCCTAATAGGATAATATAGTTTGGATTATATTAGTTACAGAAAAATTGAGATGAGAAAGCCTCAAGGGCATAATCACCATGAAACATGGGGCTGATTACTGTGAAGTGCTAAGTTCTAGACAAAGTCACTGGGTGTTACAATATGATCACTACTGTCTTTCCACAAATTATGGGCAAAAGGTAGATTTTCATGCAGCTACACATCCAAGTTTCCTTCACTAAGTACTTTTATATATAAATTTTTTAAATTTGCAGCTCATGATCGCACCCATTTAAACCTCTGCGAGTGCACAGAACAACAGCACAATTATTTATAATCCGTACATAGAATGCAGGAATTGTATGGCACTCAATGAACATGCACTGCTGCACATCCATACAGAGGAACAATATCACAGAGATGTTTCTCGAATGAAGATCAATCCTCTTGACCAGTGTAATGGAGAGAAAATTACAGCTAATGAGAAGATCAATCAAAGAAAATTTGAAGACTTCCAGATATTACTCCAAATAGAGGTCAGAGGAAAAGTGCTTTCACGTCACTGGGAAATTCCAGTGTGTCTGAGGGACCAGAACACTCTGCAGTTTCACAGGCCCTGTTCCGGCAGCGGGCAGAGAGAGGATCACACAGCACCAGCTGCACCTACCAGTGGGCTGGGCAGCCTGAACTGTTATCCTTTAGTGAAAATAAAGGTACTGCAGGAAAGGAACGAGATAAAAACTTGGCAATCAAGAGCATTCTTGAAAAACCTTTGCACCTGTGGAACATCTCCGGGAAAGGGAACATCTCTGCTGGTATCATCCCAGACAGGAGCTCAGAGCAAACAGGAGGAAGAGCAAAAGGCAGAAGCTCTAGCAGAAAGCCCATCAATGATATCTTAAGTGACTTGAGCTGTGAGCCAAGAAATGAATAAGTACTGACATCAAAGTCTGGACTCATGTTAGTGACAGAGTCCTAATTTAATATTTATTTTTATGTTGGGGGGACTTATTACCTACAGAAATGTTTATGTGCTCTCTAGAAAAAAATATTAACCTTCTTATTTTTAAATTACTGTTATTGGCATTCCTATTGACAGGGGGAAACACAGAACCACAAAAAACTGCCCAAATCACAATGTAACACTTCAAGGTGTCCATCAGCTAATGCTAATCTATAATTGAACACTGTGTAGGTACTCAGGAAATCCATTAATCTATATTGATTGTTCCTTCAGGATCAGTGCTTCTGGTTACTCTACATAAGGAAAGGTACCCAAGGTCTAGGACACTGTTAAAAAACCCACAGATCTACAGAAATACTTTCCAGGCATTTCAGGAGAGACATCTGACAACCAGAGTGCTCGATAACTTCAAAAAGAATACACTCACTGAAGATGTCCACCACAGAAAATGCCTGCAAACACATAAAAGGACTTGAATGACTTTGAAAATCAGTCAAAAGTCATTCAAAATTGTCATCCCAAGGTTTAACCCTGGCCATTTCTTTTTCTTACACAGATAGCCCTTGGGTTTGACTGTGAAACATATTTGGCAAAGAAGGCAAATAAATTAATGCTTTAACAATTTTTAATGCTATTTGCTAATTGTCTCTATTACCAAATCAAAGGTGTGGGGTAATAAAATGGAGACAAACCATGTGAAAATCACAACTGAAATTTAAAAATTGGGAAGTCTTATATCCAGCAGAGAGGCATCACTCTTACTTCCTCTGAGTCAAAATGCTCTGCTGTAAACACCTGCAACTCCCATCCACTTTTGAAACAAAACCCCGAGCGTGCCCTGATGATAAGCAAAATGTCAGAGTGGGGTCAGTGCTGTGTTCAAATGACAAGCACGGGAGAACAGAACATCACTGGCACCACCCAGCACAGACAGAAATGCTCTGCAGCATAATAGAATATTATATTATTTTATTGAAAAACACATTTCTCTGCAATATTGTCCTGTAAGCTGATTGTTCTCTTTCTCAAACACTCCTAATTTCACAAGTATTAGTTTCCTCCAGTGGCCCCAGTTGTTCATACAGATTTTCACACATACAGTTCTCCCTCTATTCTGTGAGAAGTTGGAGATGAAAACCCTTTTGAAACCGTTTCACTGTCAGAAGAGACTGACTGATGAGAGCATGAGGCTGGCAGTATAGAGAAGAAAAAAAGCCTTATTTGAGAGTCATGTCTACATGTGACAGCAACCCAGCAGGGAGTTTATTAACGGCAACATGCAGGTTATTGCTGTGCAGCTGAGCACTGAGTGCTCCAGTGTGTGCACACATGGTAACTGAGAAGAGCCTTCCCTGCTCCGTCAGCCAGTGCTGGCTCAGAATTGAGAGCTGCTTGCTCTGGTGGATGGTTCAGGCTCATTAACATAAGCACATCAGGTGGCCAACCCCACCTGGACATCATCTGAGCAACTATCCCAGGTAAAACATCTCCTGTCATTAAAAAGAGCTGGAGGAATTGAGCTGCTGCTGCTTCTCTTGGATTAAGACTTCAAGAAAGCTTAAAGAAAGCAGTTTCCCACTGTAAGCAAAGACATGACACCGAGTCACGACAGCTGGCTCACGGATCTGCTGAGAACTTGGGGGTGAGGACTGATGAGCAGACAGAGCTCATTTTCCTTATTAGCAGAAGTGGGAAATAAGGCAAGTTGGAAAGATGTATGCCTTAAAAGGGAATCATGTTTCAAATGCTTTGAGGACAGGCTCCATCAGAGCACTCAGAATTGGTACTCTGAGCTAAAGGAAACCCAAATTATTAGATGGCTCTGAAAACAAAATCTGCTGCGCTTTACCCTAAAAAAATTTAAATACCATGCTGTCTGCAGGACAAAGCTGGAGCATACTAGCAAATGTCTTACCTTCCTTACAACTCCTCTTCAGCATTTTAAGATTTTAAAAATTAGCTGCTTAGCCTCAGCTCTAGCCAAAGGATGAACGACATTTCATGAGACTTATTCATATTCTGATCTGTCTAACTAGCAGGAGATCTCTGGAATATTCCTTTTATAAAAGGAGTGCTAGTGTGCATCTGCTCCTTGCTCCTCTTCTCTGCACTGTTTTCAGTAACAGACTATATGTGAGTATGATTTCCTGCTTCCACTGGTCTCCTTGGTACTCAGAGAGCCAAAGTCACCACCGAAATCTTGGCAGAGGCCAAGCTTTAATTCACCAGTAATGCAATCCATTAGAACTACAGATAAACTGCTTAAGTGCTGGATACATTTATGCAAGTTGTATAGGAGAACTTGTCATTGATTTATCCTTTGCCAACCAGTTTAGCACTCTGGAACAAAACAGACTTTGAGAAAGCTGCTCTCATTCCATTCAGCAGCACAATGCCTGTGAGTGAGAGCAAATGCTACTTTTACAGGCATTCTTCCTTACCCTGAAAGGGAAAGGAATACAGATTATTGGTATGGATAACTTTTATTATTTAATTTTCTTTCATTTCTTGACTTCACGAAAGCATTCACTCATTGCTTTTTTCAAAAGTCAAAGCCATTGATGAAGGGGAATCGCCCTTTACTGTACCATAAAGTGCTGCCTGCTGCCCTCCAAAGGGCACTGCTCCAAATTAAAACATGATTAGACTCTCTAGGAGGTCCTTGTGAAAAAGCAGGGATGTGTTTACTTTCTCTGCCTTCCAAACCAACCTTGCTCAATTTAGAAGTAACTGAAAGTGTGCATCTGCTCCTTGCTCCTCTTCTCAAAGAAAAGTTGTTTTCCTAACTGCTAGCCCTGAAAACTCTTAGAGTTTTCTGAGACTCCAAGTCTGTGCAGTCTCAGCAGCAGTAAAGACAAGGAAATAGTTAATGATTCTCAGTAAAGAGCACAAATAGTTAACGATCCTGGGAGCCACCTGCAAGCAGGCTCCAACTCACTTATCCACAGCTGGGCTGAATCTGACAAATAAAAAAGCAATAAATGTTTACTTAGAAAAGCAATAAATGTTTTTTTCACTAAAACCTTAAGTCATTATTTATAACACAGAGATCCTTCAGAGCTGCTCTGCAAGACAGTGGCTTATCTGCCCCTTAATTTCGTACAGCAGTTAGCCAAAGGTTTTCTCTGCCTTTTTGCTGAAACGACATCCATTATAGGAGATATATGTTAGCCTGGGCAGAAACTCAAGAACTCTGCCCTGGGATGTGGGGCTGACTGGTTTTATATTAATGGATTATCCCAAACAGGTGGCTCCAGTGATGGCCAATCTGACTCCCTGTACTTGAGGAAAATCTTAAATTCCCCTCGAGAGCAGAGGACTAACCTGCACTCCCAGCAGGCTCACCAAGGATTACCAGGAATCAGCATTCATCCACCTGGGAAGCCAGAGCTACAGGAACAGGGCACTGGGTCACCAGTTAATCCCCTACTGAGACAGCAGCAGAGGAAGTTGTCAAACCTGCTTTTCTGCCACGGAGGCTCAGTGCTTTGGCCATCACAACACTGACCCTAAGAGAACTTGGCTGAACCTGCTGAGCTGGAAGCGCAGCAGTGATTCGATTGCGCTCCCAAACCCTGTCAGCAATCACGAGCAGCACTTGCTGGACAACTTGCAGCACTTGACTCAGTACTTACTGGACAATGGCAGCAGCCACTGTCCAGGATAAAACATCCCCAAATTACAGCCATTTTCTATCTACATGTCAAGAGTCACAGGACTATTTTTTCCATGACATCACTTGTCTACTTTAGTCCCACGCTGCTCCTCGCAGCAGGACACAAGCTTCCCTTCACAGTTTAGAAATAGACACTAGAAAAGTCTGCTGCTGAGTGGAAATTAAAACTGCAGTAGCCATTAAGCTGGGAAAAATGTATTAATTCCAGGAGATAAATATGGCAATGCTCATCCTGCCACCTTATACACTAGACTCATTTAGGTATTCCTGACAAGGTGCATGTTTCTTTCTCACACACAAGCTCTTCTACCTTCAAATACAACCCCTGCCTCATCCCAAACTGGTGTTAGCATCAGGGGCCTAAGGTGAGTTTTGAAGCTGGTCATCTTTAGCCCAGCCTTCTCAAGAGGGACCACAATCCACATTTCTGTGTGCTGCATAGGTGTAAAAACGTCCAACAAATCCACTCTTGTTTTTTGCTCATGTCCAAAATGAAAGGTCGCATGGAATGTACCATATGGAGCAAACTAAGGTATGCTAGCTCTATGGTCTCATTTTGGAATCTAGAACAAAGTTCACACAAATCTTCTTGTGTGTTTGTTTTAATGTAACTCACAATCTGCACGATTTCAGAGAAGGCTACCAAACTGAACTAAACTATAACACTGCTGATTACTTTCACATGGCATCCCTTTAAGCCCAGGTGCAAGTCAGAAGCAGATGTGGACATTCATTTTCTCTTTATTTTCAGGCAACCAGGCCTATCTGCCCAGCTTTATTCACCAGCCTTGGGAGGTATTCCTGCTGCCCTGGATTTACAATGCCAAAAGGTAGCTTCTGCAAAGAGATTAATATCCATGCAGCTGAAGGAAAAAAAGGAGTTCTCGTGGAGGGTAGTTCAGAGCAGGACCTGTAACCAGGCCCTCAGAGTATCACTTCTGACAAAGCTCTTTATCCCCACTGAGGAACCAGGGAGAGGAGAAAGGCTGGCTTCTTAAATTATGTCCCTTAAATCAAGCTATTTCAGTATCTTCTTATGGAACATTTATGGGTTTGAAGCTTTTCCTGATTTTTTATACTTGAATTAAATCAAACCCAGTCTACTTGCATAAAAAGCTCATTTGAAAATAACCAGCTAAAAGTGCCAAATTGCCAGCCCCGGAGGTGAAGCACTTTTTATGAGCAGTATGGAGTCCTCATGAGCAGAGGGAATGGAAACCTGTCAGCACAGTCATACTTTCAGTACCCTTCACAATGCCTGGCACGTAAAAACCACCAAGAGGTGGGAAGGATTCATTTCACTACTCTTTGAAATGGTACAATCTTTACTAAAAATGCTAAATAGCTTTAAATGTGTATCAACATGTACTGTCTTTTATTAGGACCCCATAAAAATATTTTGATTCATTTCCTATTGAGTTTTGACTGGTAATTAACTTTACAGGGACTACAAGGTATGTAATGTGTAGTGCAACTTCTAACTATTTCCACCCTGAAATGTATCAGAAAAATGGGGAACTTAATGGTAGAAACTTCTTGTGACTCGTGGTGGGTTTATGAGTTGTCAGAGTGAAGAATAAATGCAGTAACTGAATGGGAAAATATAACAGCCATTATGTACACACCATAGCTTGGGTGTAGTTCCAGAGTTAAGAATATCCTTATCTAGCAAAAGCAGTTAAATACATGCTTAGTTTTAAGTAATCCCACAGGAATCTACAACATCTAAAAAGTCAGCAGTAATCATGAACAAAACTCTCACTCTGAAAGATATTTATATACAATTGAATGTCCTAATTGAGGCAAAAGGAGGATTTTCTTGTGAATTTCTCACTGTTGAAATTATTTGCCTCAACTCTGAACTATCAGTTTCAGTGTGTGTGTATGTATCTCCATGAAAGAGAACAAAATATACCTTGTATTCGTTCCTGAACCCATTTGCTCACGTGTTGAAAACACCAGAGTTTCTGGAAAGTGAGGCATGGATTACAAGAGACCCCTGAATGGCCACAAAACCAGTGGTAAAAGTATTTTGCAATTATCTTTCTTAAGTACATTCCTAATTCTGATTCTAAGTCACCTTAAAGTCCATTCACTGACACCCTTGGCTTTTCCTCCTGTATCACCTCCTCTGGGAAACAGCTGTTTTGTTTGTCAGCACAAGATCCTGTTCAGCTGTGGTTTGCTAGAGACACTGCCTTTTCCCACAGCCAAGTAAAGCAGCAAGCATCTCCTTCTCTTTGCTGGGATAGAATTACTGGATGAAGTACTGGGGACACAGTGTGTGGATATCTTATTGAAACAGTGGCTGAGGGAAGAGCCCCATGATGGATGAGGTGCTCAGTGGAGTAGCTTCCCTAATAGCTCACTAAACCCAAACAGCTCATGAATGTCTTTTTCCTCACAGGGCTCAGAAAAGCAGGCGTGATTCTGTCTTGCAATTGCTTGGAGAATGAACCACTGCAGGGGTGGATAAAGGGTGGAAAGTTTACCTTTTTCTCAGTGTTTGCTGACAACAGCAAGTGTAGAGAACAGCCAGGATCACAGAAAGGTTTCTAGTCTGCTTACGTGAGATGATTACAGCCAGCACTTTGCATGCACTGAACAGACCATTCCCACAGGGTTGAGGCTGGGTGAGAGCATGAATCAAAGAGCATTCTCCTGTCTGCTGCTTGGGCACAGCTGAGGCCAGCCTATGGCACAGTGTCCACATGGACAGCACAGTCAGGTGCTACCACACGGCTTATTCACGGCAAGTTCTGAACCCTTGCCGCTGTCCCCGTCTGTCTTGGCAACCCAAAATTCCTCTTTGAACAAAAAGTGACACCTGTCTGATAACTTGCCTAAGCTTTTGACTTCCTAAGAATCACACATACTGCAAACACAAAATGACACAGGACAACCATCTTAAAGATCCTCACATGTGCCAGAGCTGTTGTTCCACTCCCACCACAGCAACACGCATCTTGGGGCCTTCCCCCCTCTCCCTTTTATCATGTTTTAAAAGGTAGCAAGTCTGTTAATTAGTGTCAAAGAAACAATGCAAACGAGCTGAAAGCAGCTTTTCTGCCGCTGATCAGTGACACGCTAATAGGCCTGACATTTCCTTCAGCACACTACTCCTTTGATTAATGCAGCTGCAACTTTTTTTTTTTTTTTAATTTGTGTAATACTCTCCCATTACAGGAATCGATTTACAAATATAAGACAAAGATGAAGAAGAGGTGGACTTTCAGTACAGGGAGAAAAGTTATAATGAGTTTCACAGCCACAGTCAGGGAGGCTTTTAAACTGACTGTGAATCTTGGGCGGTTTATTACTGACTTAGGTAATAGCAAGGAGCTCTTAAAAGGCAGAGAGGGGTCAGCAGCACTTTCCTGTGATAGGCACCTGTTGCTAAATATTCTTGGAGGAGAATTATCATATGTGAGACTGCCAACAAGACTTCTTCAAAAGAACTGCACAAAAATAAAGCTCTTCTTCAGTATTTCAATCTAAATTATTGAAAATAAATTGCTATCTTTTATTTATCTTGTTCTTTGCCAAGCCAAGCTGCCTTCAGCTGTCTATCCCAAAGCTCAATGGCTGGTCCAGCATTTTTGAGTAAAACAGATTCCCTTGTCTTCAGGCTTATATGCATGAAATGCAACAGCGACTTTACATTCAGTCTGAACTTAGTATTTTCAAGTCTGACTGAATTATATGAAATACTCAACCTGAGAAATTCGGTCTGGATTTTTATTTTCAGCATTTCCTTGGCAAAAAGCCACCAACCTCTCTGCTTATAAACATGATCCCTTGTCCAAGATCATCAGTGGAGTTACTGGACTGAAAAGTGGAACATTTGGTTGGTTTTTGTTTCCAAAGTTTCCTAGAAGAGTCACGGTAAAATCAATACCCTGAGATGACTCTGACTGGGGTTCTTGACGAAATATCATACACGACCTTCAAGTATGTTTGTGCCCATCTATTCTTCTATTCTCATTCCTTCCTTTCCTCCAAAACTTTGCATTACAAAATTAGAAATATAAACACGTTCAGAAAAGGCAGCCACATAGAAGAGAGTTTTCTTGGTGGTAAATTTTATTAGCTGGGGTTTTTTTGTCTTCCCTACTTACTTAAAGATATGCAAGTTACAAAATCCACTCACTCTTTAACACACAGGATATCCAATCCCCAATCCAAACCCCAAATCCAATACCCAAATCCAAACCAAGGATCAACCATCGAAGCAGATTTTGGAAGACTGACACCCTTCAGCAGCCCCACTGTTGGCTGAGCTGTCTGAGAAAGGCCATGCTGTGTCCGATGGGGGGATGACTAAGCAACATTCCACATCTACAGACAGGGATATTCCCTTGAGAGAGACAGATTCAAATTCCTTTCCACTGCAGTTCTAAAAGTGAAACCCAGGTCTCCCTTGTCCACACCAGATGCCCTTGCCACCAGGCTTCTAGCTGCTCCTTTGCTACAGCCTGTGACATTTTCATTGGCTTCTGGAGATGTGGAATTTCCTGGACACTAATGAATTTCCATGAAAGGTTTCAGTTTCAGTGAATCAGCTTTTCCTAATGAAAAATGACACTGACAGAAATTTCTCTGCCAGCTCTCTCACATTGGATAACCTTCAGAAACTCAATTCTTCCCTGTGTTTCTCCATCTTGAAACAGGGCAATAACACCAACCTCTTTTTTAAAATCTTCTCTGACATGTATGGACAAAAGCACCGTGTAAGAGCAAAGTATCACTGTTTTTATTATTGTAAGCAACACTAAGACAATAAGGGAAAAGCAAAACACTATGATACTCGCTGAGGTAACAAAATAAAGCCATTCCTCTGGCAACACTTTTTAAATGTTACAGTTCGGCTTTCTTTTTTTCCCTTTTGGTAGCTGTTGAAAGGGTTGATACAATTCCCCAACATAAAAATAGAAAAAAAAAAAATTCATCTATTAAAGTAAGTAGACAAAGCGAACAGAAGAAAAAAATTCTATAAGCATACAAACAGCCTCTGATGGTTTTGTCTCAAAGCAAGATTTTGTTTGTTGCCAGCATTTTCTTAAGCACACAAAGAATCAGTCCTGAAAAACGTCTCCATATTGCAAGTGCCATATCCAGAATTTTACACTTCAGGGATAAAACTCTTTGATATCTCAAAATACAACTTAAATTATAGTAATAAAAGTAGATTAAGCACTCAGTATCCTGCCACTCATATCATCAGCAAAACATCCACACAGAACAATATTTTATGGAATACATCTCCATACCAACAAAGTATCTATATATTTAAATGTCATTCAGCAGAGATTACCACCCAAAGTTATTTCCCACCATATTTCAGTGAGATTATAAAATATTACAAGACACAGAAATGTTCAAGACGTGCAAAAATCCACTCTCTTCTGCAGAGGGCTTTGGAAGTACAAAAATACCACCCAGGCTGGTAGAGAACACTTCCTCAACACCAATTCCATTATCTTTCAATTATCCAGGTACCAAAGTATAAAAAACCCATCTATAATCAAGAAAAATACAAAAAATTATATCTCCTTTGCTACCTTGCTACATCTTCCTTTCCTACATCTTCCATTTCCAGAATATTTTTCAATCAAGAGGCAATATACCATGACCATAAAAATTATTACAGGCTCTTAAAAGACCCTCTTGGCTTTGGAAAGAGACTTTAAAATGTTAAATAATTTCTGTCAGCCTTCAAGTCATTAAAAACGTCTGGAAAAGATTCAACCTCTGTGCCTGGGAGAGAGAATTATTTCTGTAATTGAAAGAAGAACAGCAAAACACAAGTTCTTTAATAGCACATGGACTCTTGGGAGATTAAGCAATCAACTATCTTGTCAGCTCAAAATATACACGTGGGCTGCTTTTTTTCCAGCATTTGTTGGTTTCAAGGTGAAAACTTATTATTTCATAAAATATGATTAGAGCATTTTGCATAGGAAGTTCCAGATCCCTAAAAAAAAAATCACGTGTAGAAGCTGGTGAGTCTTCACACAGAGATTAATCCACAGAAGGGGAAGTGAAAGTTAGCCTTCCTACCAGCCCATACGCAGTTTCATACCATGTACAAACTGAATGCATCTACCCGTGAGACACTGTGAGTTATTTGCATACCTCAGGCATACAACAGTTCATTTGAAGTGCCTTTTCTTATCTACCTGGCGTGGTAAAGTGCAAAAAGCCACGCATGGAAAGTAAGGTGCCTAAATGCAATGACCCTCCCAGCAGAAGACATCGATCACGGAGACAAAATAGGAGTCTGATGAGCAGCAGCATTATTGGATGGCATTACTGGGGCATCTCTCTGGTCCTTCCACACCTCCGGGTACTTTATTGAATTTATTTGTCAGAAAAGTCCCTCGGTTCCCATCTCTCAAACACAAGCACAGCTCTTTGCTTCTCTCCAGAGGATCAGTCTGTTTCATCGCTTCCATTCCAGTCTGGGCAGGCAACATTCATTCATAAATGATGAAAGAAAAACTGAACTCTTAAAAATGTTCAGAGATAACTCATGATCAATTCTACCCATTTCAGGCCTGAGGAGGTTAGTTGCTTCCTTATTTTGCTGGGATTTTTGTTGTTTTGTTTGGGGTTGTGTTTGTTGTTCAGTTCAAAATTTTGTTTAGGTTGGTTTATCAAATTACAAACCTTAACATGTCTTTTCTAGGTGTCTTTCTAGTGCATGTCCTCACCTCTTTGTAGTCTCAGTCTCTAATCTGGTATGCAGTCTGGGGTTTGCTTTTGTAACCAGTTTCCACTGGCATTAACTGGAGCCGTATTTGCAGAATCAAAGATTAAATGCAACCGTTAGTGGCTTGCCTGTCTTTGCTGGTTATGCTCATTCACTGTGCACTGTCTGCAAGGCTGCTCTTGCATGATAGTGCTGGTTCAGGGCATCAAGGCATATATAAAATCAAATTCAAGGTTTGTCTAGTGCTATTGCTCTACAGAGCTTTCTATCCTGCAGTAAATCCCTGCAAGACAGACACACAAATATTAGGAAGGTTTATAGGGTACAACTGTGTACCTGTATAACCAAACCCACCGGGAGCTTTGGTGCCTGTTCTTCCTTAACCAGCAAATACGATGAGACATTAGTTACTGCAGAGACAAGCACAGCAGGAGTAGTTAAAGCAAAGTGCCTCATGAAGGACGCTGCACAATGTTGTGGCAGAACTTCAGAAGAGCTCAGAATTCCTGTTCTACCCTACCTTTTTGATGTAAAATATCCTCACAAGGCCCAAATCCAGATCCAAACACCAACACATCCTCACCAACATCTCTAGGCACCAGTGCTGCTTACAGCAGATGGTTTTTCTTTGAGAAGGGCAGCCACAACCTTGAGAGCACTGAGTGAATAGTGATGCATTTTGAGATGCTCCCAAATGCATAGAATTGGTTTTAAGGCTGCTTTCAAAAGAAAGGAAGGGATCTAATAGGGAAAAGGTTATATGAGAAGAGGGACAGTAATAATAGAAAACTAGACAGAATCTAATGAGAACTACAAATAGAAATTAGGAGATGAAATAGCAATATAATACCTAACCTATTTAGAAAATAATCTAAAGAGGATGGAAAAGAGGAATATAGCAAAGGAAGGTTAGCAAATAGATGGGCAATTTAGGGTTAAGAAAGTATTCAGAAAAGCTTCATTTTTATCATCAGTTCATGATAAGAAAATAAAAGTAAGCCAAAATGCAGAAATTAAGGTAAATATACATGCAAAACACTGACTGTCTGGTAAAACACATGCCAGGTAACAAACACATGCCAAGAGCAATCCAACTCCTGCTTATTAAGCACATGAACTACCCTGTCTCTGTGCTGCACCAACACATCACATTTTGATCTGCTGCATCCCAGGTAGAAACCTGATACAAACAAAGGCTTTATCAGGAACATTTCTTCTCATCCTCTTCCTCAAAATTCTTGCTGAAGTAAGTTATCTTGGCGTGATCCTGGTGGGTTTTATCTTCTTCACCAAGGCGTATGTGGTACACAGCTACAGGACCTGCACTTGTACTTCAGCACCTGCCTGCTCTCTTCCTGTCTCAGTGATGGGTGTGCCTCCACTGCTGCTCCTCGCAGTGGCTGCCCAGCTCTGAGCCCCAGAGCAGGAACAGCTACACTGACTAGCAGACCCTGGAGTTCCTTGAATTTCTTTCCTTTTCACACGGCTCCAGCCCCCATCTTTCCAGGCACAAATAGCCTGGCTCCATCTTCTTGATATCCTGCCTGCACACCTTTATGAGATACCCCCGAGCCATCTCTTCCCAGGATTTGCCTGGAGTGATTATTGCTTACAATTCAAGTCAATTTTCTGAGTGCTGAGTGTTAGATCTGATGAGAAAGGTTTAATATCTTCAATGCTTTTCTGCACAAACTGAAATTTCCATGTAAGCCCAAGACCTTTTCTCGAGTTTAGTAAGTAGAGAACCATATATACTCTGGCAGAGCTAATAAGAATAGGCAGTATTATTTAGGATCCAGTTTCAAGTCTTTCCAGTCCTTACCACAAGGTTTTTGATCTTCTGGAGCCTTTACTGTCCAGGGGGAAGCCCTAATCACAGGTGTTCTGATTGTTCTGCCTGATCTCTTCCCCCAGCACAAGCACACATTGCTACAAATGGAATCAAACACAACAAACCCCCTCAAAGAACCGTGAATCCCAACAGATTCTTACAGAAGCTCTCTCCTAACCCCCTCTCACCAGCACCACCCAAGATCCTGTCTGACAGATAATCAACATTCGTTACCATAACTACACCATATAAATTACCCAGTGAAGGGGAAAGAACCCCACGCTGTAAGTTACATTAAAACACAAGAAATCCCCTATCAAAATCATTATCTGAATCACTGATGCAGTCAAGTGCAAGAGGCATCTGATCCATAAAAGGGGTTTATCAAGCAGAATTTCAAGTCTTTAAGAAAACAGCATCAGGAGGAACAGCCTCACAATTTAAATCTCAACACAGAACAATCTCAGATATCAAGTAAACGTTTTGCCAACAACTAGTTAAATTTGAAGGGGCAGGAATATTGAATGCAGAAAACCCTGACTATTTCCTTGCCTCTTAATCGCACAGAGTATTTTCAAAGATTTTTTTCCCATTGCACTACATTCAATCAAGTCATTTAACAGTTTAATTTTGACAGGGCCCACGAATGTACAGTTCCCATTCTCTCCCTCACCAGTCAACGCAGCGCCAGATTTCACTGCAGAGCTGAGGCACTGAGATGCACAGAGGAAAATATGCTCAGCTTAAAAAGATAAATGCTTGTCAAAAGCAGCTGCATTTCCTGCCCGTTGGTTCCCCCTCTATCCATTAAACTTATTGCTCTTCTTTAATCAAAATAGAAATTCTGTCACTGCAAACATAGTCCTAAAGTTTACAGCCACCAGATGTGAAAATGTCAATATTTTAAACACGTGTGTACACAATGAAGAAACTCCAGCCAAGCCACCAGGCGTTGCGTTTCTTTACTCAGTCTTTCTCTGTAAAAAACGTGCTCTAGAATACTGAAGTGTAAATAAGAACATGCAACTACCAAAACCACCAGTGATTTGCAATAAATGGGGAAAATGAGAAGTTCTCTCTTTGCATTCAGCAGAATTAACCAGATAAGAACAAATCCATTGTGATCCTAAAAGAGCAGGTGCAATCACAGGGAGGTCTCTTTACAAGTTCTTGCATCATAAAATGATTTAAAAAAAAAAAAAAAGACGAGAAAATTCTGCAGGCTTAGGAATTTTATTAAAATGTAATAGAAGGATCTTTTTAAAAGACCTTATTATTTTTAAATTAGGATCCTTTAAATCAGGATACTTGAACACTGAGGATGGATTAATTTTCCAGGAGACTCTGCTGCCTTTCAGGTGCTTGTTTATTTACCAGTACCAGAAGTGGGCAAATACTGCATCCATCCCCATGAAACCAATCATGGAAATCTCTCCATTATATCAAGTTAGCTTGGACTTAAAACTCGACCAAACTCAGATGCATTTCTGTGTAGAGCAAAGGATTCTCTGCCTGCCCCAAAACCTTGCAGAGGAGCATTTCAGCAGCAGTTTTTCATGCTCTCAGTCCAGGACTGCTGAAGTAACCTATTACACCCACTTGGAAATTTTCGAAACCATTTTCAGCTTTGGATTTAAACATGTCAGTCTCATTTTTTTCAAGTGAAAAACAACAAGTGAATGGTATTTGTTCAAGTGGCTCCCTTTTCTCAGGGGAACAGAAATTATCTGTGTGGCAAATAAAGAGGGGGTGGGGTTGATTTTAGCAGAGTTAGGTGGAGGCCTGTGATTTGGCCAGGTTTTGGGCAAGGCTGTAAGTCAGGAAAGTCTATACTTACAAGAGAATTGTCTCCAGCAGCACATGTGGCATCTCAGTCTTCCAAATTATAATTTCACCTCCACATTTTTCAAAGTGAGTAAGAAAAAAAAGTATTTTATTGATGTAATCCATGAGATAACTGTCTGAGAAATCCAATATGCTATTGAAAGATTAATATTATTGAAGTTCCCAGTTGTTCAAGTCGACACTTTTCAGAGGTGAATCTTGAAATTTCTCATCCTGTCCCTTTATTCTGTTAAGTGCCCATTGATTGAGACTGTGATGTGCATCCTCAAGCACAAAGGGTTAATTGCTGTGCATCACTTTTGTTTAAAATAATTCTAGTAGAAAAGGCAGCTGTAATAGCCTGTGGTGTACTTACTTTCAGGGAGTCTGGGCACATCTTCTGTGGAAACCATGGCAATTTGAATGTTCCTGGCAAACAAAGAAATAATTACCCTTGCAGTCGTTGAAATCAATTACGTGCACATGATGAAAAAAAAAAACAACTAGGAAAAAAGTGTCCATTTCAGCCTTCTCAGACTGCAACAAGTTACCCAAACTTAAAGTATAATCAACTTCAGCAACAAAACTCGACAACCTTTTCTCTCACTTCCTTTTTCCGTTCTATTAATTCTTTGCTGAAATACAGCTAAAATTTCTGTGAAAAAGTAAGGCCTTTTGAGTATGTACAGGCATTTTAAAAGCTGCCTCTCTCGTATGGTCTGTGAGTCAGAGGCAGGTAAAGGAATACACAAAAGGAAGCTAGAAATATGGAGAAAATGGAGGAAAATGGAAAGAGTAAAATCTTCAGCAAAAAGCCCCTTCACCGCACTTTCTATAAAACTGTTTGTTGCTGAGTAGCTTGGAAAGCATTCCTGCTTGTTCACAGAAACAAAAAATCCCCCTGAAAGTGGGATCAATTCGAATGAAATTCATAAATCCCCCGGCGCAGCTCAGAGAAGGCAGGGACAGGCTGTCCCTGTGGTAGGACAAATGTTTGCAGAGTCTGGAAAGCAAAGATAATAACAATAGCAATAAATTATAGCCATTCCCAGGCTTTCTTGGACTTACCCTTTTGCTCTGCAAACTTAGAAATAGTGAAGACAAATGTTTAGCTCTTCATTAATTCATTTGCTGTGATTCCTCAAGCCAAATCACAAAATATAAACTGAGGAGCTAGAGAGCAGTTGTCTCACAGAAATTCCAACAAGCACAGGGAACTTGGGAAGTACCACTGAAATCTAATGGAAAACCAGGCTTCTTCTACCACTGCAAAATTTGTGCTCAGCCAATGCCTCTCTCTGATGGGAATTTTCCCCAGCTGACCCAGAATACCTTCTTGGCTGAGAAGGAGCCATCCTGCCATGTGAGCAAAACCTCCCTGCTCAATACCGACACACCACAATTTATTGCTGCTTGGTCCCCAGAGGATCAGGTGGCAGAGAGGGGCCAACACACCTTGCTCGTAGCCAAGGTCACTGGCCAAGAGGGCTGGTACCTCTGGAGTTCAAATCCAACATGTACACGAGGCTTGTTGCACAAAGGAGAAAGGCTTGAAGAAATGATCAGGAAGAATAGAAATAATTTATCTTCTTGGGAGAAGTAATTGTGTGCAAATGATCTCCCTTGTAGAATTAAACTCTTTTTTCTCAGCCTGCTAAGAAATGTAAAAGGATGGACAGCCTAACAAAATGGTTAGCAGAGGGAACAGGAAATAATACAGCTTATTGTATTTCAGATTAGCTATGCTTTCACAAAAAGACTGCTCCAGCAGGCTGAACAAAACACCGTTCCCTTGGGGGTTAGATAGGAGAAATTACCTTTTCAGGTTTTAATTTTAAGCTTAAATTTATGAAACACTGATCCACGATCCATTAAAGACAGCATTTGCCAGTATAGCCAGCAAAGCAGGAATGCTTACAAGCTTTGAGAAGTGTGTATTTTAAAGGAGAAAAATCACTGGACTCAGCCTTTTCCATTGTTCCCATAGTTCTCTGTTCGGCAACACTTCAAAAAGGAGCTGGCATAAGAAGCTGTACAATCTGTTCTCCTTAAACAAGCCAAAGACTTTGATTTTTTTCTTCATCTTTGATATATAGGGACTTTTTGCAAAGAGAAGGGACAGAGCAGAAGACCGGGAACTTTGTTTCTTTTCCTTTTTTTTTTTCATATACATCCAGATAAAACCATTGACCAGATCAAAGACCCTCATGCTCAGTGGCCAGCCCAGCCTGTCTGATGGTGGAGTATGTCATGCTACCTGCTCAGGACAAACGTAGTGCTATTCCCCCAAGTACCCTTTCAGTCTCCAGAAAACTGCAGTTTGGGGCTTTCTGGAGACAGAAACATCATCTTGATATTTCCAAATCTCCAGGGGAATTGTCCCATTGCTTTTCTGAACTCATGTCAACTTTTAGGATGCACAACATTCTGCAAGCTGTGTAATGTACTATCGCTTTTTATCAGTGCTAAACTGACCACATGCTGATTTCATCTGGTATCCCTTACTTTTTCTACTGGAGGAGGAAAAAATCCCTGTTTCTACTTCTTCATTATATCCTCTCTCAGCAACCCCTTTTCCACCCTAAAGGCTCTTCCTCTGTATCATTGATTGTGCAGAAGTTTCCAGACCTCCTTTACACCTTCCAATATGCCTTTTCCAGTTATATCCAGAGGCCTATTAAGCAGAGAGAACCAGGAGTAGAACCAGTAGAATTCTGGATGGGTTTAATTTGCTCCATTCTTTCCACAATATATCTAACACATTATATGTTGTTTTAGGACAGTGATGAGAATTGAGCTAATATTTTCACCACACCATCCATCAGGGTGCCAAAATCTGACTCCTAATTGAAAGAGATGGCTCAGAATCCATCATTTTATACGTACAGATGACATCATTGTTCTCTTACGTTCATCACTGCGTTTGTCTACACAGAGTTACATCTGCCGTTTCTTTCACTCAGTGACTTCAGCTCATGATTTCTCTGCATTTCTTTCAGGTTGGCCTTTGTCATTGATACATTGACATTCTTAGGACAGTCAACAAACTCCTGTCTATTCACTGCACTTTTCAGAATTATTTTGACTGTGACCATTTTGAACATTGTGTTGATCAGCACTGACTTAAATACAAACTTCTCTCTAACAACAACAATATTCTGTACTTGAAAACTGATCATCCGTTTCTATGTTCTTTCCAATTTTGTATCCATGCAATGGAAAGAATATACAGCTTATGGCAAATCAGGGGGAATCTTCATTCTTGAAGCTACTTTAGTGAAGATAAAGCACTTTTTTCAATATTGAGGTAACCTGCATTATTGGGAATGTCCAATCCATTTGTTTTCCAGCTGCTAAAAAAATAATAAAAAATGACAAATCTGTGAGGCTTGACTTTCTCAGAAATTATGCTATTTCTGTCTCCTATTGAGCCCATTTCTGCACAGTGAATCTCCCTTAGAACCTTGTCAGTGGTTCTGGTCACAGGGTCAACAGTTGGTGTGCACTGATAGAGGTTCAGTTTGCACCTGAGCTCTAGAGCCACAAAACCAGGAAAGAGAAAGCACTGCAAGCACTTCAAGGGAAAAAAAACCAAATAGGAACTGCAGAGTCTTCCATACGCCATACAAGGGAAAAGAAATGTAAACCACTAATGTTTCCTTTTACTCTACAGCTTCAACCCAGCTCCAGCTTTGTGTACTGGACATTCATTAGCCATGACAAACCTTTGATCTTAAGTAATAGACTGAGGCAGAATAGCAGAGCTTCTAAAGGATCCAGTTGCCTTCCCTGTAGTAGTGGTGATGACATTTGTCCCTCTGTTTCCACACAAGCTGAGACAACAACAACAACAGTACTTGCAAACAGTATCTCACCCAAACTATCTGCAAACTATCTAAAAATGAACATCATTCTGGACAATTTCACAGCAACAAGAGAATTAAGAAATTCACTCCTCCTAGACTGATACTTTAATGTTAAAATTATGTGTTTATCTGCGAATGTGGGTTTATCTTACACATCTAGAAACTCTCTCTGTATTTTTATGATGTGATTAAGCAGCCTCAGTTTGCTAGTACTTGCTTATCAGTTTTGATGAACACCCTTTTAAAGAATGTTGAAAGATGTTATTTTTCTCTTAACTACTGTAGTAGAATGGAAGTGGAATTGTGTAATTAGTTAATTTATTTATTCATCCATTAGTTTAAGAACGATGCACATTACCTCTCCCAAGCAGTACAACTCCAGTTAAAGATTAAATTAAATGAGAAGTATCCACTTCAAGATGCAACAGAAAATGCACAGAACAGATTGTCTGTGTCCCCTTTTAATTATTACTTAGATTTTAAAATCAATACTTAAAATATGCACGTCAGTATATCAAAATTCAGAGAATTAGACAGTGCCAGACAAGAGATGTGTGGTTTGGTTTTTTCTGGGGTGCAGTACTAGTCAGAGAAGGAAGGCTTTGAAAAATTGATTATTGTTCTTTTTCCAGAATACCAGCGAGAACATCTGAAGTACCAGTAAAGTTTTCCAATTTCCTTTAAATGCTCTCTCCCTTTTTTCTCTAATTCTGAATGCAATGTTTAAAATGAACGAGTCATCATTTTAATATCAGCAACCAAAGGACCCATATAAACTGCTGCAGAAGAGCCTTTGTGAAACATGCTGGAGAGCAAGTGGGCCACTGATGATGGCCTTATCTCGATGGCTTTAAGTTGAGGCTGAGGTTTCAGCAGATCTTAGGCTGGGCAAATCACCCCATCTTCAAGCTGCTGGACTGATAGAGCTGCAAGGAACTTGTCTTCTCTGTGCTGGACAGGAATGGTTGCCTTTGGCAACAGCACAACACAGACATTTGCTAAAAAAACGTGAGCTACAGCCATTAGTAAAAGTTTATCTCTAGCTTAGTTTAACTGGTTTTGGAAGGGAATCAACACCAACTGAATTAAATTCCAGTTAATTACGTTTGAGAGCATCAGCAGAAGGATTAGTGTGAAGTAACTTCCACTCCAAAACATAATTCAGATTATTCCCTTTTGCTTGTTTTCTTCCCACAATAAGAAGCTATTTCTAATCAACCACCCAAACCCCACCCAGCTGGACCTGGAAGAATACATGATTTAGAAACACAATAATTCCATCAATTCCAAGAACCCCACCTCTGGGCTTAAAGGTGTTCACTTCTAACTGAACTAAATTAGGCCTTAGAGCATCAGTGCATACTTTTCTTTCTATCCCTTCTATCCCTTTGCACAGGAACTTCTACATTAGTATTCAGAGAAACCAGAGCTGTGTATTTAAGTGTTCCGCTCTAGGAAACACAATTCGTATCTTGTATTATTACCAGCATACTCAAAACCCCGTCTTTTTAAGAGAAATGCCCTGGTCAAAACAGCAATTTTGGTTTCCTGCAGAGATTATTAGGAGATATCCTTTGGTCCGTGCTGTGAGGCAGGTCTGATCACCCCGCTTGCAGCCTTCCTTTCCAGCCTCACATCTCCAGGAAATAACTGGAAAGCAGTTATTGTTTTAATCACAAGTTTCAAAAACCAGCCAAACTTATGCAGCTGCTGTACTAGAGTAAGAATAAAGCCTTCCTTTAAATTCTTCCATTCATAAGATCTGTTAGAAACAAGAGGAAGAAATTCTGCATCTCATGCAACATTTAATTAAAAGTACCAACATGCCTTCAGCTCCTTCTGTTTTTTGTAGGGCTGGAGAGAAATTTTGTCAAATATTCATACCTTTACCCAATGAGGAGCATGAGCCCAGGAAAAAAAAATTCAAAATGCAAAGACCAATTTTTTAATGGAAGAGAAAACAATCTTTCGCAACTGTGCCAGAAGCCACAGTCCTGTGGCACGTGGTAGAACTCTAATGGATCTTCTGTTGCCCATGTGTTCAATCAGCCTGACTTCCTAAGGTTTAACTATCCGTCCTCTCTGGCCAGGCTGGTGCTCATCCTGCACTGCCAGCCTCAGGTTCCCTGGAGCCCCAGTGTCTGAAGGCAGAGGCTGAAGTGCAGCTGTAACACTTGGGGTACTGTGAAACCATCTGTGCAGTCTCGCAGCAACTGTTCATCTAAATGTCTTCAGAATGCAGCACTGATGAGCCTTTTCACTTCTGCTCAGTAGGTGATAAGAGAGCATTTTACTCCAAGCTGTGGCCCAGATGTATTGGACGCTAAATACTTTACTTCTATTTTGTTTTCATTTTAGAGTGAAAATTAATAAACTCTGCTATTTGCATCTGCCAAGGGATTTTCTCTGTGGCTCCTTCCAGTCACTTCTGGGCACTAAGGTACTGCAGGGTCATTCATAAACCTCCAAGATAATCTTTGGGCCAGAGGCTACTT
This sequence comes from Machaerirhynchus nigripectus, assembly GCA_013397975.1. Classification (NCBI taxonomy): domain Eukaryota; kingdom Metazoa; phylum Chordata; class Aves; order Passeriformes; family Dicruridae; genus Machaerirhynchus; species Machaerirhynchus nigripectus. The sequence goes on along the minus strand of VZRQ01002909.1, from coordinate 1,326,256 downwards.
TGCTTATTTAAAGAGTGAATTTTCTGTCTGCATTGCAAAATGCCTGTACTGATCCCTGCCATCTCCTCTTCCCTCTTTCTCTCTGTCCTTCCAAGCTTCCAAAGCTGACTTTTATGTGCTATCCAAAACAGAAAGTTCTCACAGGAAGTCACTGCTTCACTGACACCTCTCTTGTCTCCTGATACTGCTTGAACAATTTTTATTCTCTTTTACATACCGATCTTCCCATTGCAGGTAATTGTGGGTCTAAGTGGTTAATGCACACGTAATGATGCCACCGGCCAGCCTATCAAAGCTATTCCAGTGACACAGGTCAGTGGCTCTCCTCCTCTCCACGGAGCTGGTTGTTAGAAACTCACCCCGTTAAGCTGGAGGAAAGCAAAATTAAACCAGGCAGCAACCAAAACAGGACCTGTGGAGAGCAGAAAGGGTTGGGAAGGCTGGCAAAGTGATTTTACATCATCACAAAGAGGTGACTGGTGATACCCCATGTCATGAAATATTTCATTCCTTCGTGTTCACTCTACTCAGTGCTCCTACTTAAAACCTTGGAGTTTACTCTGCCTCTTTGGTTTTCCCTTTAACTGCAGAGTAGAAGGTGAGAAAGTAGTACATTGTCTGTGCAACTGGAGATAAACAGATTATCTACCTGAACACTTGAAATCTGCAGTTTAAGCAACTTCAAGAGGATGTTATGTCTAGTTTCAGACTTTCTTCTTTATCTGGAAAGACAGTAGAGGCACCAAAAGAATGTTTCAGAGGAGCTGGCAGTAAAACCAAGAAAACTGGGCTAGAGGAGTATGAGGAACAGCAAGTTTGTAGAGTTCAGAGGCATGTGGAAAACCTGCAGGGAGCATTTACCTCATTTACATGATGTTCACCAACAGGTCATGGCACTTAGGGACAGCCACTGTGACAGCTCCAACAACAGAGGTAATTTTCAGAGCAGAGAGAAACAACCACAGGCCAGTGTACAGTCGGAAGGGCAAATGAGGTAAGAGCTGCCTGAGAACAGGCAACCTCAGGAGTCTTTCTTTCAAAGGATTCCGAGGAATTCCCTCTGTAGATGAATCCCAGTGCCTTCTGACAAAACAACTGAGCAATTCCTTAACTGGTACAGGAGACAGATAAAGGATTCTCCTGCACACAAAAGCTCAACAAAGGGGACAGGAGGTAAAATAGAACAGCATTACAAGTGTGTACACACACTCAGAATGTGTCAAGAGAAATTGCATTTATTTTCCTCAAATAAGGCTGCAGAGAAATACTCAGAGCTGTTTGTAGACCCCAGGTAAAACTGACACCTGTGTGCAGGTTTATTGGCCAAGACACTCAGGTTCTCCTGGTTACCAGAGGATCTGTGAGTCTATTCCCTTTCCAGTGAAGAACATCTAGAAAGGCATCATTATGTCATTTTACAATTCATGGAAAGAAATATCTTTTCCTCCTCTTGAAATGTTGTGAAGTCTCAACAACTAATTAAACCAGACGTCAGAATTTAACCACAGGTGTGACAAAACCAGCTGGTGTCAAAGGCAGAACACCTTAAGGTGACAACCTGTTTCCAATTCCTGTTCAGATTTAGCACACACATTTTTCTTTTTTCCATGTAAGACGCCACAGGAGAAAAAAGACATCTGTCTCCCAACATTATTTAAATTTAGGAATTGGAAGCCTGCCACTTTTTCATTTGCACTAAGAGAAGTAAGAGCAAGATAAAATCTAGTGGGTTTGAGCAACTTTGGAAGATGCAGTAGTAGGTAAGGAGATCTTTGGTCAGACATGAAAGCCTGGAAGCACAAGCAAAGATCATGTTTTTGAAAGAGAGGGGTTTGACTTTCACTTCCTCTGTTGAGAATACACCGCTTTAGGACAGACAATGTGTTAGGAAAGGCAACTCTCGGACACCTGCTGGGACTACAGGGACATAGAGCAGCGTAGTAAGGTCAAGTGTGAGAAGTTTTCTCCCTTCTGGAGTGATGAATGGGATCACAGCCCTTGATTTGGGATAGGCTCAAGGTTCTAAAGCCCTAAGATCCATACCTCAACACGTAACCACAATTCAGCCTGACAAAAAGTTCAGAGACATTGCTCAGATGCTCCTACCCTGGCCCAAAGAACAAAGCTGAACAAGGTTCCTCTGTCTGCAGCTACCACTTCTAGATAAGTAAAACTTAATCCTCTCTACATAACCCCCACTTTTTGTCAAAACACACATTGCCTTATTTTATCTGAGCTTCCACCCTCATTCAAGACACCGACAGGGAGAATGCAGAGAAACACCCAAACTGCTTCCTTCAAAACCAAAAACCCCGTTAACACTCAGCCAAAATGGCCACCAGACACCCCAAAGCAGAGCACAGCACCTGCAATATGCTTTTTTGGATAAATCCATAAGGATGAGGGCAATATTACAGACAAGATCATGAGAAGCAGAGTAAAGCCTCCCCCATCCCAAAAAGAGACAGAGAATATAAACCAGCTACACTAACTCTGAGGGGAGTGGTACTGTGCTGTGCCTTGCTGCATCCAAATGAAACGGCAGGATAAATCTGCTGGAAGAAACGTTGCTCTACTCTGCACTGATAAGGGCTTAGTGATTTAAAGGCTCATCAGAAGGACAACTGCTGAGGTCTTGAATTGCCTGTTAGAAAAAAGTTGAGGAAGCTGTGATTTACAAAGATCCCAAAACTTGCCTGGTTGGGCTTTGTTTTATCATTTTGGTGCTTTGCTATTTTTGTTTGTTTGGCTTTGGGTTGTTTGTTTAAAGACAGTAGGAATTCAGTTTTATTTGTTATTCTAAAATAATGTTTAGGGCTTTTTTTTTTTAAATCTGATACTTGTGGCTGAGGGTTTTTTGTCTGTTTCTTTGACTGGGTTTATCTCTTGCCTCCAAAACAAGACAGCCATACCTTATGCTTTACACAGCCTTATCTTGCAACCTAATATTTATAGCATTTATATCCTAACCTTTTATACTAGCAACTGTTGAGTTATCTCTCTGCCCTTTACTTGACTTTATTACATGCAGTGAGAACACGGTGGATCCCAGAGGTATTACATGATCAGTAAAAAAAAAATAAAAATCACAGGTTTTTGTCTGTCATGGGTCTCATTTCACGTCACACACAATGATTTGTGCATTTCTTATTATTTGATTCAAAATTGCCTAAAGTGAATAACCCACTGACTTCCCTCCCCACCACCAGGTAATTATGGTGTAATAGATCTGATTCACTGAGCATAGCTGCTGAGCACACTGACCTTCTGCACAGGCTAAAGCTGCTTCTGTGAGGTTGAATTCTGAGTTTAGCCCTTGGAAGCGAGCCCCACTGCAAATACAGGACAGGATACCACCTGAGGGAAGGGGGGGAAAGCTGTGCATTAGACCAGGTGTGTCATCAATCTGCCTCTCTCACATCAGCTTTATTAGAGACACGGGGCTCCAGGAAGACTCCACTGCACCTCTTGGAAGGACTCGGTCGCTGAAACTCCAGCTTCCCCCTGCTGTGGCTCAGAACAGCACTTCATCTTTCATTTGGTGCTTCACAGCCCTCAGGTGGAAGACAGCAAAGCAGCCAAACAAATACTCTGAGAAGTACAAGTCCTTTGGTGGTGTGACCTTGCTTATCAGTAGAACAGCTTAGGCACACTGTAACTGCTTGATTCCAAATGCCACCTGAACGGGAAACAAACGGGATCCAACAGTCCCGGTCCAGCAGTAAGATTTCATCTGTACATAAGGTTGGGCCTGAGAGATAACTTGGTGGGGTTTTCTTTCCAGACTACATATGAGCTTTGATTAGGCATTGTTTTATTATTTTATGTTTTATTATTTCAGACATTACCTTGGGAAACTGCTAGATGGTGCTAGAATATACACATATGCAATACCATGCTAATACAGGGGTTTAGCTGCAATCCTTGTCCCTGGAATTAGTGTTTGATGCAACTGCCTTGTTGTATATAGACAGAGAGCTGTGTCCAGGATGGCAGAATCTTATTTTCTCATGCTTTGCAGGGGGTGAACATAGAGAAACGCTCAGCTGGACTCACACCAGGGCCCAGGTCAAGGAGATTAGCTCATCCCCATGCTGCTCAGTGAGAAAGCAGGGCACAATTCTGCACACACTTAATGAGCATGCAGCTGTATTGGTTCTATGTTCCCAAGAACAAGTCATCCTGCATAAAAAGAGCACCTTCCAGAGATCACTGTGTTCTTCCTCAATGCAAATATTCTTGGAAAAAGAAAAAAAGATGCAAAAGGAGGGGAAGGGAGGAAAAAAGCAACCAACCAAACAACAAATCAGAAAAAAAATCTGTTTCTAAGCATGTCAACAGCAAACGAGAATTTGGTAAAGACAACCAATTATCTGCAACACATGTTACCAGCCTAGCTAATATTATGGATTTTTTAGTGGCCTGAAAGGGGAGGTTTAAACATGACAAGTTATAAATATATGGGATTTTAAATGAGAGATGCAGTTAAAAAGAAGTATGATAACAGAGGAAGTGTCACTCTGGAGCAATCGGGTTTACACAGCAGACTTGGTCCATAATCTACTAGAGCTTTTATACGGGGAAAAAATAATATAGACATTTTAAAATGGTATTAATATACTTGATTCTTTACATTGATGGCTAAGCATGTGGATGCTGAGGGAAAAGAAAGCCCCAAGCAGACTAAGACCAGCTTTAATTACTGTTAATCTGCAGAGACATTCACATCAGAAATATCACCCTGGCATTTTCCTGTTTACCAGCCGCAGATCAAGCTCTGTAACATTTAATCTTTGTAAGTACTTGCCCTTTGAAAACCTCTCCTTCCCTCATCTTTCCCTCAACAAATCAGCTCCCGTGATCCTGCTGCACAGCAGTTTCTGCCAGCTTCTCCTGCCTGTTCCCTGGCAGGGGAGCTTTCCTTCCAAGCCCCTCTCTCGGCTTTGCAGCTTTTCCTCCCTGGGAGGGGAAGATCAACTTTCCCCTGACAAATAAAAACCCCGGGAGCCCAGGGCATTCCTGGGCACATTCCTGGGGAGGGGCACTGCGTCTGGAAAAGCAACCAGAACTTGCCCAGCAGAACTGCATGGCTTCCATTAAAGACAAGGCAAAATTCCCGAAGAGTCGTTGAGATCAAAACACCCGGGCCAGCCCAGAAACACAAAAGCTGCGGCAGCAGATCTAGAGCTGCTTTTTTCCGAGATAAAGGCAGCATTTGCACGACCTCGGCCAACAAACCTACACCTCACGGGATGGCAAGCACCAGTGACCACGCTGGAACACTGTTTACCCTTCAGGCCAGCAGCATCTGAGAAACCTAACACCTAATTTTGCCAAGCTACTGTATCCAATAAGTTGTAGCGGAAATTGATTTGTTTTCAGCTTCTTATGTTTGTGTGATTCTCCCATATACAAGAGCTTTTCAGCAGAAAATTTCAGGTGTTCCTGAAATCTTTCTGAACAAAAAGTAAATTAAGAACAGAAATTATAAAGTGAATTCACCTCTCAGAAATCCTTGTGCAAGATTAATCCATTTTCTCCTGGAAAGTAAGCCTGCCATCACACATCCCATCTCTTATGCTCTTTTAGACACCTAGATAACTCAATCCACCTCCAGAAGAGTGCTAGAAATTCCAGTTATGCCTCATGCATTCCAAGAGCAAAATTACAGGGAACCACTTTCCCTTGACCTTTCCTTTTGCAGCATGTTATTTCTACATTTTTGAAGAAACCATGTATAATAATGATAAAAACATCTGTCAAGACTTATTTCTATAGGTCTTTCAACTCAAGAGTTTTTAATTAGTCTGTGTGACATTTCCAAGAAAGCGAATTACTAGCATTGAATTTATCAACTTTTTTTGGTACTTTCAACGTGAAGCATAAAATGTTGCTTTCTTGCAGAAAAAAAAAATCTTAGTTGCCATGTTTCTACTTGGACTGCAGTGAGGATCTGTTCTTTGCACCAAATAAAAAGAAAAAATAACAGGGAGAAAAAGTGCGTAGGATTAGCACACTTTATCTAAAAATCACAATTGCCAACAGAGCTTCTGATCAAAAAGCATCTCAGGAATAGAACACCCTTATTAACTTTATCGACTCTGGGACACCATTAATATCTGCAAAACACCCATTAAGAAAGATTTTAATTATTTTTCCTCCCAAAAAAAACCAAACCCCATTTGTTCAAACAAGTCAAATTGAGGATTCAGGCAAAGCATTCAAGCACATTTCCAACTGCAGTTCTTTACCTGTAATTGTTTATGCAGAAATGCTGTACCCACCACACCAGGCAATCGCTATTTCCCACAGACACTTTTAGATAAATGGCTGTACCTGGAGAGACAGTCTTTTTAAACACAGGAGAGAGCACATAAGTACAAATAAAACATCCAGATCTGAAGAACCACAGCCTCTAAATGGTCAATAGACCTCTCCAGAGACCTCTCCAGAGACTACAAGGGCCCAGGCCACACAGCTGATGAAATTAGTACTTGATTACCTGGTGCTCCAAATCAGCAGATGAGGTTCAGGTGGCAGGTGGAAGAAAATCAAGATCACCTAGTGCTCATCAAATGAAGCAGCTGATTACCCAAACAATCTTCATATGAGGCTAATTCAACATTAATGGCATTAATGACATTCACATATCACTCGTTTTGGTCAATCCTGCCCGAAGTTACCTCATTACCTCATCATTCACTAAGCACAATTTCTCTTGCTCCCACACCTCTATGGCTATGCTTTTATTCCAGGTAATTAAAAATAAAATTTAAAAATTCATTTTTCCACAGCAGAGTCTCTCTATTCCTTCTCACAGTTTCTCCTAGAAAAAAAATTTAACACGAATTTAACAGCAGTACTAGGCTGTAAACATTACAACCTGCTAGGCCTTACATTTCTGCTCCGGCTCTGCTAACTCTGAAGCATACTGCCTTAGAGAGGACGTTTCCCAAAGCAGCTCTCTCCAGCCCCATCCAGAGGTGGGAGACGCTGACTTGCAGGGAGCGGAGAACTGGCAATGGCCCGTGGTGCCAGGAGTCAGTGCCTAAATGGAGCTGCCTTACCAAGAGTGTTTCTCCCAGGAGCTCTGGGCCTCACCAGAGGCTGGCACAGCCCTGTGCAAAGGAGTAGCTTCCCTGTCTCTGCAAACACGTCAGGAGTCCTACTGATGCTGGAATCCTCCTCTTCTCCTACGCCACTTTTAATGCCAACTACGCACTCTCTCTTCCAGACCACGCAGAGAAACTTGCCTTCTCAGGTCACCTCTAAATGCTGCCTCTCCACTCCCCCAGCGCACAGACTGGTAGGAATTACTTGTCACTGGGCAATATGTACCTACAGGTTTTTCAAGTACCTGACAAAAGCTGAAATATCCAAACTTCAAGTTTGGTGCCCTCTTAATTTCTTGTGAGGAAACAGAAAGTATTTTTCCCCTCTGACAGTAGTAAAAAGATGAGGCAAGAAAGGATGTCACGTATTTTAACTAAAATTTTTTTACTCTAATGCTCATGCCACAAATGTGCTTACTGCCTTAGCATTAAACCTTATCTTGCTGACAAAAGTTTCCATAACAGCCATAGGATTCCCAGTGGGAAGTATATGGTCTGAATGGCAGCAGCTCCTGAAGAGCGGCTGAAAGACCACATCACCTCCTTCATGTACTGACTCAGAAACAAAAGCTGCAGGAGGAATGCTGAAACAGTGAAGCTCTGGCAGTATCAAAGGGTGAGAGATGAGTAAGGGACACAGACTGAGAGACTGGGAAGGCTGAAAGCTGCTGCCAGTGACAAGGGATAATCTCCTTTGCACAGGAGAGGGGTCCCGCAGGGGCTCTGGACTGGACCAAGGGGACAGGCCTGAGTCACTCCAGACCACTTCCTCTTCAAAAGCAGGAAAAGTACCTGGAGGCACAGGGACAGTGACCAGGGTAGCTGCAGGCAGGAGAGGGCCCCAATCCAGACCCAATTCAGAGTCCTTTAGGTGTCTGCACCTCGAGCCCTTTGGTTCTCTGGCAGGAGCTTTCACACAGTACTGGCATTGTGACAGCTCTGTCCCTTCAGAGTCACCACAGAAAAGCACTAACTCACCATAAAGACCCCCTGCCACACACAACCCCCCATCACCTCTCCCTTGGGAAAGGGAAGAGAACTCACCAACGCAGAAATTAATTTGACAGTAACCTTGAGAGAGTTTGGGGAATTCTTTGGCTTGCCTAATGGCTACAGAGGGACTTTTTGCACTGGGATTTCATATAATCTAACTGTTTGCTATTTAAACAAAAAATAATCTTTTAGAGCCTGCAGCTACCTCGGACTGAGTCCCCTTGCAATTACAAAAGTGATTGTGTTTGAATAGCTGGCTTTCTCCTTCACTGCTCTGCTTCTCTCCACTCTGGTGACTTCTACAGGGAAATCATCCTTTGGACAAACCATCCTTTGCCTGGGCAGAGGCTCCAGGCATTATTGGATTGTCCAAACCTCAGTATCTCAGCCTAACTGCTAGTACTAGTCAGGACAGAAGAGAATTGAACTGTTGCAAAGAAGGGCAGTTGTTTAGACACCTTTGAGAATCCTTATGCACACTGGAAAAGTCTCTTCCTATTAGCACTCCTAACTAGGAGTCACTTAACCTTTGACTGTATAACACAGCCAAATTCCATGATACATTGGGTTGCCACAGTAGAAATAATTAAGGAAGATAGTGCAGGAAATAATAATTTACACTGGCATGTCTGCAATCCCAAGTTCTCAGCATGTTCTACAACTGTTAATGAAAAATAGGCAAAAGAGAATGGGTTGAGTGATTAATGTTACAGTCCTTCCCCATGCAGAAAGGCCATGGAGGGAGGGCAAAACTGACAGGAGAAGGGAGAATGCCTGGGATAACAGAATGTACCTCTCTCCTTGCTTAGTTTCATTTAAAAAGGTATGGGGCTGTTATAATTTCGTGCAAGCTTGCAAAGTTGACTGTCCTTATAGAAAGAGCAATTATACACACACTTTAAGCACGAAGCAGCACAATAATTAAATGAGTAATTACCATCCCACTTTTAAGCTGTCATGCAATTAAACTTAATTAAACATTCTCTATACTTCACTAATCTTATACAAACAGAAGAAGGTAAGAAGGGTGTGGCAAAGAAAGGGCATTTGGCAGAAGGTTGAGCCTATTATCCTGTCTATGATAAAAAATAACACTGTGCAGTCAGCACTAGGTTCTCATGTGATTGCCTTGTTCCTGGCCAGAATATAACCTGGTCTGAGCTGCAAGATGAGCAATACACTGAGGAAACTCCACACAGTTTAATTTTTTGTGACACTCTTCTATGTAATATTGCAAAATGCTCTTCAAAAGAAACAAGTCCAAAGAAAGAGAAATGCTGGCATTTTAGAGCAGAAGGAGTAAAGAATTCTGTACAGAAAAGCTGGTCCAAATGTAAAACAAAATCTTTAATGCAAACACAAGTCCAAGGTTTCTCTTTTCCCCAGCAGAGGAACTGTTGTAGAGCCACAGTAGAGGAAGGGCCAAGAAAAGACACGGGAATTTTGTTGACAAGGAGTCAAAACAGCCGTGGTGCAAGAACAATTGTGAACTTGCTCCCATCCTGGTCTGAAATACAAATTATCTTTGTAGAGGCACAGCCCACGTATTTCTGCTAATTATTTATTCCTTCCCAGAAGCTGTATCACACCTACTGTCTCTAGCTGCATGTTATTATGTCAAATGACAAAACTAAGACAAAAAAATTCATCCTCTCAAGTAACAAGAATGCTGTCTTCCACTGCTCCCTGAGGCAAAGACAAAAACAGGTACATCTAAAAGCAACACCCGACCACACTCTGTAAATATAAAGTTTAATTCCAGGTGTCCAGGTGGGATTTTGGCCCACCCCCATAACCCACATGTGCACACACCTTTCTGCTCCTTTTTTTTGCTACTGAGTCCTGATTCCAAGTGCCACAGAAGCAATTTGAGCACATCTCAGCAAAACATAGCTGGGAAAGTCAATCATGCCATTTTCCACCCTCATTTCTTCCAGCATCCAGAGCAGTTCCACGGAACTGAAACCTGCCATTAATATTAGCAGAGGGGTCTTAACATAGTTTGAGACTATCAGCACGATGATGGGACAGAGACAGGAAGCTTGAAGATAAGGTGTTATTATTAAAATGATGGGGGGAAAACCCAGGAACAACGCTGAGTAGCTTTCCAAAACACTGAGTGTGTCTGAATGGTAAGAAACCTGAAAAATGGGTGAAAATCACCACCCTGTACACCCACCCCTGCTGCCCCATACGATTTATTTACCACTGCCTGATGATACACTGCAGCTGTGGTTAAAATGGGTCAAGAAAAGTTTTATGTTTGGTTCTCATTCCAACTCCCACATCAAGTAAAACATCACAGGCTGATAAAGTCTAAAACACAAATTGTCCAAAACACAGCACTGTATCAGCTGCTGAGAAGAAATGAGCTCTATTGCAGCTGAAGCCAGGATGGACGCATTTCTCTCTGTAAGACAACACTGTTTCTTGTACTTTGTAGGCCAAAACAAGTAAATGAACATGCTGAAAGCACTGGAAGTGCAGCATTTAGGAAAAGACTGCTACAGACAGTCCATGTTAGCGTGCAAACAAACCTGACAGGCAAGGGAACACTGCTTTTGGCTGCTTTGCCCCTGCTGCCAGCCCTCTGTTCCACCAGAGGTGGGCAGGGCCATGCAGCCCCTGCCAGGCACACAGTGCCAGGGCCAGTGCTCCAGCTGCCTTGCTCCATGGCTGATTTAGAAGCTGAGGACACTGAACCCAGCTACCTCACAGCTGCAGGGAGCCTTCAGGAGAGCCAGCCTCAGCTGTTTAACCCAACCTGACAGGTTCCAAAGGATGTTTTATTTCCTGTCTGGGACATTATATAATTTTGTTAATGGCTTGGAAGTCAACAATCCTCTATAGGTGATAATGGTTAAGTGCTCTGTGATTTGAATTCGAAATCAGCAACATAGGAACGGTATTAAAGTTATGGTTTGTGCCTTATGAGCCATTGCCCCACCCATACCAACATGTCCAAAAAAGAAATTCCAACAGACCAGAACTTGTCCACAACTGATATACCCTTTTTTTCTTTGATTTAGGCTCTGGTTTGGAATTATTGATTTCCACTTTTTTTTCCCCCTGCTTGTTTTGTTTCCATATCTTTCTATTAGATTTGGTAGCATTACCTCAAGTCCTGCTGCTTTCTGACACAGATGCAGCACAGCTCCTTCCAGCCCCCACGAGTGAGACTCTCACCTGCTACTGAGGAACTTTGTTCAGAGGGACAGCTTCCATGTTACCCTCCCAGTGGGGACAAAGAAAACAGTCGTATGAAACTAATTTCCCAGTAGGAATGCTCAAGGCAGTGCTGTGGGACAGCAATGTGAACTAACCCACACCATCCTGCTCTGCATGGCACACCCAGCCCAGGTCAGTTTCAGCAGATCCAGAAAGCGTGTGAGAGAGATTGTTTCTGTGCCACAATTTCCTTTTTGCATGGTTTCCATGATGGGCCTGACATATTTTACTGCATACCTGCAAATACCAGAAACCTCCCCTCTCCTCCTGGATTTACAGGGTGCAGGGAGTGAGGCCCAGGCAGCACAGGGTTGTGTTTAATGCTGGGGGAGCTGCCTCAGGGATGTGTTTAACTGCGGGGGGTAATTATCTCTTGCTGGTAGGGGCTAAAAAATATGGTTGGATTTGTTATTTGCTGGGTTTCAAGGAGCACTTTGATTTATATCAGCAAAACTTGTAATATCACTGAAATACTTACGGAATGAACAGCTGGAGCCTGCTCACACCAGACTCAGCAGCAGGCCTCGCTTTCCGCACTGGCTGTTCCCTCAAGATCGCTCAGAAGGCACAAGCAGTCTTCATTAAAGATATGTGATTTTTTTCAACTGGGCTTTCACGTTAGTTCTTCAAAAGGCACAGGAACTCTCAAATTTAGAAGCAAAAAATGTAGAAAAAGTAAGTACAGGAGGAATGCAGACCTCCTCTAGGCACAACCTCCCCCTCAGTGCAGGGTGCTCAGGTTAGTCAGCTGAGCTTGCCCTCAGGATAACCTGTTTCAGTATTTCACCACTGTCATGATCAATTTTTCTTTCCTAATAAGTAGTTCCCTTGCTGTAATTTGTCTCTGATGCCTTCTTTTTTTCCTTAAACACCTCCAGGAAGATGCTGGCTGCATCCTTTGTACAGTCTCCCTGCCATTACATTGCAAAATGATCTTTTCATAGTTGAGCCCGTAGCAAGGCAGACTGATAGACCCCACAGTGCCACTTCCATCTTTAGGGTGTGACTGCCATCCCACCACTATCTTGCCTCTAATGTATCTCTTTTCCACTGCACATATAGGCAAGGCCTGGTCCTTTTGACAGCTCACACAACCTCAAGTCTAACCAGCAGAGCTACGACAATACATGACCTAACTTACGTTGCAAAAACATTGCCACTTCACAATTAATAACTGCACTAAACATTAAGTGAGAAAATAGACAGACATGGACATGCCCTGCTGGAAACAGCCTCCCTGCCACATTAACAAGTGGTAAAACAGAGTAATAAAGACCCCTTCTGGCTTCACTCTGGTGCAGCAACAAGTGTATTAGCTGTTCTCACAATCTTTGTTACTGCAAAAATAAATACAGACCTGAAAATAAGAAAGAAAAAGAAATCCACTTGGCTCAGACACTACTTCTTGGCAATCAATACACTCTGAACAACCTACAAAATTGTGGTCTATAAGAAGTAGTCAAGTCTCACTGTCCATCTTCCTTTAAGCACTGATGTTCATAATGGCCCCTCATTTGGAAGTGTTCGTTTCCATCACTGCTGGAGCTCAGCTCCATTCTCTTTCCCCAGAAAAGAAGAAAGAGTGAACAGACTGAGGCAGCCTTTGACTACACACTTTCACTTACCAGGCAGCTCTTAACCTTGCCTCTCTGAAGTCTCCTGTAAGCTGATTTGCAAAGATCCGGGGTACAGAAAATGGGGCAAAACCTGCAGAATTACTCAGAGAATTGCTAATAGGGAGAAAAATGCTTGCTAATAAGGAGGAAATAAAAGCTTCACAGATAGCTTTTTTTTTTTTTTAACCTGGTAAATTGGTAGAGGGAAGAATTCTTTTTTTGCAAGTCGGTGTAACTGATCACTGACTTTCATTCTTCAAGTCCAACTCAGGATATTAGGACAGAAAAGCACAAACCCCCAAATATTTCAGAATAAATCCCAGGAAGATTTACCTTTTACAAACATGCATCCAGAACTCTTTTGTTGCTCTGGAGAAAAAATGATCCCTTACTCCAGGATGTGCTCACTGCCAAAACAAGGAGATGCAAGTGTCTAAAACTGTCAGCACTATCAGTTGTAGCACCACAGATCAGGATGTGCACTAAACCTTCACACAAAGCATGAGACAAGGCTTGTGGACGCTGTTTCATGCTACCTAGAAACAGATATATTGTGTTTCTTACTTCTCCAAAGTGCTTTCCTGTATAACACATTAGGCTTCAAGAGATTGTTTCAAACATGCTGAGGGTTGCTCCCTTCCACACTGTGTCACATTGCACCTGGGCCTTCAGCTCCACAAGCCCAGGTCTTCTGGGGCACTCCCTCCAATCCTTCAGAGGTAGCTCGGGGTGCAGATTGTTCATCTCTTTTGGCAGGACCTCCCACACAGTCCCATTACCAAAGCTATGAAAGCAGCTTTAAGCTCCCGCACACACCCTAGCAAACCCAGAACTGCCCTGCAGAGCTCCTCACCAGGATCACCACCCTACAGCAGGAGTCAGAAAGCCAACCTCAGGCACAGAGCAGCCTCACGGCCAGAAGCACCTCACAAAGCACAGAGGCCATTGCTGGATGTGTGTTAGATGCCCACATGCTCATGCGAGCTGAAAGCTGCTGCAAGGAAGGCACAACAAAGAAATGCTGGAGAGTCAGCTCAAGGCAAGGAAAGAGAATATTTTGAGAAGCTTCCAACAAAAAGCTGCAGACAAGCAGAACTCTCTTGTGCCTCCTGTGGCCGCCGGGACGTTAAGTGACTGATCTCTCCACCCTCTGAAGGAGTGTGGGCGTCTGTGGACAGTGAGTGCTCATTAACATCGATTCATTAACTTGGAATTAAGGACGTTGTTTATCACAGCAGCATAAATGCCAAAGACTGAGAGATGTTGTGCATTAGGCAACAATTTCACTGATCAGAAAGATGGGTTTAAACTGCGAACAGCTGTCCATGAAAGGGTTGGCACAGGTGGTAGATCAGCATATGGACCCAGGCCTCGTGCAGCAAAACACATTTGTCAGTGACCCAGGCTCAGTTCATAACCACTTAAGGTAGGAATCTAAAGGTGGCAAGTTTGGTGTATCACAGTCCTAATCCTCTAAAGCAGCTAACCCACAGTTAAGATTTAAATTCAGGTGAATGGTCCAAAATGCTGTTAAGGCTTTTATGCAGTTGGCAGCTTTTCACAATCTAAAACTAATCAGCAAGCCTGGACCCCTGAGCATAATTTGGTCCATTTGGTTTGCAGAAACAAAACTGGGGGAAAATAGGGAGCACTGGCTGAGGGCTGGTGAAACACATCTGGAAAAGGGAAAGTAGACCCATGCATCTGAAGCCATTCCAGACGTGGGCCTGACAGTGCTGTCAGTCCTGAGACACAGTTCAGCCATGCCAACAGCAGCAGCAGCTAAAAGCACAGGAACAGGTACTCCCCAGACTGGAGAACAACCAATCTATGCCACAGTCAGTGCCTTGAATCAAATCCAGGACTAGAAGCAGAGGGAAACAGGAAGGATATGTACACAGCTCACCCAGAGTAAGGTACACGCAGTTGTTCCACAGGGTGGTACAGTGAGAGTGGCAGAGTTGTAAAGCTCTGTCCTCTTGTTTGGTTGGATGCTCAGCTCTGAGTCCCTCCAGGTGAATAGCAATTTCTTCTTGTAAATGAAAGAGCATATCATCAGCCTGCTGTTAAGGGGTGATTAATTGAATACTGAAAATTAACATTTCTTCTTTTGACCCTTTAACCTTGTTCAGTCATATTACTTTGACACAGTATTAAATCTCTGTCTTATTTGTACCCACCATCAAGCTTGTAAAAACTAAAACCAGCAGCAACACAGTTTATCTTTTAAGGAATGTGCATGATTGAAAGACTAAAGAAAGCTCCTCTCTCCTGTCTTATAGTTCTTTATACAAGTTCTCTTTATGATTTCAAAATGGCAAGAATTATGCAATGAAATACAGTGATAAAATATCTGAAAATGTCTGAAACACTGGTAGTAAGTGAAGTGCTTCAGCATCTTCCTCCTTTACATATCCTCATCTGTGAGGGGATATATCACCTTACTTCCACTGAATTATGTGAAGTCCACGAACAGAACAAACAGAACACATAAAAATAACACCAAATAAGATGGAATAAGCTTCAAGCACTTGTTTTCATTCCAGGACTGAGAATAATAATAAAATCAAACAGAGACTTTACTGGAAGTACCCAAATATTCAAAATCCAAAAGGAAATCACTGAGTAGCTTTGGGAGATAGGAAGGTCACACAGTGTCAATCACAACATTTGACCTGCCAATACAGCACTGACCAATGATGACTCTTATACAAACTGAAAAGATTCATAATATCAACCAGAGGGAGAATCCTTTAAGAATCCTTTAAATATTTATTAGCACTTTTCAAGCTGCTTTTATTACCTTACATTGATAAGTACACCTCGCACAGGCTTGAATTTGTTGTACTGCAATTAAGATGTCGAAAGCAGCCTCTGAAATGGGCATCTATTAACTCTTTCAATAGTCTAATTAGGACTGCAAAACAAGGAATATCTCACAAGGCAATACACATTTCAGACACCTAAAAGCAGTAGCTGGCTCAAAGTGAAATGACATTACTATTTGTAAAAACCTTGGAGAAAAATTCCATAGGAAGAGTGGAATTTGAAGGCAATTCTTTTAAAAAAACACTCAGCAAATTAAAATACTTAAAGACATAAATTCTTCACTAAAGCCATCTGTCTTACTTGACCCTTTCACATAAATTCCTAGGGAATTTATTCAAGTGCTTCTGCAATCAAGTCACTCCATGCTAATAAGGTACAGATTTAGCCTGTAAATATTCTTCCCATAGAAAAGCTGTTTTCCAGCTTATCCCACAAAACAGCCTCTCTGCTATTCATCCAGCAGCTGAGGTTTCTCCAGCTCACTTCATATTTGGCTAAGACACTTTATAGTTAGAAAACTGAAAGCAAGTCCACATTCAGTTGTTTTCAAAAGGCTGTACCTGCTAGAACCACGCCTACCTGGACAAACTTACGCTGTGCATTCTCTTCCCACAGCAATCAGGGCAACTTTGGTACTTTGAGCAGCATGATGACTGATGGTCCTGCTAATATATTAATGCCACAGAGGCTCAGGGAAGGGCTCATCAGACAGGCAGCTTGTGTACTAAACACACTGTCACCATTGCTCCTGCTGGGACAGGGACAACCTTGGAACACCACATACCTGGAATTTAACTTCCTTTGACCTTCTCAGGTTTTCAAGTTCAGGATTTAACTGCTTGGCTCCATTAGGGTCAGCAGGATGTAAGCAGTTAAAACCCTTAAAAGGCTTTGAAAGCTACTTGTTAAATGTTCAGGTGTCTCTCTGCAAGTCAGCAGCTGGCGGGAGGGAGGGCAGGCTGAGGAATGAGGGAGCAGGTAGAGTAGGAAAGGGGACAGGAGGAATATATGACCTGAGTTTGGCTGTTGTGAAACCAGCAGCTCTAAAAAGACATTGAGGAAGAGTCTGGCAGCTCCCCCTTCATGCCTCATTACACAGGGCACCATTATTCTGCAGGGCTTCCCAAAGTGGGAAAAGTTACTGAGGCTTCAGAAGCAGCAGTTTGTTCTGTTCTTCCAAGACAGTTTGATTTGGGCTCTTTGCAGTTTGGCTTGGGCTTTTTGCCCACTGCACCCTGCATTTTGACACTGAGCCTGTAAAACTGCCTAAGCAGCTCCCAGGGCAGAGTGGATCCTCCAAGCATCTCTGGCAGGAGATCAGCAGCTGGAAGGCCTGCAATGCATGTCATGGCTAAGGCCATTCTGTGAGCTGGTTCTCAGGGCCACTTAGAGCAAGGAGGATGCCTTCCAATAGAACACTTCTGAAATCCCAGAGAGGTGACATGTCATTTCAGTGAGGCAATTATCTCAGATATAGATGAGGTTATCCACTCCCATGCAATACCTACATTCTGCCTCTCACTGCCTTGGAGCCTGATTTGTCTCTGGCCAGCACAGCTCAATTCTTTTCTTAACCTATTTGTAAATCAATTTTCCTGATTGATGCAGACTTTCTGGTGCTGGGAACAACACTGTAAAATTTGCATTGATGTACAAATTCAGGTTGTTGTTGCAGCAGCAGGTTCCTGGAAAGATCACAGAAGAGAGCCCACTGTGGCCACTCCTGCTGAGAGGGTTGGTTACTCTCTCAGTTGTTCAAGGACTCCTGAGAAAGCCAGGAATTATTCCCAACACAGGAGCCATTTGAACCTGCAAGCTATGGCTCCTACAAATATGGGGAATTTGTTTGTCTCTGTTGCAAAAAGGGAAGAAAACCACCAAAATATGCAAAGGTAGGCCTAAGTTTCATGGTTATTTTACAGCAGAAAAATTCTTTTGGGTGGTTCTTTACCATGATTTCTAAAGACTCTTGGCTCCATTCAGGGTCACATATATGTTCCCCTTTGTGAATACAAATGCAGTTTATTTTAATTATTATAGTAGTAGCTGTTCTCATTGCTAAAGGAAATATACATGTATTTAAATCAAGGATTCCCTCCCACAAACATATATGTTCTTATACCACTACAGTGGCAATCTCAGATACTTGCAGGTAAAATGAAGTGTCTGGGGTAGTTAAAATCCTTAATGAGTGCAGGTTTTTCCCCTGGTCAGACAGGGAGAGTATGCCAAGCCTCACTGGCATACTCTAGTCCCAGGGCCAGGTACAGGTGTGACCCACGAAAGCTGTAAAAGAAAACCAGCTACTTGGCTGAGTAAATCTTCACCATCAGAACAGAGCTCAAATTGACAGGTTCCAGTTGATTTCCCTCCCCAATCCCCATTAATTACAAGCTCTTTTAATTACTACATGCATGCGTGGGGTGGAAACAACAAGATTTAATTACCAAGCTCCCACCAAGAGTGACCCAGCTTGGCCATTGCAGCAGGAGCTCTCACAAAATGCTGTTCAATGACACAGCAGTGTCATCCTGTGGCACTCAACCCAGGAAAGCAGCTGCTGGTGGAAGCAGAGAGATCTCCTTTCTGCCTGTTCCTCTTCCTGCTCAAGTAGGGGGTTGGTGCAGCTGGTCACCCCACAGCTGGAGTGCTGCTGATGGCAAGGAAAATCCTTGCAACTTTCCTGATGGGCAATGTCCATATTGATTCTCTCTCCCCCATTTCTCAGACTTCTCTTCTTCTAACTCCCCAAAAGGTGGGTAGAAAGTTCAAGTGTTCCAGGAGTCTGCTTTTCCCCTCCTGAAACACACCCGTGGCTGGTGTCTAAAGTGGACTTGGGCAAGACCAGAGACCCTGATGGGAGCTCAGCACCCTGGAAGCAGTTATACCTGGGAGGGAGGCAGACAGGACCCACACGTCCCCAGGCCCCAGGCATTTCACTATAGGAGATCATGCCCAGAGCCCTGAAGAAGAATGAATAGCCCTGGTGGGTCCAGCTGCCCTGACTCAAAACAACCTAAAAGGGTTAAATAGTGGAGGAGAGGGACCATCCAAGACCACAGCAAACACAGCAAGGCACGTGAAAGAAAACAGAAACATTGCAAACAATTTTATTTTCACCTTCACAGCATGCACACGCACACCCCGCACCCTGCAAGAACAGCCAGCAGTAACAACCTCCCAACAAAAGGCAGGAATAGGATGGATTGAAACAGGGGCCCAACACTGCTCAGCCCCTCTGAACAGTGCCTGCGTCCAGCTGCAGTTGTGTTGAGAAAACCTTGCTCTGCAAGGGTTCAAAGTGAGCCTCAGGTAGCAGTTTTATGGGTCTCAAACTGCAGCGTGATAAACAGCATGTACAGAAGCCACCACAGTCTATCAGGAAGGATATTAAGACCTTCTGGTAAAGGAACTTCAGCAAACACTTAGTCAGCCTGAATTTACGATCTGATCCTTCAGTTCTTGGCTCCAGAAGTGACTTACCCTTGGCTCCTTCATACAAGCTGTGCTCGTTCCTGAGTTTGGCTTCTGGAAAACACAGGAACTTAGCTGAGCACGAGCTCAAAACTCTCACTTGCTGTTTTACTTAGCTGTTTTCTATTAATTCTTTCTTGAAAAAAGAAAAAAAAAGTTAGCTTCCTGCATGAGCAAGGAGAAGAACCAGCAATAAAGGCTGATAAAAGAATAATTTAGAGCTGTGAACTCAAATCAATAAATAAATTGGAGATCTGTTCGGTCACCACCTCCCAGAGCTGAGGAGAATTAAAAACCAATTAAAAACTACACATCTGCCTCCAAATCAGTCAATTGGAAAGTGAAGGACAATTATAGGGCAATGATTGTCAAGAGAAAGTGGATCTTCCTGGACCACCTTTTATGGCTGATCATATAGCAATTAACTTACAAATAAAGTAACCCAAAATCACTACATTATAAACCAGTGAGCAACAGACTCTTATTGATCAGCTCAGCACAGTTTGCATTTGATTTATGAAACCGTGCCTCAGGTTGCCAAGAACAGAGCTGCTCCTTAATTAATAATAATGAGCACCAGCTCAGAAGCCTCACACTCACCTGACCCCAAAGGGGCACCAGCTGAAGCAGGAATCTCAGCGGGCAACTTTCATCCAGCCAGAAGCAGAAGCACAGAGATTAGTAAGAGACAGTGTTTACAAAAGATGCATTAATGATCTTTGATGTTCTTTCATAATGTCTCTAGCACTGCCAAAAATAACATCTTTTTGGGCTTTAGCAAAGCCCCACAGCTCGTGACCCTGCCCGAAAGTGGCTGCATCCCTAATTTTCACAGCCACAACTTGCTAATAAGCTATCAGAGAGCAGTGAGCAAGCTCATTGTACCTGAGAAATAAAATGCATTTGTTTTTCTGTGGCAGAACCTTCTGGAAAGGAGGGAAAAACTGAGGCCATTCATGACTCATTAACATGATGCAAAAGCAATTACACACAAATACAGACAGAAAGTCCACTGAATGCTCACATTAGACAGGAATCATTCCACTTTGGTTTAGGACACCCAGCATCAGCTGCTTGCATAGAGCAGATCACTTGCTTGCAGAATTAAATCCACTAAAGCACAACTGGTGACCCCAGGTCAGAATTTTGTCCCCAGCTTCATCCTCAGGAATATACCAGCTAAACTCCAAATCTACCACCGAGACTGACATTCAGCAATCTGCTTGGCTCAAAGTGCTGGCACCCAAAGAGGGAAAAGGAGCATCTTATAGTCAGGGCACTTATGTCAGTGAGCTCCTTGAGAGCCCATAAAGAGCTGTTCAGCTGGCAGTGAAACAAATGGAAATGTCACCTGAATGACCGATGTTGTGCAAAGTAAACGGAGACTGAACCGGCTTCCATGGAGCACTGAGGCACCAAGACAAGAAAAGGTAAACCATTTCCTTTTTTAAAACGGAGCAACTATTTTCCTCAATCCCCCTATTTAGAGGGAAAAAGTAGCAGCCCTTTCAAAGTGCCAAGAAACCCTCTGTACCTTTGAAACCCCTCATGAATCACGCCCACATACAGTAACACATATCACTAATCTTTTCCATAAATCTGGTCCAACACCAGGTGCTCCAGCTGCAACCTTTTGGCTAAAAACCTCTGCACAGAGCACCATGCACCTCAAGACCACAGGGCTATGTGATGCTACAGCATCTCTTCCAGAAACTCCCCCAGCAGCTGCTTATTCACTGGTTATTCACAGCCTTTTCTGCAGCACAGGGAGTTGCCCCCACTCTCCCATGCACCATGAGAATCCTGGCTCCTGCCCCTGGGAGTGCCCTGTGTCACACATGTGAAATGGCCAAAGACAAGGGAGTTAGGGCCTGTCACCCACCTCTATGATGCTACCAATGGTAATTCCCCTTCCAGAAACCTCCAGAGATGTGGATCTTTGCACCAGAACAGTGCTGCCTTGACCTGGCTGCAATGTGCAGTTCCTTCCTAGTCTAACATACTCCTGGGGATCACAGAAATCTCAGGACTTTGCCTTCAGCAAAGCCATAGCCTCTGCAAAGCATCAGCCCCAGATCACAAAACATGCCAGAGAAGCACAAAATTAAGAGACACCCTGAGCTGAGGGAGTGGGTTTCTTTAATCCCTGGCACTGGTACTGCTGGCCACATTGAGCATCACGAGATCCATCAGGTCAGTCATGACAGGTGGTCACTGTGATCACCAGAGGGCCAAGGCACCAGTGTGCATCCAACCTGAACTTTACAACCGCTGAACAGGCAAGTAGAAAAGTCTGCAGGACATCCAACCCTGGGCAAATGGCCAGAGATTTCCATGTACCTTCCATCATGACAGGAAGGCACGTTAGCGTTGTGCAGGTAAAAACCCAAACAAAACAACAAAAGAACCCAAGGAACTCCCAAAAAAATCAACCACAAAGACCAGGCCACAATAAATGGTCCATCCTGGGAAATGGTCTGTTTGAGCCATGGCCATTAGCTTCCAAAATAAAAGAAAAGGAGAAGGCACAGCTCTGCAAAGAGCTGTCAGCAGCTGGGCCAGCTGCTCTGGGAGTCAGGGCTGTGCATTTCCATCAGATCTCACTCAGGTGCCCAGCCATGGCAGCAGGCTCAGCTGCAGCCAGTCAGAACACAGCAAGTGCCAAAGGTGTGCTGAGAGGTCAGGCACATTTTAATGGAGCAAATTAAAGGAAGAAAACAGAGGTGGAATCCTTATTGAAGCTGCAGCTTCAAAGAGACTTATAAATAGCTGACTTAAGATGAATTCAGACAGTGTGTGCTTTGTTTTTCCACAAAACCACCCAAACCCCAAAGCTGAGAATTCATTATTCCCACACCTTTGATAGCACAGAGGCTGACAACAGGGCTTTGGACAGCAAGGAAACGTGTCTGAGGAGCAGACTCAGGACATTCCCTTGGTTCCACAAGTTAGAGGTGAATTCCCTGTCATTCTGCACTCTGCTGTTGAAAGGTTTGTGTCCTCTGTAGCTAGGCAATGAAAAGACAAACTCAGCAATGCCCACGGCTCAGTATGGAAGAGGAACAAAGAAGTAGCTACCAATAATCAAATCACGAAGTGCAAAGACCAAATGTAATCTATGACTGACAGGAAAAGGCAGCCTTCTACACTGACATAAGGCAGCACCAGCTTCCTGCTCTTCAGACCAAAGTGGTAGGTACCAACAACTCACACTACAGCATCTGTGGAACATAGGAGAAAAAGCCATCACTACTTTAAAAAAATCCAACCAAAACCCAAAAAATACTCCCTCTGCTGGATTTAGTCTGAAAAAATGAATTATTCTACAGAATGGTACAAAGCACAATTGTCCTGAGAGATGACACAGATCCAGCAGCAGCATGTTTGCTGAGTACCATGTTGTATTTCCACAGAGCTAACAGTCAAGGTATAAAGCCCTGGTTGCTTACTGCTAAAATTAACATAAATTGTCATTTAAGAATGATTTGCTTGCTATCAGTTAAAATAAGGATTCCATCTGAGAAGAGAGACCAGGAAAAATTTTCTGAATAAACACTATAAAGGAAAAATTGTGTGTGAACCTAGGTACAGGCTAATGTGGACTCAGTTTACCTGAAGGGTCAGAGGGACGTTTTTAAACAGTTGCATTTTAGGGGTTATTAAGAATCTTTTCCTTGGGTACTGGAACAGAACTGCTAGAAAAATAGAAAAGGTTGATTCCAGGGTTTCACAGAGCTACAAGTCAAAGAAAGAAGAGACTCCCAATGTAAAGCCCCAGGTCTAATACATCACTAATTTAATTCCCTGAAAAATTGCTTGCTTACATCTATCTTAATTCAGGGCAGTCGTGTAATTTTAAGTTCTTCTAACCTTAGTTAATACTTGCCCTACTTATAGAAATCTTATCTTTAAATTAAATCTGATCACAACAGGCCTCATGTTTCATAGGAATAAAATCTGAATAAAGTTTTGACCCCAAGCACAAGTGATGACTTCTGTTGCTGAAAGTCTGAGGAGGAAGTGTTACCTACTGGAAACGAAATTCAAGGAACCCTATGAGCAAATAATTATTTCTTTTTAAAGACATAACAGAAGTATGCTCGAGAAATCAGGCTCATTTAAAACACAATGAAAACAGGACCCAATAGTGAGACTGATTTCTGTTTATCTCACCTGTGTTATGTAGAGGAAAGTTTACACACGATTAAACAGGGAAGTAAATACACAGAGGTTCTCCTTGAGTAATTTTCCAACAGTGACCACCAGCACAACAAATTGTGTTGGTGTAGTGAAATGATCACTTCTTCCCAGCAGGATTTGCGCTGCAGGGTTTGTGCACTGAAAGAGCAGTCAAAGATTACTACAAGGGCTTGGAGTTGCCATCACATTTGAGCGTTTAGTCTTTATCTCCCATCTCCCTTGTGGATTTCCCACGCGAGCAGTCAGTGAGCTGAATGATAAATACAGCCAGCTGGAACAAGACAAGCCTGTCACAGAGACCAAGCAGGGAACACAACGAATTTATTCCAGTTCAAATTACACAGATTCTTCAGCTGAGGCTTCCAATGTCCGTTTTACCTCCTCCACCTCCTAACAGTTGATTGCTTCTTGCCACTGAGCAGCGTTGCTCCTGCTCGCTGAAAACAGTAAATCAGTAGTGCTTAGTTTGGGGCTGGCCCACCAGAGCAAGGACAGGGTGAGGAGACGCCTGCTGTGCGCTCGTCACATCGCCAGAGCCCCACCTATGCCTGGGAAGGCGTGTGACACACGGGACGGGAGCCGGCAGCGCCGGCTGCTTGCGTTGCACTGCCCTCTGCTGTCACAGCAGCCTGCGCCGACACCGCGGCAGCAGCGGAACTGATGGAAACACCGATTCCCTCTGAGCCCACCTGAGGAGAAAGGGAATAGACCGAAGTATTTCTCCACGGGATTTTTCCCACACAAAGCGTTTCATCTTGCTCGCTCTTATTCACCTGCCTGCTATGAATTTACAATTAAAGTAGTAATCCTGATTCTTGTCCTTTTCTGTCAGTAGAGCTTCAAGTGCTTGACCAAGAAGATGTACACTATCAGATTTTGGGTTTTATCCTTCAGACACTGACTAAAACATGTTTGCTAAGGCCTGGGCAATTGGCACTGAGCTTAGAGCACTTAGCACAACACAGAGACCCACGCTCCTACTCCCAGTAACTGCTGAAAGGCCCTTCTGTAACATTTATCATGTAGCCATTAGTGTATCCTTAACACCCCTCCTCAAATTTGCTACTTTGTTCCTGCATTAGCACATTCCAGGATGGGACACCAGAAAACATATAAAACAAATGACGCAGTGTTCTTCTGTGTCAGCAATATAAGGAGTGTAATACAGCCCTGTGAAGTAACATCCATGACCCTTTTTTTCCTTTACAATAAACAAATTTTTATGAACTCAGACAGTATTACATGACAGATTAATTACTTGCAAAGATAATCCCTTGAGAAAATGAGCACCCTCAAAGCAGCTCAAACAAGTGTCATTGGAAGCACATTTTAAAGGAAATACGCATTTTTCATGCTTAAATAAAAACTCCCAACACACAGTATTTTTTCAGTGCCCTGCATGTCCCAGAAATGCCACACACAGAGCTTTTCACAGCTGTTAACATAATGCCCACACACAGACCTTAACTAATTCCTTTGAAGTCGGGAATCGAATGCCGGGATAAAACGCACAGGAGCATGATTAGCACAGAGCTTGTGCATCATTAGGCTTCCCTGCACGGGACTACCAAATCCGCAACAGCTTATCAGCATATGGTTTGAACATCAGACTTTCTAGAAACATAAGCTCAGATCCTGGCAGATCAGCTCAGCCTGACAACCTTCTGCTGTCTCTTGCAGCAGTAACTGCTTCCCTACTCCTGCCTGATCCAGCATGGCACACGAGGGGCTGTCCCCAGTGACTGGGGGCTGCTGCCTTGCTGCTGGGGGACAGGAAAACACAGCAACAACCCACAGAAACTACCCAGAAGAGAGTTATAAACCAGGGCTGAGCCCAGGGCTGCCTGTAGCAGTCTCAGTGACGCACAGCCACTTGGCCAAAGGTGAGTGGAATCAAAAAGGAAGGATCCCACAAACTCACAACTGTTTGTATAAACATGATGAACACCTTAGGGATCCTCCTGGAAGATGAGGCCACAGGTTCCTACCACCCCATGAGACTGCCAGTGAGCTCTTTGGGACAGAGATTTCCATGAGGACTTTCTTACAGAGCTTCAGAGAACTCACTCACTGTGCCACATGTAACTCACACAGAGAAACCATTCCTTCTCATTTACATTTCATGAATTCCTGTAAATAACTGCCACGGAACCCTTGTAAGATAGAAATTCACTGGATCTAATAAAAGAGTCTCAAAAGGGTCCACAAAACTGGCATGCAAGGAATTACTTATAAAAAATTCTTAAGGACTCCTGAGCAGGCAAATGCAGGAAGATTATTATAGTGTTCAAGAAAACAAGGGAGGATTCATTTCCTCAGGGAATTTTTTTCATGCTGTCAGCACAGAATCTTGCAAGCCTTGACTTTGCTAACACTGGTACTATTCTTATTTTATTTATGAGGAAACTAAGGCAGAGAGATTAAAGGTAGCGTGGGATAATTAGTACAGTAAACTGAGTAGCAATTAAAACGGAATTGTGGGAATAGCTGGACTTTTGTATTACTAAGCACTGAAATCTTTCACACCAAATGATCCAAGTCTTTAAATGCTCATAGGTTTTATATGCATATGCTTCTGATACAGCTCAATTAGTATATTTACCACCCCTAGACTGACAACTGTGTACATGAAGGGTGCTCTGATGATCATGAGGAAACGAGGGCTGCTTTTCAAGGGTACCTTTTAAGCCTAGCACCCAAAATAATGATGTTATCAGGTCTCTTCCAAATAAAATCTAAATAATTGTTTTGATTGGAGAGGTGCTGAGAACAACATATTGTCAGAATGTGAAGCTTCACTGAAATCTAAATGCTTCTCCCAAATTGCTGCATTTCTATGGAATTTTCTGAAAAAAACCAAACCAAAACAAACCCAAGTGAAGAAATGCTAGAATGTCCCATGTCTACAACTGGTTTTAAATGCCTCTCATCTTGGACTACTTCAGGAACTTGCACTGTAAAAGGCTTTAAAAGCCAACCTGTGTCATGAAACGCTTTTGACAACTGAAAGGATTCTCAGAGGCTGTGATGGAGAGAAGCATTTTAAACAGCTCAGAAGTTTTCAGATTGTGCTCTGCTTTGGAATAACCGACTTAAAAATCCTTCTTAAAACAGTTTCTGGTCAATTACTTCTGCCTTCAGCATCTTAACTAAGAACTCATACTGTATTTTCAGTGAGGACTCGAAGCAAGTATGTAGGGCACCCCACGTATTGTACGAGACCTGAGGGCTCTTATTGCTTGTGGCTTCAGAGCAAACTCCTGGAAATCACAACAGAAACCCACCCTTTTAGTTTTCAGATTGACCAATTAGCACTAAATATCTGAGTAACTAATTTTTAGAGCTGGAGCATTTATGTTTAGTGCCTTCTGCTACAAGCCAATTCTTGTTTGAAAGAGCAGCTAATACAACCCAGGGCAAGCAGCAACTGCACAAATCCAGTTGGTGTTACGAATACTGCAATATTACCTTGCCTTGTGGTTTGGCTGTCTGCAATCGTGCTTATAAAACCCCCAGACATTTCTGTCAAAGGGAAGGTGCCAGGGGTGTTGATTCTGGGTTGCAAAGGAAGGGAAATGGCTGAAATCTCTCACCCTCTCTCACTTTCTCCCCACATGTAACATTCTGCCCAACAGCAATACAGCAGCTCTGCTCAGGGCTCAGCAGACCACTGCTCTGAGTTTGGACAGCAGGAGATTGCTCACCACTGCCAGGAAGCCTTTGCCTCGGGATGAGGAAGACAGGGAAGCTGTCTATCACAGCTTTCAGGGACACTATTTCCATAGTCATCAGCTGCACCGTGCCATCAGCTGTTTCACATGTGATGATCACATTGATAAGGATTAGACACCACGGTAATATAATCTGGTCCACCAAGAAACAAAGAGCACACTTACCCAGGAGAACAACGAGGCAGGAGGATTCACTCACACCATCTTCCTTCCTTCTTGGGCCTCAGTTAGGGAGGTACCTAAAACATGTGTTTGAGCTTGAAAACCCTATGCAGGAGTTCTTTCCATACCCAAAACTCATGAAAATTTTCAAAGGCCATCTTGAAGCTCAAAGTAAAACATTAGGTTAAAGGTTACAAGTGTCTGCCTACAGTATTTTTAAAATGCTCTTACTTCAAACTACAGGATTCTCCTCCTTTTTTGATCATAGTTTCAAACTTGAGCTTCCATCTACTGAAGTAGGTCAGATTAATTAATGGAGCAGATTTCCTTTCATCCCAAGAACAGCTAACCATTCAAACCATGGGCAAAATACTGACAATACAATTAGGACTTACATATTTGTATTGTTGTATGTTGACATATTGTATTCATTTGGACTTCTGTGGGGAAATAATCCTCTCAAAGTATCTTACAATAATGATTTTAACTAGTTAATTACAAAAGAGAAACAATACTCTTCTAAACTGCACTACAGGTGCCATAACATACCTTTAAGAACCAGCCATGTCAGTCCATGTTTATCTGCAACCAACACATTAAAATGTTTAGCTTTTCCATGTATTTTTCCCCTCCTTTTCTTTTTTCCTTTAATAACAGTCCCAGGCTAAAAGCCTGACATTTCTGTTGGAAAAAGACAGTTCCAAGAAAAAAATCCACTGTAAGCATAAGCCTTGTCTCCCTGTCCCCCCAGATTTTCTCTCTATAGTTCTGTCTACATTTTGCACAATGTCTTAAAAAAACATGCAAGTGAATAGTCAAGAGAAAGGGATACTTATTAGAATTATGACTTTTATTTTTATTCACTAGAGCAACATTGAGGAAAGAATTTTTACATACAGGTTTTTTAATCAACTTTACAAGCAAATTCCGATATACAGTATTTACTCTGGCCTGGGTTAAAAAACCAAAAACAACAAAGCAGATAGTAAGGGTACCTCTTGTTTTAGCTAGTACTGAATTAAGATTTTGTTACACAGGAATTATATTGGTTTTATGGTGGTGCTTTTACAATTAAGTAGGCAGTGAGCAGCTTTACCACAACAGTGACTGAATTTCCTTGACAGCACAGTTGTAAGATGACTATACTGAGTCCTACCACCAGGGTCACATTAAATCCACTCTGCTCAGAAAAAGCCTCTGTAACGAGATAAGGAACAGCTACAGAAGCCCAATTCAAGAACTGATTTCCATTTGTACGGCAAGAAAATGTCCATATTAAGAGGATTATGTGCTGTGCAAAACCAGAAATACTGCCCCCCCCAACATGCAACCTACCCCAGTATGACACTTTAGAATGTGCATATGGCTGTGACATGCAACCAAAGGAAATCACGCAAATGGTATTCAGTTTCAGGCATCGTTACAACAAATCAGCATTTAGATCAAGGATGAAATGAACTGGACTGACCTATGATGCAGTCTAGTTGCTATGTCTACTCTCACTGCTACAAGATGGAAAGTTGAGGAACCCTTTTTTTTTTTTTTTTTGGAACTATATCAAAATTGTGTCGTTTTGGATTTTCAGGGCCTTCGTAATTATTTCAAGAAAGTCTGAGAGATAATATTGCACTTCTTTTCTCAAAACCATATTCTGGGACCATTATTCTTTAAGAGCTATGCTAGTCCTAGGGAAATCTTGCCACTGGCTTTGATTGGCAGTAGGAAGTGCTAGCTTCAGGGAAGGGGAAGGTAATAATGATCTGGCTGCATCATCAGTGTTAGAATTCCACGGTTAAATTAAAGTCATTGCACAACAAAAACTCAGTACACTATATGAATACTTTTAAACATGCTAGAGTGCATATCGATTCTGTGAAAGTGATGTGAAAATACCTTGGAAACAGCAACACTACCGGGGAAATTTGTTTCAAACAAAAGCCACACACAGCAGGAGGCATCTAGATTATTTTAGGCACAACTCCAAGCAATAAAGCTCATTTAAAGTGCAATTCTGTTCTTCTCTTTTGTGTTTATTCACTTGTTAAAATGCGTAATTGCCTCTGTACACACATACTAAACAGTAGTTTAATACTTTTGTGAATATTGCACAAAAGAATGAGAAATCAGAAACAAAAAAAATGGCAATAAACCAGTTTTATAAACCTAAAAAAAACCCCTGAAGATATCAAATACTTAAATGTATGCATTTTGGATAATCTGCACCAGTACTGATGATATATCCGCACCTTCCATAAGGTAGATATGTTACCTGAAAATACTTACTTAATCCCATTTGACAAGCACTCTCAGTGCCCTCTCATCCATCACTCCCCAAACCTCATCTTTCATGGAGGTGAAGCTTCAACCCTCACTTCACCACTTCTCTCCCAGCTGCCCATCTCCTGACAGGCTTTGCCCGTACTCTGGACTTACTATACGTGCAACAGAGCCTTCCCTGGAAAAGTCTGAAGAGCCCAAACATGCAGGTGTCTTAGAGGGATGGGAGGTTAGCAGCTGAACACAAACACAAGCCAGGCTAGCATCTGTCTCATCCATGCTCAAATCCTGCTGGCTCCAGCTCAGTGTCTCACTAATCTGTCAGAACAAAATGGGGAAATGCTATAAAAAAGGACTAGAATCTACTTATGTTCCTTTAATACATATATACACGCCCATATAAATATAACTTTTTTCTTCTGAAAAAAAAAAAATTAGAAACTGTCTTTTTAACAAAAATCTTGATCATCTTGATTTTCTTTGCTTAATTTGCTTTGATCATCTCCTTAATTTTCAGTAAAGGTGCAGATAGATATCTATACTTTTAAATGTAAACATAAAAATTGAAACATCACTAAATCAGGCTGCCGATACCTCCAGAATAAGAAGCAGAAGATGATGAATCTCTGTCAATAACATTAGGTGAAAATCGTATTTTTACACAAAATCATATACAACTAACAATAAAATCAGCTTCTCTTCAAGGAAAGTAAACTTAAAAAACACACCTTCCATAGAAATCTACATGGACCGGAAAATGAACCAGGAATCTGATCATTCCCTCAGCAGTCTTTAAACTCCTGAGAAACACAGTTAGCTGCCAGGAGCTAGTTTTGGGGAATATAAAAAGTCAGTTTTATTTTCTTATTTAAAGCAAATACGTACACTAAATGCCACCTAATCCAATGGTTTTCAAGGAAATAAATTATTCCCGGAGCATAATTGTTACTGCAATCTCAAGTTATGGTTTCTGATCCTATACCAACTATAACAATTAACATTATTTGTCTTGTTATGTCTTGCTTTCATTGTCATCGCCTCAGTTCACAGAAAGTCCTGCAGGTCCCTTATTTCAGACTGATATAAGTAGTTCTGAAAAAGAATCTCCCCCTACCCATTTTTCCCCCCCCAAGCTTTTAATTTTTCCACTTCATCGTCAGTTAAATAAAATTACAGTGTGAGAAATTGAAAGCAATTCTCGAATATCAACTATGTACTGAAAACTCAGGTGAGACGACTATTTTTTCCTTCACCCAACTGAGGCATCCATCAGGATACCCCCAGTTAAAGGGCTTATATTATAGAAGCTGAATATTGAATTCATTTATGAAATGTCTACACCTACTCACTTTAATTCTCTCAAAGAAAATAACGCAATATGTCAATGTCCTACAGCCAGAGCCTAGAACAAACTAACACTGTGTTGCATTTTACTGACATTATGTGCTCTTCAGGAACAGATTTTGAGCCAATTTCTTGCAGCAACCTTCTGCTGCTGATTTTAAAACCAACTCTAGAACAGGAGAAAAAAAAACCCCAACCAGTAACAGCCAAGAGAGTCATGGGAAAGAAGGCAAGAACTGGAGATGGGATATAACATCAAATTTCTGGAAAGCTTCACTGGATATGCGCACATGTAACTCGCATCATTTGTGTCATGGTCCCAGAGTGCACCAAGACTACTTTCAGAAAAAAATACTTCTCCTAAAGAGCACAAAAATATTGATTTTTTTTTTTAATTTCCCCAAAAAGCTCCTTACCAGTTATCATGCACTTCTTTAGAAATCACCAAAAAAAAAAAGAAATAATAATAAAAGGAAAAGGGGAAAAAAAAAAAGGAAAAAAAAATTTACAAAAAACCCCCATAACCAAAATAACACATCTCTGAAAAACTCTTAAGAGTACCAGCTCTGGATTAGGACATAATAGGATTGCTCAAAGCAAATAAGTGGGGTTAATTTTTTTCCTTTTTTAAAAAATAGTTGTATTTTTAATATAAGTTTTATTCTGTAAAATAGTTTCAAATTCTTACACATATGGCAAAGTTTGTGCAAAATTTCAAGTCAGGTACTTCAGAGCCTTTCAATATTAAACAGAAATCAATAAATACAAGCAGAACAATAAAAGTTAAAAATATTAATTAAAACGCATGTTGTGCAACCTCAACATAGGTGTTCTGGACCCCTTATTCCCAGAGGCTCCCTACTTACCAGTTCCTAAGAGCCTGCATTGGAAGGTTTGGACAAACATCCTTAGCACTGCATTTCAAGAACCTACCCAGTAATGTGTCTATTCAAGACAATAAAAACATACCACAATCGTTTAACAAACGATGATGTTTAAGCGAGAAGATTCGTTTCACCCTGTGAAATCTGCCTAATGGCTGTGAACAGTGAAAACGGGATAAATAAAGAACAGAGCAACTTCAGATTACAGCAAAACAAAACAACACAACCCACCCAACCCATCAGATTAAATAACATTAAATATGTCAGTCTTGAGAGAAAGATAAATACAAGGATTTTTGCATAGGCCTCTGGAATACAGAGTCAGGATTATGGCCAATAAAACATCTGCTAGTCAGTCTAACTTTCTACCACTCTGACCTAACGAGTACTCAGAACCAAGAAGTTAAACAGAACAGCAATTTCATTGTCTAGTAACTCAAACAGAGGTAAGAAATAATTTCTGCCATCCTGAAATAAATAGTGCAGCATTCTGGCATTTGTGGTCACCACAGACTTCAGTATTTGCTTAACGACTAAGATTGCAATACCATCTTTATTACAGACCAACCATAAAATAAAGCACTCTCAAGAGAAAATGCACAGCTCGTAACATCAGCCTCAGAACACGGCAGGATGGAGAACGCAAACCCTAAAAGCAGATGCAATTTTGAACAGTGACTCAGGATTTGCAGGCTGCAGGTACAGCAGGCTCCAAGGCAGTCACAACACAGGAAGTGGTTTATGGCGTGGCAGCATGCGGTGAGATGTGGGTACGTCCTCAGTGTGTCTTTGGTTTCGGGAGGCGGGAATGCCGACCGGAGGGCACGCTGTCCCCGGACTGCAAACCAGCGGGGTGTGTTTGCACGTTTTCCTTTCTCTGGACCGGTGGCCTTGGGATGTTAGACTTCAGGGAGGTGTTCTGAGGCTCTGGAGGTACTGGTGTGGACTTCTGACTGCTCACTTGCTTGGATTTAACAAAGGACATAGTTGGTTGGCGAAGTTTTGACACTTTCTGGATCTGTTTACTCTTTAGGTTATCCTGGCCAGATGTTGGCTGTGTCTGAGTCGAACTACTCAGTGGTAGAAGCTCACGTTCCTTGGAAGCAGCGGAGTGATCTGCAGATCGTACGAGAACGGCCATGGTAGGAGGCACTAAAGCAGTTGGGGGTTTCGCGATTCTCGAAGTCTTTGGCTGAGAAGCCTGGTTTGTGAATGAGGGTTGACCTGTCACAGATAATCCAGTCTGCACCTCTGGAGCATCAGCTCGTGTAGAGGTCTGAAAGGGGGAACGAGGTGGCAATGTACCTTTCTTATTACCAGCCACCTCTCCAGGGCCTTCAGTGTTTTTGTTTTTCAAATTGTCCAAATATGATGCATTGTCATCTTTTGTGTTTAACTGTATGCTCATTAAAGAGTTTACGTCATTCAGGCTATTTGGGAGAGAGACATTTGCAGCATTTGGATTCTGATGATTTCTACTGTCATGCAGATCTGGTTTAGGATATTCACTGTGGGCCTCGATATGTGGAGTTTTTATTAGTTTTCCCTGGGCGAGGTCTGTGGAATTGGGAAGGCTGCTGGAAGGCTGTAGTACTTGAGGCTGTTGAAGAGAGAATAATACGAGAATATATTAGGCAGAGAAGACACGAGATGCGCTCTGAATCCAACGTGCGCTGACTGGATGCTTGATAAGGGCTGTATATCTGGGTTTTTAAATCAAAACTTTGACTGTGGCAAAACAGGATGGGTCATGGTACGCGCACAAATGGAACTCGTAACTGAAGTGGAAAAAAATATACCAGCACTGAAATAAACAACAACATACAGACAAAAAAGAAACCGAACGGCTTAAAAAAGAAACATGAAGAAGGCATGGTTGATGGTTTCACCCAGATCTGCAGGACAGCGCAAGAATTAACCTTGGTGCAGATCAATCCTAATGAAATGCTTAACCCAACGCAACAGCTGTGTCCAGCTTGTCATTCCTACTCACTGCATACTGACCTCAACCATCCCAACCTTTTCCTGCACAGGCAGGAAAGGAGTTTGGTGGACCACATCCATTTACAGGGCGTTTCCTTGCCTTACTGAGGCCACAAAATCTGATGGAAGTATGTGGTAATCAGGCTACTGACTAAGCTTAGGTAACTTTTCTATCCTGAACTGATTTTAAATGACCTGATAAAGAAGCAGAGTACATGTGAAACTAGAGATCACACACTACTACACTGATAACCATGGGATAAAGATAACTGTAGCAGATTTTACATTTTATCAGAAGATACAATCTAATCAGACACACGCCAGACAAGAGAATTGCCAGTACCTCTCCTGGGTAATTTCTATTCTCTTTGCCCTGTAAAGAGACTTAAAAGATTAATGGTGTACTAGTTTCACAACACATCCTAGACCTGCAACTTGGATACAGATTTTGGAAGCATTATTAAAATTTCTGCAATTTGTGGCAAAATCTAATACAACTTAAACTACAGTTTTAGCAGGCCTGGATGATTTTTCTCATTTTTTTTACAAAGGAAGGGAACTAAACTACTACAAACCAGTCATCACTCAACTACCTGGATTCTTACCAGTTGACAGGTTGCATGTACACAGTAAACAGGTTTTTTCTGTTTACTAGTGAAATAGAGTAAATAAAAAAGTAGCAATGTTTGTGTTTGGGAGGTTTGACTAAAAATGTCGTTTTAGTCACTCTCCTGAATTAGTCACAAGTTCTAAAGAGAAAACATATTATTTGTCTGGTCTTTTTAGCTCTTCTTTGAGTCAGCAGGAAGAATGCAATGATAGCTGTGCATGCCAGATTCCTGTTACACTTTTAGGGCCATAGCCCACCTCAGGATTCTTTAGGTTTTTCATCTTTTCCCACGCAGCATTACTACTGAAAACTGAATCCTCAAAATTCCTCATCAAGAAAAAATTTAATGGTTAATGAGAAGAAAATCAAGGTTTCTCAATCTATTTTTTATTTATGAGCAGTTTTCCCTTTAGAATATAACAGTTCTACCTGTAAGAAAAGGCAAAATCTGGACAAATGACACCAGCTATCAGTGATAGATACGTAAGGCAAATATCCTGAGCAGTCTGAATATGATTGTTTTGGAAAGAGGGAAAAGATTTTAAAAAAAGGCAAAGAAGCCTCCAAAATGGTGTCAACTGAGCACCAAAATACTATTCCTTATGTGACCCAAAACTAGCTTAACTTTGTGAATCCTTCTTAATCATACAATCCTACAGGAAGGAAATGCTAAACACAAGGAATAATTCAATATACTGAGAGAGTTACAGCTTAAAGAAAATTAGTCCTCCAGGTATTTTTTCCACTTTCCAGTGTTTATGTATGGGTTATAGAAGTTATTATCCTTCCAGTCTAGGAGCTGACAGGCAGATATTAGCCAAAATGATTTACTCATTTGAGATCTCAGCTGCAAAACCAAAACTGCTAATAATGAATGCAGAAACCAAAGCATTATGTACCTGATTCCCATGCAAATACTACAACAAATAAATCATATTTTCTAATCCTACTTAAAGGAAAAAAACTAAAACATTTATAGTACACAATATAGTGTCAAATGTGGAAAAATAATTGTCAGAAAACTTTTCACCCTTGGCTAGGAAGCATTTTTAAATGCCAGTCTTTGAAAACACAGATAAATATCTAATCTGATCAATAAAAATTCTAACTTAGTATCAAATAATTCTAGCTATACTAAACAACAAAATTTAAAAACTGGTAAGTTACAGAAGAAACTAAATTTGTGTGGAAAGTTGAGTTAAACACAAACATATCTGAAATACAACAAAGCCATCAAGGTTTCAATAGAGCTATTTTGAATTCTTCTGACAAAGACTAGGTAGTAAGTGAGCTTTTCATTTTGGGCCATTTTGCATTTTGTATCCAAAAATAGCCAAATACATGTTTTCCTCGTTATCCTTCATAATCTTAAAAGGTCTAAGCAGCTTATTACCCAGAAAGTTAGCAACTTTAAGGCACAAAATGGCTACATACTCAGAATTATGAGGACACTAAAGCTCTGGTATCATCTTTGCCCAGTTGTTTTAAATATTGTACTGCTTTCTAATTTTCTGTTTCTACTGAAGGTCTGTCCAATTATCCAAACTACAGACTTTAATCTCATCAAATTGCTACATGCATTAACATTCAAGATGACACTGAAAGCAGCAAAATGCCACTTGCAAAATATGCAAGTAACAGTTCACAAGGTATCTAACACTGACAACTGAATTATTGTCTCCCACATCTCGTATCTTTGCCTTAAATACAAGTTTGCATTTTACAAAGGAAGTCTTCGAAATTCTGACCATATTACAGGCAAAAACAATGAGCCAGCTGAAGAACTGAAGTACTTGTGAATTCCATCACATGAAGGAGGAGAAATAGATAAAGAAGCCTTCTGCTTTCCAGGCATAGTATTTTATTTCACGCAAGTCCTTGATAAAAAAAGATGAAAAAAGGGTTTCATCTACATTGTTTTGGGTGCACTTCTGGAAATATTTCTGGGGTGGGACAGAACGTGACTTGGTACACACTGCTATCCTACCCAGACTTCTATCTATGTCCCATAAAGAAACATGGTAGACAAACTCCTGCACTCCTTTGGGATGCTCCTGAAACGCAAAGTTGGACTCAAACCTTTCAAGTACAATGTAACTGAAGACAATTAGTTCTCCTCAAACTGGAAGTACATCAAAGTGCTCTGTGCACATGCTCCTTTCTGCACAAAAGAAACAGATTTTTCTGTACTGGCAAGAGCTTCAAACCCTTCCAAGTATTGATGCACTAATCAAAATAATTCACTCCCTACCTCATTAGCTTAAGAGATTTTTCTATTATTTCTCTCAATTAACACTGGCTGTTACATCACCCAGAGAGAGAAGACATCCACGACAAGGATTACCACTACTGCACAGTTATCCAACTACTGAGATTGTATTAGCTTTGTGCTGGAAAACTGAAACATCATGTTGTACTGTTAAACAAGTTAACTGCTGAAGAAGTTAAAAATGTGGTCATGACAGTGATACTGATTCAAAATCATTAGCTGAAAATCCCCTTCAGTTTTGCTTTGGTTATCTCAATCCCCATCTGGATTCCCTATACAATACCTCTGCAGAATGAAATAAAGGCATTTTCTCCCTACAGTATCTTGAGGAAGGAGGGAAGCGATGCAATGGAAAATCCGAGAACTGCATGCACATCTCCCACAGACATGCATCATGCATAGGGCAAAGAAAAAACCCAACAGTGAAAATGCGTGAGGGGGAGACAGGAATAAATCTGAAGTTGTACTGTACCACGCTTTATCACAGA
Organism: Machaerirhynchus nigripectus; assembly: GCA_013397975.1. NCBI lineage: Eukaryota > Metazoa > Chordata > Aves > Passeriformes > Dicruridae > Machaerirhynchus > Machaerirhynchus nigripectus. The sequence goes on along the minus strand of VZRQ01002909.1, from coordinate 1,289,056 downwards.
AGTAATGGACTAACTTCTCAACTCCTTGCCAATGGCATAATGGAAAGCAGAGACAAGAAAAAGACAAGGACAATGATGTCAGAGGACCAAGACAAAACAATGAGCAATTGCCAAGACAGAACTGCAACTTTTCACCATTTCAATTACAATTACCATGTCCCCCAGTGGTTTTTAATCCTCCTTCAAGAAACAAAGGTAGCAACAGTGTTTAAGTAATGCAGTACAAAAATATTTACAGCAAGACCTGCATGGAGCACTTTTGCTCTTATAACTTCAAGGTTTTTAGCAGTTAATCTCACACCCCAAATACTGCAACTAGGATTTGTGTGTATTACTACACCTGTATAAATCAAAAATCTTTGCATCCATGCTTATATACGTTCAATATCTACCCATGAAATGGTCATTAAAGGCACAGCACTCCATCCTGGGATCATGTTGCCCATATTTTTAATATCATCTTCCTAGCAACTCACTCACAAGGTGGAAGAGACAACTACCACAGGTTCTTTTTGGAAAGGGGTGGAAGGGAAAGGTCACAAACCCTGCTACATAATTCTTTCATTTCCTCATCAGTTGTGCCATCCCTCCTCTCACTGCCTTGGCACAGGATAAGCTGCCATTCCAAACCACGGCCTGTGCAGACACAGCCCTGCTGAAAGGCTGCACCAGACAGCTCTCATTTTCCACCTCTGGAAAACACCAACATTTCACACCTTAAATCTGTAGCATTTGCTAATACCTTCTTTTTGAACTTTATTTTTTTTTCCTTTCCCTTTGATCTAGCTGTATTATATCCATATTTCAACATTGAAATACAGGATTCTGCAGTATGGAGTATGACTTCAAATAATGACAAAAAACAACCCTAATTTTTTTAAACAACCATTCGCCACAGCCACGAGGCTAGTAAAATAATTGGTAATGTGGCACAGCATTCTTTTTTTTCTGCATAGTCTATATAGAAACCCCAACTTGGAAAATTTGATTTTCTCAAAGAAAAATTACTTCAAGTAATATATAACTACATCAAGGCAGGTATTTCATCCACAAATATAGATATATGTGCACTAAGCAGATAAGTATGACCACATACAAAATTATGTTTTGTTTGCAAACATAAATTTAGTTAGGTACAAGAGACATTTCTCTTGTAGTTGAATCTGCAACTACCCAAGTTGGGAGGAAAGGAGCCTTTATTAAAAGACTTTTCTTCATATAGCTAAACACTCATGGAACAAAAATAATTACATTAAAAAGACAGTAATTTAATGATTCCAGAATATTTTTAATAATTTGTCACAGAACTTCCCAGCTAATGCTCTGGAGCAACTTGGTTCTGCTACCACAAACACTCTGTACACCCTCCAAAGAAGCTGTATCGGTCAATAAAGCTTTGGAAACATTTCAGTGCTGAGCAACGTGCCTTTACTTACAAGAAAATGCATGCAAAAGCACAGCCTGGATCTGATTTATAGTCACTGTGCGTACAGTAGCTTTCTTCCTGGTGATAAACTGTGTGTCACCTGCTAGAATGGCTTAGATTATCTGTAATGCTTACATAGAAAAAGTCTAAATACTTTTTCTAGGACATGCACAGGAAGTGGAGATGTAACAACTGCAATGCTTGAATAACAAAGCAGTTTTGATCAACATTTCTGTGTGGAGAAGAACTTGGGGCAAGGAGCCTGGAGAAGGTGGTGTAATATTCTTGTATTACAACACAAGCTCATGATTGCTTCCTCACCAATGTGTATTCTAAATGTTTGTTTCTAGAGCTGCATCATTAAAGCTCCAGAACACAAATGGAAAAGGTTTTTATTGTATTGAACAAAGTTTGAGATGTCATCAAAATATATAGTATAACCAAAAGAAAAATAAATGACCATTACATAGGAGTTTAGTTCAAGACACGTGGGAATTACAGGAAAAAAACTATATGGTTTTCAATTCCTAAAATGACAAAATCGATGTACTGTTATCAAAGTGTTTATGAAATGCAAAGTGCTGAACTGTTTCCAAGGCTGGTGAAAAAACCATGAAACTAATAAATCTCTAAGTATTAAAAATTAATTGTCGTTAAAAGTGAAAAACATACATCCAGTGCTGAAGTGTGCTGCAGCGCAGTGATAAGCCTGCTGACATTGTGACTGGTGCTGAGGGAGAACCATAAACCTACACTGGTGTAATATTACCTAGCAGGGATGCATTTCCTGCTCTGTACAGCAAGAGGGAAATTATTTTTAGTTGTTTATACACTGTAATATGAACAGTTTACAGATTTATACCCTCATAATCTACAGTGCCTCTAAGTGATCTACGTATCCATCAGTTATCAACAGCACAGCGAAGAAACCTGCAGAATTCACAAGCAGAGATGGTATTTTAGGTTCAGGATCCAGAAGTTAGGAAAGAAGTGCTTGACTTCCAAGTCTATACAGAAAACACAACCAGACAAAACCTGAGACTACTTAATGTTCCCATCATCTCTGTATTATTGCAAAAGAACACTGACATTAGTGTTTCAGGCTGTCCTACACTCAGTGGTGATGCCCAGCTCACCATTTGCCTCAAAACCCCCTATTTGGCATTTCATGTCAGCTCAAAAACCTGCACACTGCAACCACTGAACCAAGTGGGCAAAAAGGATACTAGTAACGATTCCAGTAGCGTTCTACTTTACAGAACTCTTCACACAGTGACAAATCATTGATTTTTCAAGAATTTCATTAAAAATCCTTAAGTAATCTCCTAATTTATACTATATTTTTATTCCTGGTATTGCTCTTTAGAGTAAACCTAGGACTTAAAGAAAAAAGCTAGGAACACTCCACTAGTGGAAACTTACTTTCCCAAACAATACATTAATTATAGTGTAGATTAACTAGTCAAGGGCCCCTTTTCATCTACTTTACTTCCTTTATTAGTAATTCATTGAATAGAATATATAAGATGTGTACTAAAAAATCCAACCTGCTTTAGCAATAAAAGTTTACTATGGAATCCTGAGTAAGAGGCCACTGTCATTAGTGGAGGAATGAGGTGGAGTCTCAGAAAACCAGCAAGATTAGCAAAGTTTTCTTCTTCAGCTAAGCAGCCACTGTGAATGATGTGACACCAGAAGCTCATATGTGGCAGCTGGGACACCGTCCTCCCATTCTGACTCTCCAGTCAGCAAGCCCCAAAACCGTAACATTCATATGATCCTCAGGTCTAAAACCCATCTCCTTGAAGTCAGTCTCTGTTGAGAGGATATTGAATCACTCAGGCTGTGCTACTGCCGGCCCCTCCACTCAGCAACAGAAGGCACGATCATCAGATATTGGGGTTCTAAGTTCATTACACACACAGAGTCCCACATCAAACACCACAGAAAAATGAAGCACATCCCTTATTGCACAGAGAAAAGCCCATGAAACAGGCTGTGCATTCCTGATGAGTTGTTTACATGAACATTGTCACAGAAACGTCAAGAGAGTATTTGGAATGCAATTCACAAATTGCAAGATTTTTTTCTTGTGACTGATATAAGTAAGGATCATTGCAGTGTGAAATACATGTAAGCTTAGTGTTCCAAGGTTCAGCTTACTCTTCAGATCTCCACTGGCCCTGGAAATCTTACTTTGTTTCCAAAATTTTACTTTTTCCTTTATTTCTTGTCCAAATACACTCTTGAGCTTTGCTAGGCAAACACTGTAATTTGCAAATTACAGTACATTTAAAAAATATAACTTTAGCTATAAAGTAGTTATATTTCTTCAAACACTTATCTGTTCATAATGCAATACCAAAGCACAAAATAAGACTTACCATTTCTCTATGTCTACGTAAGCATACACTTTTAAAATCAGCAATTGTCTTTTGTTTTGCAGATCCAAGCCAAGTGAACAAATGCATCTGATATCAGCCCACATTGTAGCTAGCACATAAGGAACGTTAATAAACATGCAAGTTGTGCAACAGCCACTTCAATGTAAGAGAAGCCTTTTTACAACAAATACCGAGAGGGGGGGAAAAGAAATTAGTTTGAGGGAAGCCATTCTGAAAAGTTAAAACTTTTTGTGAGACAATGCAAGTCACACTTTCCCACCAACACTTTTCTGTACAACCACGACGCGTTCACGTAAATACACCCACAGACGCGCGTGCGGACGCGTGAGCAAACAGAACACACACACGGACAGGAGAGTGCATCACAGCCATGGAAAACAGGGAAATGCAGCAAGCAAGACTGATGTTAAGACAAGACTGGAAACAAGGGCCTACTCGGGTTTGCCTGAAGAACTGCTGAGGTCTATTGGCATTTAATGACTGTTACAAAGCTATAAGTTGTAGCTGCTCGTACGCTGGCTGAAGGAAGCGTTTGGTTAGCCACAGACTATCGTGTATGCCTGGAGATGTGCCTGAGAAAGGAGGAGACTACGAGATGAACAGTGCGTGCAAAGGGGAAGCTTCTACTGGAACACGGTGAGGGAGATGAGTGAGAGGTACAGACTCACTCTGTCTGCGGTGCGGTGGAACACTCCGAGGGATGCCCTGGAATGAGCCCTGCCAGGGAGAGAAGGAGGGAGCAGAATACCCACCCTGTGCAGAAAGAGAGAGGGGGAGAAGTATAATAAAAAAAGAGAACAGGGAAAAACAAGACACCAAAAAGCCACACCATTCTTTTTCTTTTTCCCCCAGAAAGGTATCATTATATTTCCCAGTTGTTCTATTTTGTAAAAGCAAATGTTACACGCTACCAAAGCCCAGATGTCCTAAACTGGTCAGAAGTCTTACAAAACACCTCCATTTTTATTCAATATATAAGCACACATTTCTGTCCGAGATAGTCTTAGGGGGAGAGTAAAGATGCTGCGCTTTTCATGATCAAAACACATGAAAAAATTGTATTTATACAGCTTTCAAAAGTATTTTAGAAATGCCTCACCAAGTCATAGCTTGCTTAGTTCTAATCTACTGAAAAACCAGTCAACTTTAGTTTATAACAAAAAATTTCTAATGCATAGAAACAAATTTTCTAGCAAGTCCTGGTGCTTTAGAGGCCACTGTACTTCTATTTCAGCAGTATTATTTATCGTGGGAGAGGAGAAGCGACATAGAACTGTTTTCCTTGCACTTTGCTCTTGGAGCTTGAGTCTTCCATGAAAGGATCAGGGAACTGCGCAGATCCGTGCTGTGCAGGGTTTGCCTGTCAGAGCTCTCAGATCACAAGTGTCACACACTGTGGTGGCTGCATTCTCAAAACAAGAAAAAGTAATTTTCTTATTACTTATCCTTTTCCCCACACCCTTACCTTTGCAAATCGAAGCTGCAACTTCCCTCTTAAACAACACATTCTTGACTTCCTATTTCAGCAGGACAGGCTTAAGTGTTTACAATCCTTTTGCCATTTAAGCAGCTGAAAACTGCTTTTCTAAGTCCTGGAAGACTGGTACTACAATAATGACTGCCCCATTGCCTCCTGACCAATAGCAACTAATTGTGACTACTCTGTCAGCCAGCAGGCTGAAGGTATCTGAACAACACGTGCCTGACAGAAAACAGGAACGCAGCTTGCTCCTCCTCTCCAGATTCTCCACTGCAGATCATACTGCCAGGGCTCGACAAAAAATAAAGTATTTGATTTACATGCTTCTTATAAGACCATGTTAAACATCACATTATTTCTAGAAATAAATATTCTGCTTTTATTTGTCTTAGGAGCGTTTTAAACACTTCCCTGATCTTCCAGTTATCCTAATCTAATTAGATTTTATCCACCACTATTCCAGGTTTCAGTACTGCTAAAATGAAACTCCACACGTGCATTTAACTAAGTCTTAGAACTTGGCTAGTCAGACCACTTCTAATCTAGAACAAGAAATAAAGAAAAACCCAGCAAGACTGCTTTATTGTTCTTCAGCAGCTGATATAAAACAATCACTGCAGCAAAATCTAAGGGAAAAAATGAAACAAGTTCTTCAGTCTGATTATCTCTAGATGGAAATATTGATTACCTAATGTGTTCTTACAGTCCTCCATCAGTGGTCATTAAGATCACAAACTTTAGACTGCTGCATGAAGGAACTGGAACAGTACCAGCTTCAGTCAAGCAATATGACAAAATAATATATGGAGCTGCATCAGCTGAATAGGTATTAAATACATAAATATTCCTGGGAACATGATTAATCAATCAATCAATGACTGATGAGAAAATTATCAAAAGTTTTGGATTTTCATAGCACGGTACAAAAGAACACTATATTTTCCAGGTTTGTCCACATTTCATCAAAAATTGTATCAGGAAAACCAAGAAAAACTCTTTCCAGTCTCTAAACATAACTGTATATCCACAAAGTAGAAAGCACATTATCACCAGGCACAAGTCTGATTTTGCAGACTTATCTGAGTTGGTGATGGGCTTTTTTCCAGACTTCTTTGAAATTTTTAACACGTTTAAAAGGGAGGTGAAAATTTAAATCCTCTCCCTTTTACTCTCTGAAAAGAGAGATTAAGACAAGCACAAGCTGAGCTACATAACAGTTAAGACACTATCGTAAAGGCAATGAAATATTTACATCTTGATATGTTCCAGACATTCTTAAGCATCCTTATTAGCACTTCAAAGCACAGCACTAAGTACTGTCTTCTCAATAATTCTTCATGCTACTTTATCATTGCTTTGACTGGAGAAGTAAACTAAGAAAGTGCAAGTAACTTCCTTGAATCTTTTGCCTGCTGAACTGGTCTCCAGGCATATTTTAATCCCCTTCTCCCAAATGCTGCAGTTGCCATTGCTCCATATAGGTAAGTGTCAAATAAACGCTAGATTTCTTTTTTTGTAATAAATAAATAAATAAAATTAAAATTTTTTAAAAAACCAAACAAGAATTGTTTAATTGTACATCAAATAAGGTAATTAAAATCAACATCAATTGAAAAAGTAAGGATCACGAGATACAGCACTGGGAATTTATTAAGATGAGTGTTATGACTTACACTGATTATACAAATTATAAAGGATGTACCAATCCCATTGATACAGCACATTACGATTTAAGTATCTGCAAATATGCCTGGCTTATGAAAAGATTAATTTTCTTTTAATAGTATTTATTGTACAACATTCCAGCAAATTTACCAAGCTTTCTCCTTTAATCAGCAAGTCATATTCATCTCCTACTAGTGAAATGTGTACTGAGGTTCCCAAGAAATCCAAAGAGGAGGAAAAAAGAAACACACTAATAAACACATCTCCTCAGATGAAGGTACATACTCAAAATACACAGATAAAGTGGCAGTTTCCTACTAAAAGTAAGAAACAAGTAAAACCTGAATCACCAGTTATTTGTTACAATGTCTGTAAGTCTCAAGCAAGGAATGCTAGAACTGAAAGATGAGAACATGACTTACCTCAACTTCTATTAAAAAAAAACAAACCCAAACAAAAAACATTTGATGGGATTCTTCTGGGTTCTGAAGCAACTTTTTCCACTTAGACATTAAAGTTAGACAGCAGTTGGAACAGTCCCTCCCCACAGCTATTAGGTGCATCCAGCCACTACTCTTAAATCCCATCCCTCTTATTTTCCAGATACTGGATTTGTGAAACAGCAAAGGCATCCCCAAAGAGAAGTGAATCAGAATTTTAAAACAACATGAGATTCAGGAGTGGAAAAATAAGAGCATCTGAGATAAAGAAGCCTACAAACCAGAAAGACAACTGTTCTTCAGAGATCCTGAGTCGTACTATGCTTTATGTTGTAAATGCTTTATTAAGTTCAGACTCTAACTGCACTGGGAAAATCTGTTGGCTGTTTCTTCTGTTAAATGCTACTATGAAGACTAAGGCCAGAGTTTTCCATTGTTAGTTATGAGCAGACTTCAACCTTAAAATAAGAAATCACACGAACAAAAGCAATTGCTTCTGCCGGAAAAGGAGAAGCGAAATATTTCTAAGCTCTTGCTGCACAGTAATTTTAACCCAGCAGCCAAATATTCCAGCTCTTTTCCCAAGGATACACCAACATGCAAAACTGCTACTGCTTTAAAAAGTCTTTTCTGCTGCAGAAAAAAACACAAATACAGCAAAGATCCTTCTTTTAATCCATTCAACTGAAGTCTCTGAGCACTTCAACAAGGAGAGGATTTTTGTTGCCTCTCACCAAGCACTGCCAGTTATCTCATACAAGCTCAGAGCTCTACATTGTGAACAAACCTACAATGACAGACTTCAGTATTAAGGCAACCAAAATGTTTCTGCAGCAGTCTCCTCTTACTGGCCTAGCACCCAGAAAGAGACCATGAATGAGCAGTTCTGACATGCATTACTCCTTCTGAAAGTATACAGATGAAAAACACCACCAACCCAGTTTCATGTGCTGGTTTACACTAAACCAACAAGAATTGCTTGTGAAGGGTTCAAGGAGCTCTCTTCTGTGTAGTCCCTACATGGGACATGCACAGTCACAGCACAAGAGACAGGTGCACAACATGGCCACCTAGTCCAGCCATGGTTTTGTTTCACCAAGAACGTGTGTAAGAACATGAAGCAAACAGCAGAGCATTGGACAATGAGAGAAACCAAGGCTGGATGTGAAGATGAACACTGATACAGTGACTGGACCTCAAAACCTGCAAGTTTAAATTAATAGTTGTGGAGCTGACACAGACAGGATGTTTAAGGCTAAAGTGGAAGGAGATACTAAAACAAAAAGGACAACAGCACACAAAGACAGACAAAGGATTCCAGAGGTTCATCAAAACAATTGACATGAAAGGCTTTGAAATGACAAACTGGAACAAAATTCAAAAGGAAGCAAAGAATATCTCAGTGCAGAAGTAGAGAAGATGAAGCAAAGAACAAGGCCATGCACGCTCCCATGCAAACTGACAGGTTCTGTTGTCATTCTGCCAGAGACAAGAATGAACTTGTACACACATTTAGGCAGCAAAGCTCATTCTCATCACTGTGAGCTGTTACAAGGGGAAATACCCAGCTTTTACTGCACACTATCTGCTCTTGCAGGGAATAGAAGAGCAACCAGGAACTCAGAGGAGCTGGTCCTCACAGGCCAAAATCTTCTGCAGCTATCTGGGACCAAATTCAGGGCTTTGTAGTTTGCTTGCTTGTCATTTACTTCTCAGCATCTGCAAACAACCTTTCCAGCCCAGGAAACCAAATGATTTATCAACCAAAACTTGACTCCTAACCCCTTCACCCTCGAAGTCTTAAAAATATTTACTTTTTTGTATTTATTATTACAGAAGGAATGCTGCAAAACCTGCAAGACAAGTGTGGCAATGGATGCTCACATTTTTCCTCCTTGTAAGCTGTCCATTAACATTGATTTCTTCAGGTAATTTTTATCTTCTTCCAGGGTTTGGTTACTTTCTTCCATGAGAGTAAAATCATAAGACACACTAACAGGGATAAATTCTGTATTAGAGATCTGTAAGAGATCCTTTTAGAAATGTCATGGTCTACCCTGCCAGCAAATGCTTGTACAAGCCTTTATCCCAAGGATGGTTAACCAAGAATGAAACACAAACAGTGTTTCAGTTACCCAAGTTTTGAGCATCCTGCCAGGACACTTACAAGAAAAACCATGTCACAGACACAGTAGACAGGCAACAGGTAGCTACCTACCAATTTTTAAGAAGCCCAATTTCCAAAGCATTTCTTTTCAGCCCCTGGTTTTTATTATGGGAGTACTAAGTTCCAAGGATTAACCTAAAGTTACATAGCTTCCACTTATGTATATATTTACCTTTAAATAGAAAAAAACCCTGAAAGTACTTTGAAAAACTGTGGTCCCTGAAGAGAACAACACCAGCCAAGTTTATAATCACATCAGAATGGGCCAATTTCTAGAAATATTTCATAACAAAGAAACTATGTGAACATGACTTCTAAAAAAGAATATGTTTAATGATACCCATTCATTTATTTAGTGGCAGAACCACGAAATAATCAGAAATACCAGCCAGTTCAAATGGCCAGCTGAATAGCAACAAATTGCTGCATTTCATATGGTCCTAAATTCCTAACTGAAATAGCTGGTTTCCCCTCTCACTGTTCCCTAGTTTATTCTAGCATCTATTCTTTATGACACACTACATTAAGAATTATTTGTTAGGCAAGTTTCAGTAAGCATGTAAAGTATTCCTTTATAGGAAATAATAGGAACTAATAGGAACTAATAGGAAATAATGGAAACTATTAGGANACATTAAGAATTATTTGTTAGGCACGTTTCAGTAAGCATTTAAAGTATTCCTTGGAACACTAAGTCACTGTGTTCCCAGACTGGTACTAACTCCTGAGGAATAAACACATTATATCAGTTCTAATTTGTATAGAATATATAGAATTTATAAACAGTCGTATTAATTTTGAAAATTTTGATACCTGAAGCACCTCCCTAATATCCACCATCATTTAAAATGACTGGCAGGTCAACACTAATAGTAAAAATGAAATAGTTAAATATCCATCAAAATTGAAAACTATTACCAAGCTGAAAGAAACAAAAAGCTTATATGACTCAAAGGAGCCATTCTGTCATTGCCAAGACTTCAATTACAATTTGTTTAAAAAAAAAAAAAAGCTAGTTAATGTAAAAACCTGATAATTTCACAAACATTAACAACATTTTATGATTTATACCACATTTAGGACCAATAAACCTGATTTCTCTTAGTCTACATTCTTAGGTCAAGACCATTAAATTAAGCTGAACAGGAATGGTAATAAAGCAAAACAGTATCTTTAACAGGGGTTTTGGGAGTTGAGTAGTGAGAATACATTTTATTTAGGTGTCTCCTTCTATTTACTGTACTCTTACCTCAAAAAAATAAGAGCTGATTGCGTCTCCTTTCTATTGCAAGACATGTTTTTTGTTATTAGGTTCCAGATCAAAAATTCCATACATTTACACTTCTATTAAGCCATGCAAGGAATCATCCAAATGCATGTTAGCAGAGGAAGCACTAAACCAGAAAGTTGAGGTCTGACCATTAGAACTGAAATTTGGCTGTAACAGTCAGACCATCACCCTCCTTGAAGAACTGCCACATTAAGGAGTTCCTGCTCCTGCTGGCTGACAGAAAGCCTGTAACCCACAAATATGCATGTGAAGACATTGAAAAGACCCCAAGACATGCCCAAAACTTCCCAGCTATCAAAAGCTCCTGAAAAGCAGCATAGTTTCAAAATTTGTCAGTGTTTCATGGATTTTCCAAAGTCCTTTATCAATTTCATGAGACACTTTGCATGTGGATAAAAATACCGAGATGTTTACATTGTGCATGTAATGATCATATGTCCAGAAATATGTGTGTGTATCATATACATATATCCACACACCCAACCATGAATACAGCAGAGGTTCCTTTCTCTCTTCTTAAAGATACTGTCCCTTAACCCAAACTTCCTCCTGACAATAACATGTCTTTTTGAACAAAATATATCATAAAACGTAAAAGAAATATACTGGACAACCTGACCAAAACGGACAATTGTGCTGAGTGACTTCTTGTGCTTGAGACAGCAACTCAAATTCCCCACCTTCTCCAATATCTTTGTCTTACCAGTTAACACCACGAGTTGCACAAACTAAAACTTGTGTAGTTAGCAACTAACTTTCCATGATTATTTAACTGTTTCTGAAGCCATGGGAGAAATGAGCTAGAAAAAAAGGAACATGGAAACAACAGCCACTAACCTCGTAACAGTATCAATGCACAGAGACATCAAATGAACAGCACACAAATGAAATTAAATTTGGGAAAAAGAAACAGTGCAAGGGCTCCAAAGCTCCAAAGTAAAAGGCGAAGAAACAAATGGGATGAACAAAGACATTACATGTACATGGGGGAGCAGAGGTGTCAAAGCAAACCAAAAGCTACTTTAGGGCATTGTCTTTTGACACTGGGTTCTCTATCAGACAGAAGGAAGGAGGTTGGAAAACACGGATAAGGCTGTTTGCCAGTAACTGGTGAACACACAGCGTGGTGGTGTTTCTGCCCTAGTGCTATATATTTAAAAGAGCAACTTCAGAAGGGTAACAGAGGTGATCTGTCTTTACTACAAGCTTACATTAAGTAACTCAAGGTAGGATAAAGCAAAGAAACAAAAAAATTACACTCATTTTTAACCTTTTAATAAAATCTCCTAGGGTTTCTAGCTAAAGCAGTAGCTTCAAGATCCAAATGCTATTTGCTGATGACTAACAGAAGCCTTGTTTAGCATTCAAAGGTAATTTCTTCTTATTATATAATATCAAATATGTTGTCCCTCCCCCATCTTAAGTATTCCATTGGTGTTCCATGAAGAATGTGAATTTTACATAGTGGAAACAAATGTGATCCATGCAACAACATATGGGAATGAAGATGTCTTTTGTCAAAGTGATTTTCACACAATATATTTTTTAATGAATTATTAAAATAAATTATAAAAAAAATAAGAAAAAATATTAAACAATATTAACTCTTGCTTTTACACTTATGCACCGAAACTTAGAATATACTGTTGCTTTTCCTCAACAAATATGAGAACATCAACGATGAAAATTTGACCAGGAAAAAACCCTACGACTTTGGAGTCAGGATATAAGAAAGTATCTTAAGTATGACTAGATATACAGCTTGGATTGACTGTAACTTAAATACTGCAAATGGTGGTTATTTAAAGAGAAGACTTACAAAGTTTAATTATTTATTTTAAAAGAAATGTTTGTAATACTTGTTTACATAATAGGGCTGCAAAAGAACGCAAGGGTTGCACAGCAGGAAGGACACTACTCACACACAGCACAGAATCTCTTGAACAAGGCTGACTTGTGTGAGAGCCAGGGTTATAGAAGGGGGAATGAAAGGCAGAGAGAGGTACCCAAGCAGGAAGGGCCCACTTTACTCACAGAACTCCTCCTCCAGGAGGTTTGTGTGAATTTGTCGGCGCACGCGCGCGCTGCCCCTGGAGGTTTCTGACTGTCCTTCTGGCAGTTACATCTAGTGGCCTTAATTACGTCCAGAAAGAGAAAAAGAAACAAGAATTGGTTAGAAATTAACCAACTAAGCCTCTTGACAAGTACAGTCAAGGCCCAGTGCTCAAACACCAAGCATTACTGGACTGTAGAGCACACTATGACTAAACTGTAGAAAACCACTATTTACAGTGCTGCACACCTGCTGCTTTTCCCAAAGGAAATTGGGAAGTAAACCAGAATAAATACTGACTTTTGGAAAGAGTTTTTGTTCCACCTAAATTTCTGAAGCACTGTGTTCTTCAAGTCATCTTTCAACCATAACAAATACAAGTTTTACGCATCTCTACAGCACAGTTCTTTTGCTGCATCAGTTACAGGTTACTCCAACAATCAGGTACATGACTGAGCAGGGAAGGAGAAACTTCCTTCAAGGAATCTTTAAAGGCTGATGGTTAAGAGTGAGACTAAGTGTACCAAAAAACCAGCACTTACTGCAAAATGCTAACAAACAAGGCAATTTGGTTTGGTATGCTGTGATCTGGGATTCTGCTGTTTAAACAGCACAGCAGAATGCCAAACCTTCATCCTTCAGCTTTGTTTTAGAGGGAATGTTCCCAAACCAGAGAGGGGGAGAATGAAGGCCACAGCTCAGTTTTAGTGCACGCACCTACAAAAGCACACGCCAAACATTTCGTTAGAGATTATGGTCACACAATACTGTCTCCAGCTATGACAAATATGTATGGTGTGCACCTCTTGGCATCTCATGTACCCTGCCTGTAGGATCTTGCTGTGGCTTGAAATGGCTTGAAAATGTGGGGCTGTTCCACAAGAATTGTCACAGCAGGCAAATTTACCAGAAAGATACACATGGCAAAATCCAAACTCAGACCAACAGCCAAAAGGTAAAAGGCACATGTGATTTTTGCTTGAGGCCTTGTGTCTCCCTGAACCTAATTTATGATGAAAGTGCCCCCACAACTTTTTCTTAGTTAGAAAATTTAATCTGACTATTCAACTAGTTTTGTATTGTGTCTTAAAAAACCAATCAACTTAGAATACTATCCTGCTCAGCTTTAAATTCTATGGTGTAATTCTTTATTAAGCTAATGGACAGTAGAGGAAAGGAGGGGGAGAAAAAAAGACACTCACAAAAACTTTAAGCAGAATGATAGGCCCAATACTTGTCCATTTTTAAAATACTTTAAGTGTAGCTTTATCTTTTTCTCATTGTTATTTTTGAACAACTTCTAGAATTTTATGTTCAAAACTGTTTTGGAAATTAAATGCTTGTAACAGCGTTATAAACATCCTTGCTTCATGCCACACAAAAACATGACCAGATTATGGAATTAAAGATCCCAGGAGCACAACTGGGAACCCAAACCTACCTTTGTTACAGTGAAAGTGCAGGAAAAAAATAGCTGTCTAAGCTCTCTTAAAGCCTTCATCAGTACTGCCTATGGAAGCTCCACTCTAGTGCACACCTAGGATTTTGCTAAACATTCAGGATCATACTTACAAGCTGCTGCTCTAATTGGTTGATTGTTTCATCCTTTTTCTTCAGTTCATCTTTAAGCTGCCTGATCTCATTCAGCAGATCATCCATCTGCAATAGAACAGTAGTTTTCTACAAGGACTGCACAGTCTAAATCAACACCTCTCCAGGACATATGACATCAGGCATGCCTGGAGGGCTGGCAGTGACACTCCTCCTATTTACACACAGAAAGGGGCACACAGACTAAAGAGTGAAGAAACTTGACTAGAAGTCTCTTTAAGAGGCCAAATTCATCTGACCCATTAAATTTCCAGGGTAAGTAAATCAGCTGCATTTTTGAAACAGTAATTCATCTGTTGTGCAAACAAGTGACATTATGTAGAAGAACAAGCCTAGTCAGCAAACACTACCTACAGTCCTCTTTAGCAACAACAAAAATTACTAAGCTCAGAATAGGCATTAGGTTTTAAGTGTTCTTCATCTTCAAGAAGTATTTATAACCTTGTTATATCTCCAGTAAGCACTGATTCCCTCCCATAAATACAGAATTAGTGATCTTTGTATTGTGATTTTACAATAAGAGTCAAGCAAAGCTACAAAACCTTACCACCACAGAAAACACGTCACAAGTCTGTGACTATAAAAGATGATCCCATTTGGAATACCTGCTGTGATTTCTTCTGCCTTTAATACCCATTCTAAAACAATAAACTTGCCACTGACTTTGTGGGGTTCACCCAGGTTAGCATTCAAACAAAGAAAGAAGCAAGAAGCAGTACTTCAGTAACACACAAGCTTTGGGTGTGTTTTCTAAACACAAACAGGTTGGCATCTCTTATTCCTTAGTCAATCAGTGTCATTTACCTTAAAAGTTGACTCAGGTTCTTGTGGTTCTGGACTTGATGGGACTGAGAATGTGATGTCCTGGAGTGACACATTTTCATCATTCTACCAGGGAACAAAAACAAGAATAAAAGCTTGAATTACTTGTTGAAACAGCAAGTTTCCTTTTTCCCCCCAGCAGGAAAGCCTCCCCTGTGGCAGCCTGTGTACAGTGCCCAAGGACGGGCCATGCTACAGGCACTTAAATTTAATTTTCATATCTTGATAGAAACATCTCACAGTTTTTTGGTGCTGTTTTGGTTTGGATTTTTCTTTTTTTTGTTTGTTTCTTGGGCTTTTATATAAATAGACTGTTAATTTTGAGAACAGTCAGGTTTACACTGTCCAGCACTCAGCTGTATTCAGTTCTCAAGTAGCTGCTTGTCCCTTCTACGCCCACGGCCAGCAAGTGAAAGACTGATGAAGCAGCAGCTTACACTCCATGTTATGGACAAGTTCTAACAGAGTGCTTTGAAATAATTTGCATAGTAATACCATAAAAACACTGAAATTATTTAATTCAAAACATTTCTAAAATGCTAGAGGAAAAGTGCAGCAATTAAAATCCTAGAATTATTTACAGGTTAACAAATTATTCTTTGTATATTTATATTGTATTTTATATTTATCTTATATTCTTCAATTAACAAATTTCACCAACATTTTATTTTAAGCAATGATGCAAACAAATACACACAGAAATAAAGCTACAGATGGTCACAGTTACAATTGTGAGAGCCATCATGGGAATGGGAAAAAATAAAAAACAAGACAAACTACTCCAAGCAAAAGTATCTTGCACGGCTTTTCCAAGCTCTGAACCTTTAGTACACCTCTTAGTGCTATTAAAATTCAGGGAAGTGGAGCAATAAGACAGTCCACAACAGCAGATTAAGACCTGATTGCAAAGAAGGTTAGTATGTCACACACTCCCTGGTGATTTATATCAGTACTCCAGGCCTGGGCTACACCTGGGCAATTTATACAACTTAATACATTCACCAGCAAAGCAGGAACAGAGGTCATCTACAGCCATTTCCTCACCACTGACATAATTACTCAGTACACATGTAGAGAACACAGGACAACTGGAAAAGGAACAGTTCTGACACTATCAGTAGGAACTCAAGGCCTCCATTTGAACACATGCTAGGATTCATCTATGAAATCTATCTTCTTGTGCTTTTTGTTTCTGGCTCCTCATATTGCTAAAATGAAATGGGAAAGCAGCAAAATAAAGTCATTCTTGTAGAAAAAAGAAGATATTAGACTTACCAAAAAGATGACAGAATTAGCAAAGAAAATGCAACTGGCTATATGCATACGCTATTTTTGGCAGGCTAGAAATAATACTATGAAGTATACCAAGATACCATCAACTTTTGGAAACTTGGAGAAAATATATACATTAAAACTTTCGTAAAGATAAAATGAACTTTAATGATAAATAAAATGAAATGATAGATAAAATGAAAGGTATCACCACATTGCATGTCACAACAGGCAACATAAAAAACTGCTACTCCTACCATTTTTACAACAGCAGAATACATTATTTATTTTAGTACCATCACTTATGGCAAGTTTAGCAAGGTCTACTGAATTTTTATCAAGGTCTAGGTTTTGATTCCCAGTTCCAAGTTTTCTTCAGTACAAATCACTCATTTAAATAGCCTCCTTTGCTAATGGCATTTCTCTGAAGATGCAAGCAGAAGATGTGTTAAGTGGCCATCAAGCAGAGGGTGCTATTCACCTGCTGACTGCTTGGCATTCTGAGCACAGTTTCACCCAGGCCAAGTCAATCTCACTGCCCACTGTCACACACTGTCACAGCGACAGTCCTTCACTTTTAACGGCTTAAACCTAAATTTGCCAATTTGATTTGATATTGTTTGTTCATTTCTTTTGGTTCTCTTTCTTTCTAGCAAATTTAAGTCACTGAGATGAACTTTGTGGGTAGCAAAAGAAATAATAATTGTAGAGGCAATTTATACAACTTAATACATGACACAAGAAAGTCTTTTCATTTTGTAAGTCTGTTTCTTTCTCAATTTCAGGCTCCTCATAAACAAAGAAACTCTCTTGTGGATCTCACCAGATGCAAAAAGAAAAGAACACAACGAATATGTATTTCAAAGGTACACAAGTGACTTACTGGGCCTCAGCAAAATGTACTGATGCATTTAACAACTTTGCATTACATGGTTCACGTTTTCATTCACACCTCTTCATACCAATGGGACATATCTGATAAGCTACAGTGAAGATCTGTGCTTGAAAAATAGAATTTCATTTCCATTCATGAAAGATAAGTTGAAATGAAACATTTTTATAAAACCTGCCTCCCACAGAAAAAAGAGCCTCACAGATCTCACAGTTCTGTGAGCTGCTTCACGTTTCAGTCCTCCTTACAAGAGCAGCAAGTGCTGATCTGAGGTAAGACAGGGTGGTTGCAAGCCATTGCTGGGTTACTACAGGGGACAGTCAAGATCAAAGGCCCCAGGGCAACAGAAATAGAACATCCTTATTTAAAATTGTATGAACACATTAGCCTCCACCCAGAGCAGCAAGTTTATGAAATCAATTGAGGAGGAGGAAGAAATTTTTAAGATCAGAAGAAAATTTATTTCTTAATAAGCATGCAAATGAAGTACCTTAGTCAATGTTTAAGAGGCATGAATATTTACGTGTCAATTATTACTAGAATTAGACTTCCAGAATATTTTCTTCTTACAATACAAAGTTAGCACTCCAGTTAAGCATTAAAGAGAGAATGCTCTCCAGCAGTACGCCTCTCTGTAAATAATTATAACTGCACTTAGCACAAGAACAATCTCCATTTTTCACTCCATATAGGTTAGTATAACATTACTGAGAAGTCAGAGAAGGTTATACTCACTACTGTGAAAATTTCTTAAAACTCTGCATGAGAGAAACTCCTATTGCTGATTTCAGTGTTTGAAGGCACAGGAAGATGGCAGTGTGTGAGGAGCAAGCAGACAGCACGAGTTCTGCTGGCATTGTTATCCTGGCCACACAGAGCTCAACAAAGGCTCTATTACTCAAATAACTATTTATTTTTCCAAGCTGAACTGGGAATGCAGCACCAATCCCACACTGCTGCAGCTATGCTGCTAGCAATGCTCCAGCTAATTTATATCCAGTTATGTGAGCTACAGTCACAGCAATGAATCCAGTACAGCACATTAAGTCTCCCCAGGAACCTGCTAGGTATACATTCATTATGTGCTGTGCTCCACACTAAGTCACGCTACAGCTGATTAGATAATTGTATAAAACTGAATTTAATTACTAACTCTTCCTATTTTACTGCAACTGTTCCTCTGAGACCTCGTGCCTAAGTCCTGACTGCAGCTCTATTTCTACCTGTCCAAATTAAATATTATTGCTGAATGTCATAACTGGAGAAAGGCAACACATACACTTAAATGTGTGATACTAGTGGAGCTAACAGAAGAACTTCTGCTTCCATTATTAAACCTGGAGTTTGAAAGCAATTGACTTTGTACCTTGATTTTTCATATTTTGCAAGAAGCTGCCTGTGATCCAGTCCTAGTTCAGAGTTCAGAATGCTAAAGTTCAACTAACTGTTTTCAAAAATATATTTCTGTTCAAGAAGTAAAAAAGAACTGCAGAACTTTTACTCATTCCTGTTAGTATGAAGCTCAACGTTTACAGTAAAGGCTTAACACTTTATTGCAATGAAAAAATATTTCATACAAGTTTTGCCCTAACTGTTTAGTAAATTAAGGTAGTAAAGGTCTGAAGTTTCCCCCTCTGCAGCAGGCTAGTTTACTTCTACATTACTATTCATGTTCTTTGATTAAAAGCCTGGATAATACACAGGAGAGTAGAATAAATATTCAAAAGTCCAGTGATGAGTTTTGGAAGCAGTGAGTCAAAATGGGTTTGGGGTAGGTCAGGAAAATACAGCCAAGTATGCCTGACAAAGTCTGCAGGGAAGAACAATATCTGTTATTACCAAAATCACTGTTACAGGGAGGCTGGAAAGAGGATCAAGCATTTGTCAAGACAAGGAGCAAATTTTGAAAAATGGACATATTAAGAGTAACTGCTTCATTCTGTCCATTTAAAGTTCTTTTAAAAAACTTCACCTGAGCTACTTGAGGCAAGGTTTTCATTCTGCAACCTGGCTATCATAACCTAGATCAAGATTTTACACATGGTATTTTGCAGGGCCACACACTACTTGGCTATAATGTGCAAGCCTTTACACTCTGAACCAAACACACACAACATCCAGCAAGTTGCCAAATCATCCTTGTTTAAAGGCATTAAAAGCACTGAATAAAGGTTCCCTGCTACCTCTGTATTAAAGCCTGGGGCTGTTGGGAGGCACAGTTTATGGAGCCCACCACTCAGACATTAGGTTCTAAGAACACACCTTCCCCCTCTGACACTGAACTATTTCTGTTACAATTGTTTTTCCACTGATAAAATCAGGAATACATCTCAGTTACCACAGGAAGCAAATGCTCACATTTCTAAAAGGCACAATTGTAAAACTGAATTAGCCTCAAGACTGATTTGCTTTTTGTTTTGCTATGTTTTGTTTTAGTGTCTGACTTTTAAGGCACAAACTTATTTTCATTACATTATCCTATTAGAAAAGCACAGCAATGCATCTGGTATTAAAAGACACCATCACACAAACACTTGTCAATGCTAATCTGTATATGCCTCCAAAGAAAGCCTCAGGGACTGCTCTTCATTACGGTAACAAAGGAATTTTTGTAGCTGAAATGTCATACTTCTGCTGAGTCATTTAGCACTTTACCAACTCCCACAGCTTGCCAAGTTTTGAGGTGCATTGAGAAAGCTCCTCAAAAGCTTATGACAATTTCATAACATAGCAAGGTTAAATTTGCACACTTCCAACAGAGATGACCCAGTATGATTTGCTAAGCTTCTTGTCAAAACTCACAGAAAAGATGAAGAAAAGAATGAGGAGAACAAAGCCTTAAGAAAAAGCTATTAGCATTGACTTGCTGAATGCAAGTTTAATCAATGGGATCAATTCTAATATTTTAAATTTTTTTTAAACTCCCAGCTTTTTTGAGTCTTTATTGGATAGAAGCTGGTTTTCACATCCACTGATTCTCTTTTTTAATTTCTAATTTTAATTTTACTCAGAGAAGTAAAATTTAATAATATTGAATAAACATTAAAACTTTTAGTATTTAGTATGTTTTGTAGTCAGTAAAATGCTGACAAGGCAGAAAAAGTACTCCTTGAAATAGCAATAAAAAGTATACTCACTTTCTGGAACTCCGTAATTCAACGTACGAATGAAATGCCAATAGCCTAATAAGGCCAAACAGAACACAAGCCCACCCAGGCCCACTCCCCAGTTTATTTTACTGCTTTAGTTCCTGAGGACAGCTCACCTGGTGCAGCAGCCTCTTGAGTTTGAGGAGCTGTGTCTTGACAGCGGTGCAGTCCTGCACCATGTGCCGCAGGGTCATCTCGTCCAGCATCACCGTGTTCTCCGCCAGCGCCCGCGGCGCCGGGTAACCGCTGCCCGCCCCGTAGCTCTCCAGGTGACCCACAGCAGACTCCAGGTAGTTTGAACCCCTGAAAAAAATCCAAAACAGAGAAACACAGTGAGCTAGACAGCATTCGGTAAAAAGGAAAGTGTTACACAACGTGGGCTATACTTACACACTGTGGCACACAGCAGAAAATAAAGAAATCAGAAAATGTCAATGCTATTTCACTTAAATACAGAGTTTTCCTTTCCACTCCCAGAGACCTCTCTCAAACTATAAACTACAGTACCCTAAAACCAGTTTGTTCAGAAGAATTTCTATAAACTGTCATTCAACCCTTTAAGGACTACAGGGTTACACTTACTTTATCAACAAATTAAAAAATAAAAAGCTGTCCAAACTTACAAAATGCAAGTAGTAAGACATTGTGGTGGCTTTCCATGGAACACAGAAAGTATTTTAATCAACAAGTATAATATTGTGTCAACACAAGCAACAAGTATTTGGAATAAAAACAGAAGCATAAATTGTGATAAGAAATTGTTATAACCCTCAGTGATGCTTCCACTCAGACATAAAACTATTCTGAAAATGTTGTACTCAGTATCACTTGAGACCCCTTAGTGCCAAAAAGGAATTGCTCACTGGTGCTTCAAGTGTTTGTGAGGATATAGAAAAGTCCTTTACCTGTTCAAATCATTTTTACCATGGATATAATGGTCAGTGTGGCCAAGATGATAGTGATCCTGTGTATTCCATCGCTGCTGTGGTGCTCTTTTCCAGAATCCTTCCTGATGTGGTCTCGCACTTCTGTCTTGTCTGTCATAGCGGCTCATATTTTCACATTCCTCTACAGAGAGCATAATGTTAAAAAAAAATTGTAAGACCTGTTCCCAGGACCTTGCAAATAAAATATTAACTATGTGCTGGTAACAGATGCAGTGTAAAGTCTGTGGGGTTTGTTGTTTTTTTTTAACTGATCCAAAACAGTATGCATTTTAGAAGTGTCAAGCAGACTTCTGTAACAATGTCATATTTTTATTAAACTATAAACTTGTTACAAGAATAAGAGCAGCCTGTAGCAGACGCTAAAGAATCCAGCTTTAACAGTACTTCCAGTTTAAGCAGAAAGTCATTTGGAAGAGGTAGAGATTGTGGAAGAAAATAAACTTAAAAGTAACAATTTCCTGTCTTTCTTACTGATGGTGTCTCTAGGACTTTAAGTTCTAACAACACACAAACACAGAAAGACAACATTGTAAAAAAAGGCCAGTATTGCACTGCAAAAGAAAACAGTTTTGTTACTTAAAATACAGATATATAGCTCATCCCATTAATCTTGTTTGGTTTTCAGATTCAGAGACATTTAATCTGTATTTACCTGGACAACCAGCATGATTTAAAACAAGGAAAGCAAATAATCTCTTTAAAACACCAGCTTCTGCAAAGCCACAGGAATCCCACAAATGTCTTAAGGGAACAAATGCTAAATTTGGCAACAGCCTGGAAACGACTGAGAGAAAGCCAAAACAACTTCTACCCAGGCAGTCAGACCCAGCAAAACGAGTCATAAACTGCTATTCTGCCGCCACACTTTGTCCTTCACTTACCCAAGGAGTTTTCCCTTGCATTGTCAGTCCTTTCCTAGGAGCAGCTCCACACAAGGGAGCAGTGTTTACCCGCTGCCCCCGCTGCGCACAAGGCTCCCAAACAGGCCTTCCTTCCTGCTGGCTTCCCAGCCTGCGTGGGGCTGGGAGCGAGCCCAGCTTCACCCTGTGATTTAAACTGCCGTCCTCACTCCCTGCATACTTGTTGAGCTAGAACTGTTTCTATAAATAGTGGCCAAGCGGCATCCCAGGCTCCAAAGTGAAACCAGGAGAGTTTCTGAGGACCTGGAAAGTCTTAACAGGCTGACGTCAGCGAAGGTGCACATAATTATGGAAGAAGTGGTGGCAAAAGGTGCTGTTAAACATTATTAGAACAAGTACTCACACCTACAATTCAGTTTTTATCACCTAGCAAATAACTGAAAAATTGCATAATAAAATAAACTTATTCACCTAAACTAACAGAAGATTTGTTTTCCTCTGGCAGCATCCTTCTACAGCTCATAACACATGAAAAGTCACAACAAAATAAGCCCTCAGTAAGTTTATAAGCACTTATGATTTTCAGCTTTGGAAAAGTAAATTGAGACACTGAGTAAAGACACGTGGAGATTAACCGAGAACAAGTTTTGCTTTTTCAGGTGGTCGTGTTTATGTAAGGGAAAACCTGGAGGTGGCTTTTGAATTCTTCTTTTCAGATCCTCTTTGCTGAAAATACAGTGATTTTGAGATAAGCAGAGATACCCAGTTTATGCCAGATTAATTTTATAAGGAAACTCAACTTCTAAAAAAATGCCAAAATTAATTAGCTTTTAATGTTTTTGTGGCAAACATTCACCTTTAAAAACATGCCCTTCTAGCAGTTTTTAAGTTAATAATTTGTAATGGAATTACTGATGCAAATGAAGTGTATGTTTCATATAAACAAGGAAACTTAGGAGAAATTGATCTACCCTTTAAAACAGTTTCTTAGTTTTCCCCAACAGAATTAAATTGCCCCTATTGAAAGAATATGCCCTAGGCTTGCATTGTTACCCGTTCTGGAAAATTAACTGAGTACAAAAGTAGAAGATTTATACCTGTCAGGGCTGAAAAGTTGCATACTCGCAATGTTCTCCATCAATTCGCACAAGTAGTTTGAAAAACTCATTCTGAGATTTAAAAGATTAAGTACTGCACTTCATACGTGCACAGCACTAAAACATGATGTGCCACCATTGTGGTAGATGGAAAAGTATGTGTTTTATTTACTGTAAATTTGGCTTCATATCTAACATACATGGAGGAGTCTTCACCCAAATAACTCAGAGGTGCTCTCAAAAACCCCTGAATTTCCCCCAATTTCAGGAAGCACCTCAAAGTTACACAAAATAAGTGAAGCCTTCTTCCTTTCAGTGCCTCTTTGCACTGGGTAGGGCCTGACAGTGCTCCACATTCAGTGTTTCTGTTCACCTGAACATAGATTGGCCTCCACTGAACTTGGAGGTAAAACTAAAACCCATATTCACGTAACAATAGCTCATAACAAGAATACTCATCAGTCCTATGAGTTGGTCAGGCATAACAAAAGCAAATGCCTCAAACTTTTCCAGTCTGAGATTTGAGAAAGAACAGCCATAATTTCCTTTACCAAGTTCATTCCATTCTGAATTTGTGTTACTTCAGGGGCATCTAGGTACCACTACCTTCTCTGTGGAAAGTCTGCCAGCACTCTCACTGAAAGCAAGAGTGCATAAAAGACATTTTGAAAACATGTATCTTAAAATTTTACATCTTCTGCTACCCTGAAGTGTATGCAGATATATTAGATATTGTCATTTTGTAGAAGAAAACAAGTAATTATCTCAAAGAATTATGCTGTCATTCACCTAAGCTGAAAAAAATTCTGTCCCAGCATTTTCAAATATAGCTGCAATATGAGACTGAAAGACTAACTTAAAACTTTGAAACTGATTCAATGGAAATAATTTAAGAAAAAAAAAAGTGTGAAACAAGGTTGCACTTTTATTCAAGGCAGTACATTTCTATATTTAGAATTTTTCAAAAATAAGAGTAGTACTTGGGGAAAACAGAAGTATCTCCCTTCCTGTAATTCAGAAAAGAAAGAGTTGTTAATTTAAAAAAAACCACCACAATTTGACGAGTGCATTGATTTATTGAGTCAAGAGTCAGAAGAAAGCAACTCAAAAATCTCTTAAGCCCATGAAGCAGTTTCACAGTGAGATTGCTCGGCCTTACTAACCTTTGTCACGAGGTGGGTCCTCGGGCAGGTCCACATCAAGCATGAGATCATCATCTTCAAGATCACACGAATCAAGATTATTCAAGATATCCTGCAAGAAAGGAAAGAAAGATACAGCTGCTTCCATGATATTTCCTTCACCCTGCCGTCACAAAAAGCTTTGTTACCTTGTTGTTGTGCACACATCCAATGTTAGCAGCAGCCTCCTCTCCTTAGAGGTGAACATCAGCCCTATTGGAGACCATCTATACAAACAACAGTCATCACACCTCTGCTAATACAACACAGTAACAGTGCTAGATGAAACAAAGATGGATTAAAAATTTTTTCTGCCTGATGCCTGTGGAATACTCCAAAGACTTTTTTATTCATTAATATCCAGCCTTCTCCACAGTTGGAAGCATTTTGAAACTCAATTACTTTGTTTACTTAGGATTCAAAAACAGCTTTGTGAAGATATGATGCTAAATCCCCC
Source organism: Machaerirhynchus nigripectus (assembly GCA_013397975.1). Lineage (NCBI taxonomy): Eukaryota > Metazoa > Chordata > Aves > Passeriformes > Dicruridae > Machaerirhynchus > Machaerirhynchus nigripectus. The sequence continues at coordinate 1,263,841 of VZRQ01002909.1, read as the reverse complement.
TTTTTCAGCCCTCATCATTAAATCCTTGAAAGGAAGTGGGGGAAACCTATGTTATCTTGACTTTTTGGGACAACAAAGCTTCAAACATGCTATTATGAGCACTAAACCCTGCTTCTTTTTGTCTCTCAGACTGTGGTTCACATAAAGCTGTTCCTAAAGGGACTAACAAACCATCATGCTGCATGGGTGTGCTAAAGGCACAAGAAAAATGCAATAACGCGTTAGTGCTAAATGAATTATACATATTAAATATAGTCAGGAATATTAAAGGACTGCAATGAGGGCAAGCCCAGTCAGTGTTAAAAAGACAGAGACTGACCCCTTTTGCTTTAAGAATACCAAGAGGAAGAGAAACTGAGGAGGTCGAAGCTGTGGAACACCCAGCTCACGGTGCAGGCACTGCCAGCATGGCTGGACAGCCACAGCAGCCTGGGCAGAGAACCCAGACACTCTTTCACTTTGTTACTCAAAGAAAACTCAACTTACTAACACCAAGTGACTATAACACAAAGCAGGTCTGAGGAACTGCTGTGGATATCCAGCTCCAACTCCTGAGCTCCCAGTAAAGGTCAGGCCTTGAAGGCCTGAGACCAGACTCAGGCACCTCACATCGGCCTCTTTCCTAATAGCAGAAACACAGATTTTTCTTAGGTTTATCGGCTACCCCTAAAGGTGATGCCTGGCACCAATACTGAAAGATTTACCCAGTGGTAAGTCAAAGAAGTGTTTTGTAATTATTTCTCATAGTAATGTGATCATTAAATACTTAAGTGAATACTTGCATACAGGTTATGAACACAGTGCAAAACAATATTCCCTTGGAAAGCCACCCCTTTGGTGGCTGTCGTTTCTTAGATTTGCTTTCTCACAGGTGAAAAGGAAGAACATGAACAGGCTTTTGTCTGAAATGTTGCTCCAGCTGTTCTTCAGCAGCCTTCCTACAGAGCTCACAAAGCACTACTCTGTTTTATTATAAATGGTGACAAGAGCTAAGTATATTTTAAGATTTTGGGGAGTGTTGGGTTGTGACACAGAACATTAAACATTCTGCATTTCTGCAGGGCAAGTTATTTATTGACTTAGGAAGGAGAGTGTGAGATGAAAACAGTTAATATGCACTTTGTAAAACACGAGCAATATAAAGGAAAGATGGAATACTTGAGACAAAACCACCTGTTTTCATCATATTTCAAATTCCCATCTGAATTGCTTTGTTCACAAATAACATTCTGTACATTTACAGGAAAAAATAGGAAAACCTACACCACAAGACATTGGAAACAATCACAAATCCAACTACGGAAAAGCTTCACAAAAAATGGAAGTAATTTAAATGATACATGGATTTAATATTTGGGACAACAAAATGCCTGTCTATTTTTGCTACTTTTGCTTCCATTTCTTTATATTTTTCCAGGAACCAGAATTTTTTAAACTAATGCGTATTATTTTAAACAATTCTGCAAAACACAGGCATGCTTGAGAGGCAGTTTCAGTTTGCTAGTTGATAAATTGCTTCTATGCCATGCTTTCATCTTCCAAATTAGTGTGAACAAGCATTATTTTCTTCTACTGCAAGAACTTTAATGAGCATGACAAATAAAATGGAAGCAGTGGCCACAAACACAAAAGAAAGTGGAAAAGCTTTGCCACTGCTATGCAAATGCATTTAAAAATGCACAATATAAAAAAAACAGTATGCCAGAGTGTTTACTAATAAACCTAGATAAGCCACCTTGCTACTTTGAATCAGAACTTTGGAAGCCTAATTGTGTCAGAGAAGGTCAGTATTTGAGATTCCAAACATACTTTCCTGTCAACAGCACATTTCATTATGCTTCCCTAATTATACATTCTTCACCACCCTGAGGCAACTCCAGGAAAGGAAACTCCATGCTACTAAAAAAACCCCACAACTGCAAATACCAAGACTTTGTAATCACTGGGCCACGTGTGAATGCACTTTGAGTAATTTGAGCGAATAACTTGGGAAACACAATATATAAGTAGATGTCAGCAATGTCATCCTGAAATAGCCACAAGATAAAGTACAAGTTTCATCAGCACATTAGTGCACTAAAAAAAGTAAAATTTAGATACTTCCATTGTTATTCTTTCTACTGCATAAGGAACTGCAGTTAATTACATGGGAATAACATAGTTAATAATGTGTGCTTAACAGCAACTAGCATCATGAAGTGATTTTAGGCAATGAGCTCAAACTGAACAGGAAATAAAAAAATTCTTTCGAAGTGCATCAGCTCCGAGACTACAGAGTATTACATGTTTCAGCAATTATTACAAGTTACAGAAAAAGAAGAATCACATCTAATTTGTACAGGTGAGAAGAATAATGTGTATTAAAAGGGGTGTTTTTCACAAGGCTAATTCAGCACTAGATTTTCAAGCTGGTACAACCTAGGAAGAGACTGAGTTTGGGACTGTGAAATCCCAGGTCCAACTACAACGCTGTCCCTAAGCTCTCTCTCCACAAAGCTTTTCCACTGGACACAGGCAGTGGTGCTTTGTTGACTTCCTGCAAGAGAAGAGGGAAAGCATTTTATGAGACAGGTATAGGAACTGAGTAACCTGAGCACCCCCGCAGCAGGGAACTGAGTAACTGCCTAAGGAGAAGGGACAAGGCTGAAAGAGGCAAGGGCAAGGCCCACCACGTGTGTGTCGTAACACCACATTCAGCAAGTTCACTTCAACCTTCTGCAAATCCTCTCAGGAGCGACTGTCCTCAGGTGCTGTGTTTTACCCCGGGTTCACCAACAGCTCACCTGCAACAGCTTGGGATTTAACCTAATTTGTTGGATACATGGAGCTCAGCACCTCTTTCTGGAGAGGCATAACAACATCAAGACCACTGCTTTGAAGATTGGGAAACTCTAGGCAGAAGAGGGTCTTTTCCACTTCAAATTTCATTGTAAATTAATGTTCACCTTAATGAACTGGAGTGCAAAATATTCTTTTCAAAAAGTTCAGTTTCTAAAACCTCCTCATGCAACATGTATCGTAAGTTTTCTTTGCCACTAAAGAGCACTATTTTTCAGTCCATCAACTAATTTGAGTTTAATTTAGCTTAACAGCTAGACCTGAGCAAGAGGCCTGATTCTCAGCTTTCCAATTTTTTGAGCTCAGTATTGTAAAGTTATAATGCAACCAAAGCAAAGCATAAAGTGCCCAAAATAGAAGACAGATAGATACTTGCATTTTCGCTCCAATAAACATAAAAATGTTGACCAGTGGAAGTTTATAACACAATGTATATTACAGTGGAATTTAAAAAAAAAAGGAAGAAATCAGGCATTGAGATTAGTGCAAAAATGCAAAGCAATTCCAGATAAACAGCCCTCAAACAATTAATTTCAGAGAGTGTTACCAGAATTGAGTCTGAGCTCAAACTACCAACGCCAAGTTAAGCTACTTTGCTGGAAAAGCAATTGCTTTGAGGGAGTCATGAACTGGTGGTAAGTATTAGGAACAATGTTACCTTTTTCCACAACACACAATCTCAGACAGCATTCATTTGTTCCACCTCTAGGAAGCAGACAGCTAAAGGAAAATAACTAATTGTTTTTATTACTGATTTAGTGACTTGCTTCTGATCAGGATGAAAAAAGACCACAGCAGAAGATAAGCATGAGGAAAGGGAGAGAACTACAGGAGAAACACTCGAGAGTAGCACAGAAACTAACAAACCATCATTTCAGGTGCTTGAGGAATGAAAAAAGGAAGTGGCTTTTAAAAACAAACACAAAACAGACTGGGTAAATCAGTCATCTGAAGGGCAGCTAAAGGATAACTGCCAAAGCCAAACACAATTCAAGGCTGACAGAAGAAAAGAGGGAAACCTCCAGGGTCTTTTTCAATGCTATTTTCAGCATTTGACAACATCCGAGATAGAGATAAATAAAGAAATAGGAAGTCTCCAAAAAGGCAACCTTATATAGGAACTGAACAGAACTCTTAACGTGAAGGCAGAAAACACAGACAGGGGAAAAGCACATAGTGTACTATAGGGCTGAAGAGGAAAGCCCCCTGTAAATGAAGTCCTTAAAACAGAGAAAACCACCCAGGGAAGAGGTGGGATAGAACTCTGCAGGTTACCAAAGACAGGACAGGAAAGTCACATTAAAGATAATTTAGCCAAACAGCCAAACAAGTATTTTGTAATTTTGCCAGTGCTCCATTACTGAAGGTTGCTGTGACAACAAATATAACAAGAACTTGGTTTTGAAAATCCAAAACATTTTTTGTTTAACTGTTAAATCGAACAGTCTTAAATAAAGATTTACTATTCTTGAAAACATTTTTACAGAGGCATTGCATGTTCTACCTGGATTTACTGAAGGTACAGAGGAATTCATTATTAGCTTAAGTTACTACAGGCTGTATCTGAAGGATCTATACTTGCTCTTTTTAAATTATTTTTTAAAAATATAAAATCAAATGTCACACTGTAAAAGATCTGAAATTCAATACCACAACGACAGAAGAAAACCAGAACTGTTAGCCAATCTGTTGAGGCTTCACCAATTCACAAGCAACAGCCCTTTCAAACACACAACCCAAGCTACACGCAGCACCACGAGCAGCATTCCTTGACTGCCATCTAGCCTCCAGCAGTGAGGAAAGCTGAGGGGTGGGAGGGGGGGAATCATCATAACCATCATCTTTCCACAGAATTCCAGCAAAATTTAAGATTTCCTAATTTTTTTTTAAATAGGCTCGTGCTTTTAAATAAAGAGTTTCCTGTTTACTTTTAAGCACAATCACAGAAAGCAGTCAGCAGTGATCACAGTGACAGAGGAGGAAGAAAAGCAGTCCTTCCTACTCACTGCTTCCAGTCTGTTTGCACAAAAAGGCTACCAATACCAGAGGTGCAGCATTGCTTTTATACTTTATCTAACCGACAGTGGAGCATTTTACACTATTAAGCAATATGTAATTGCTATAGCTACTCTTAACAGTTAGAAATGATTGTGAATGATTCTCACTCCACTGACTTGCACTTGTAATAAACGTGCAATGTTTGGTTTAAGGAAAATATAGAGGCTTTAAATAATTCCCAGCTGAGAAAGGAACCAAACATTAACCTTAGAGGAACAGCACGGGCACGGCTGTACCAAGAGCTCAGTTGTTTCCTCTGTGCAAGAGTTTTAATTCTACCCTAGACAGACTTCTGGGGTAACCTGAATGTGACACATCACACAGCATTGATGTGTTCTATTCTTACACAGCCAGCTTAATATACTTGTTTCTAATTAAAACCAAAACAATCCTCAAATACCTCCAAACTACTTTGGGGTGATTCTATTTTGACCAATCTCTCCATGAGCTGCTAACAACACCAGAAGGATTCCCTCACTTACTGCACTACTGCAAAAGTGTATTTATGCCACATTACCCTGATACATTTTAACAGTGTGACCCAAGAGCACAAAACCTCAGAACCAGCTCACACGTGGATATGCAGTTACCAAATCATACAGAAAATGTCCCTTACAGCCTATGAAATAAACCAAGTGCTAACTTCTACCAGTGTTTGCTCTCATATTTCACACACCCCACAGCAGCTGCCGCGCTCTCTCCCTCTCATCCCAATTAATGGATGCCATGAACAGAACACATGAGTACAAGTGACGTTGCCTCACTTGGTTTTACCAGCCAAAACAGCATGAGAAGATTTACTGTGTCAGGTCTGAAGGAAGCAGCTCTCGAAGGCATATAAGCTTTCCCATCCCAAAGGAAAAAAGGTCATTTGCCATAAAAGGTTGTTCACAAAATGTCATGCTGCTCAAACCAGGATCACAAGAGGTTTGTGAACTGCAGTACAGTCATATAACCTCTTAATAATGTTTGACAGCAGGGACACCTACATCAGAAAAGACACAGACAGAAGTGCCATCTCATTAGGTAATTCAGTTTCTCATCACCTGTCCTTGCTGTTATAGTTAAACTCTGAAGTTGAAGACGGGAGCTGAGGTGGGACAGTAGATGGTGGCTACTTCCACTCTAAAATTAGGCTCTAATTTCATGACATTTGCTTCCTCTGCCATGAACAGAAAACTGCCTGCCAGCAAACTCCACCAAAAGAATGGCTGAGGAGCTGACAGAACACACCGAAATGAGTTTGCACTTTTACTTCTCTATTGACAAGCAACAATACAGACTGAATTTTTCACAGCAGTTGCAGTTTTCTACTAAAAACAGTGGACATATTAATCAAGGATGCTCTCCCATTACTTCAGTATGTTCACAAACATTATCTGTTCATAATGAAGATGAAAGGCCAAAAGGTGACACTGACTTCTGAGGCTTTGAACTCAGAACCAAGCAGTCTAGTGGTTTTCCAAACAAACATTTTTAGGCATAGACTTCTTAGACATTAAGAAGATGGAAAACAAATGTCACGGATTTCTATACTTGTATTATTGGAAAAATGAAAACTATGAAGATAGAACAATACAATTTAAGTAAATCGAAGTAATTTTCATCTGATTCTGAAGCATGACATGAACACTTTGGGACAAAAAAGCCTGGAACTTGGCCACGAACTTAGGAGCTTAAAGAGAGGTTATCAACTACAGCAACTTCCAGTAAGCAGCTTCCAATGAAAAACAGTTTTCAAGGCTGACACGTGTATTAGATTCCAATCCCAGAATCACTATACAGCTGAGCAGCAAGTTTGACAACAGAGATGGCAGCTTCCCAGATAATGTATTTCCAAGAAATCCTTCTGTATCCCAAGTAAAAACTCGCACATTGTTTGCCATTTTCTAGAATGCATCAGTAAAAGCTAAAATCTCAGAGAAGACTTCCTGTGCTACTGTGATATCTCTTGCCAAGAGAAATACTGGCCTAACCAATTGGTCAGGCTTTCAGGTAAAGGAATGTGAAGGATCAATAAATTATTCGATTTGTCCTACAGGACAGAATTTTTTTGGTGATGAAGGCAAATAATGAAAATTCTCTGAGCACAAGTAGGAAACAGAACTCCACGCTGCCATTCCTCATTAGTAATGCTGGGTGTTCTCTATCCATAAAAGGCTTTCTCCACTATGTTGGGCAGGGAAGGAAATGTTGAAGGAAGGATAACACAAATTGCAAAGTATCTGAGGCTCTCTGGGTTTGCTCTCAGTCACTCCCAGGAGGTTCACAGACACTCTGTACACTGTATCCACACCCAGTGAAGAGTATCTGCCACTAAAGGATTCCCATCGCTGCCCATACACACCTCCACGCCTGCATCAGGTGATTTCTGAAATGCATTTACCTTGGCTTCTTTGAACACCTCCTGGGCAGATAAAATTACCTCCCCCTCCACTGGCACTACAGTCTCGTGCATATTCTCACAGTCTCACTCCTCTGACACACTGATGAATCCTGGTATCCACTCACACACCTATAGGGAGAGCTTGCCCAATTTCCTCCTCCATGGTCCCGTTCTGTCACAGCAGTGCCCAGATAAACTTGGCAGCTGCAAGAAAGGCAAAAATCTCTGAGGTTTTACAGGCTTGGTAGGCAGCAAAAAGGTAACAGCTACTTCAAAATCCAGATTACCCCATAGGTAATACAAGTAACATGGGTATATAATAAGATTACCTAAGACTAGAACAATTATACTTTATTAATTAATTATGCCACCAGAATAATGTCTTCATCCTCTTTTCAATCTCATACCCTCACTAGAGTACTGGGCATCTAGTAGTGTCATCAGTTCTCACTGTACCACATTCACTAGCAAAAAAAAAAAATTAAAAAATCTCTAACCACAAACAAAATTATAAATCTGTATTTATTAATGTCATAATGAATTTTAGTCAAAATGACACTAAGGTGAAATAATTCTTTGCTCTCAAGCACAGAACAAACTCAGACCTTTCTTAGAGTGCTCAATGAAGTACACAAATTACTTTTATGAAGCATCATGGGAGCACAAAATTCAATTAATTCTCTGTATTAACTTCACCTTTTGTATTCTAAGAAAGGAGGAAATGCAGGAAGTCAACACTGATCATCTGAGTACAGCCTATCAAGAAGTATGTGCCTTTTTAAAGCTGTTCTCTGCTTTGAGAAAGATCTTCATTGTTCTTTGCAAGATGAAAAGACAAAAAAGAACTAAATTTCAACTGGCTCATTAGATGAAAGGCTTTTAATGTGTGCTTCTTGTAACTAGCTCACGCCTGAAGGACTCATCTCATGACTACTCCTTTCGAAAGTTATAGCAGAAAAAGAAGTTTGTGTAGAGAAAAGATTACATACTTTTACATTATCTCCAGCTTCCTTGCACTTCTGTTTTCATTACAGCTGTAAGCAAACATCCCAAAATTTAAATAGCCCAGCTTCTCATAGAACAAGCATTAGTGTTTTGGCATTAACCTCCTGAAAAGAAAGCTCAACCAAAAAAAGGAAGGTGGGCAGAAGGCAATATCAAGAACACTTCACTCTAAGGAAATAAATGTATTAGAACTATACACATTACAGGTCTGAATTCACATTAATAAATTACTCATTTGAGAAATCAAACTGTCAATTTAAACCTTACTATGAAGTCATTTTGAGAAGTGAATTATCAAAAAAAATCAAGGTAATTAACTCTAAATTACTTGTAAATAACTAAACTACTGAAAGACATTAATGACTGAACTAAACAATTCTATTTTAGCAAGTTCATTTTCTCTAAGAAGTAGAGCATATTTCACTGAGTAACAATGCTTCAGGAACCAGAAAGCATTCTGCCCAGTTTCAAAAACTAATTCAGAACTGCTCTTGCCCAAGTTCCAGTCACAAAGAGGAAAAAAATATAACAAAGAACAACAGAAAAAAATCTTACAAGATTTCAAAAATTGCCTGGAAGAAGAGAAAAACGTAACTATATCATACTCAGGCTAAAATCCTGGCCATGTGTCAAACTGATTCACTCCAATGAGATCCAGATTTCATCCCAAGAGCAATTAAATTCTCAGCAAAGCAGTTTAAACCCATCTGTCTCTTCAGGCCAGATTTCAATTATTATTCCATAATCCCATGCCCTTATAATTACATTGATGTTCACTCTGCATATACCCAAAAATACTGGCTTTATTTACTTCAGGAGTAATTAACATGGCAGGAAGATTCACATTGCTACTGGAGCTTACAGGAAAAAGGGAGCAGAGGACCTGATCTGATAGTACAGGAAACACTTTGAAAGTTTCCTGTCCAAACGTATTGGCCCAAATGAAATTGCTTTAGAAGAAGAAAAAAAAAACCCAGATCACACCACAACAACTTTTTCTCTCGAGAATATTACAGAAAGAACCCAAAATTATTGGAATGTTTTCAGTTTAAAGTTTTACTTTGTTTGCAGACTTTGAGCACTAGAATATTGTAGCATCTTTAAAAACAAGCAGATACCTCAGAACAATAACAGCTGTACTATCTATCCTTTTCAATATAAATAAGGACTTGTACTTGCCAAAAATATTCAAAGCTTCACTCTGAACAAACACATTCTGTGTCTCATGTGTCTGCTTAATGCACTGGAGAAAACACCTCAAACCTTGCTACAAGAGGAGAGGGCAAGCAAAGGAGCCATGAGACTCCAGTCAGGATGCATGTCTCAGGCTACACTGCTTACACGTATGGTGAACAGTATTTTCAGACAAGAATCAATGAAAACAAAAATCTAGCAAGGCTGAATACAAAACCACAATCAGGAGTTGTAGCTCGCACTGCTGAGCAGCTTTCTGCCATGAAACAGTAACCAGGAGTTGGGCATCACTGTCAGTGACTGAGACCCAGGGCAGGAGCAAACAGCACAGCTAAAATCAAGTGAGAGCACCTGGAGATAAATACTGCCCTTGCTGCTAATTTACAGAGCCATCAACTGCTCTGCTAAGCATCAGTTGGCTCACACAGAACTGAGCAGAAACAGCACCAGTGGCTTGGTGCTCAACAGCAAAGCCCAGCTGTTGAAAAGAGTATAGAGAACACCAACAAAATCAGTGCTTAGAAATTTGAGAGGACTTCAGAACTTAGAAAGTTAACAAAGTGATTTGTTGACTTCAAAACTGGAAATGGAACAACAATAGGGGTAGTGGAATAAGGTATTTTCTGTTATGCAATTAGACAATAAAAACACTTACATCCTTACAAAAGCCCCACACATTTCCTACAAAGTTCTAAGTCCCCCTTATGATATTATTTAGATTTGTATGATTCTTAAACCTCCAACACTGGATTACACATTTTCTCCATAGCTGTTCACTCCGTGAAAAATAACAGAAGAACTGTACTAAAACAGACCAAATTTATTTTATTCTTCGCCCCCATGTCTTTATAACAAAGATGTACTGAGAAAAGCAAAGATACTGGTTTTCTGCTCCCCAAAAGGGAACAACAAGCTTCAGGGGCCAGCAAGTTCCTTCTGTTGCCTTCCTGTGCTGGTTCTCATTTCAGAAGCCCAGTTAAAATCCCCTTTTCAAAAGCTGCCCTTTCAAAGATAGTCCAGACACTCCTAATCGAAGATCACCCAACGGGAGCAGCACTGCCATCTATGGAAAAGCTTAGGAAAAGCGTTTAGCATTTAGTAAGAAGGATACAGCTAAAAAGACAAACAAAACAACAGCAAGATGGAAATGAGGATGAAAAAGGTGAATTGTGCATGAAACATGACCAACTACTCACCACACAGTTCCCTGAATTGCTACTCAGCTGTATTGCTTCTACTCACCCCAGCCTTATGCCACAGAACTCCAGAACTACAGCTTTGGTGACTGCCCTGGAAATCCGAAATCCAAGGGGCAGGCAGGTTGGCATTAGCCCAAGCACTCCAAATTCTTAAATCTGATTCTTATCAATTGGATTTTGACATGCAGATATGAACTGCTTTTAACTCACCACACTACAGGATAGAAACTGCATAATTTGATCACGTATCTCCCAGCAATCAAAACATCTGACGTATTGACTAATCACAATAATTATTCTCAATGCCTTCACTTTTTTGTCTTTATACTCCTTGCTTGCAGAGAAAAGGAAAAACATGGAACAAAAGCTTACAGTAACCCACTCAAGAGCACAGTTTTTCAGAAATAATGAAAGACTACATCAGAAATTCTGCATCTTCAGATTACAAAAGATCACTGTTTAATCTTTAGGCTAAAGAAATCAAATATATCATAATTTCTGCCAAAACCAACAAGTACAGGAAAAAAAATGAGACAAATCCCACTACTAAGAGGCAATTCAACACTTCAGAGCTACATTTTCCCTTTCAACACTTCAGAGCTACATTTTCCTCCTCAAAACCCAAGCTACTGAAAATACATTTCTGCCTTGAAAAAATAAAAAGTGCTATTGATGCTTTTCTCATTCAGATAAAAGTCACAGTACAGTAAGCACTGAAATTCTGGAAAAGCACTGACAGGATAAAAATCAAAATGGGTGGAAGCAACACATGATTTTCTAGATTCAACATCCAGTCTTACAATCTCTTCCTTTCTCCACTTCCCCAAAAACTAGTAATACATTCTTCCATTTTAAACCCTTCTCTAAAAACTATTCACTTTCAATAAAGAAAGAAATAAACCAAAATAGGGAACAAGAATATCAAAGGCTTGTAAAGTACCTCAGCTTCACATGGCTTACAACAGCTTCTGTCAATCAGCACATTGATTCAGTATCAACTCATACACATGCACAAATAAATTCACGGGGGCTACATGTATCAAAACCTAGATATATATAGTCCAAAAGCATGGTATAAGTAGTGTCTTCCCTTTTTTGTTACATTTCAGAGTATGTATCAAAATACCTATATTTAAAACTTACCAAGGACAAAGCTTAAAACCTTTCCCCTTTTTCTGGCATGTGCATGCATGGGTCTGGGGACAAGAGTGTTTGTTTCTGTAGTGGCCTACATTAAACTTGGGTTTTTCCCTATAAACAGCAATAAAGCTATAAAACTCATACTACAAAAATTTTTAACAGCTTTTCCAAGCTGGCCACGATTGCCACAAAAAGTTAATAGCCACTGCTAAACTCTTTCATGCACTATATCCCAACATCGTAATTTAAGACAGAGAGCAAACCACCACAAGCAGCTGAAAACAGATCAGGAATTCATGTTTAGTTACATACAAAGAATATAATTATGTAGCTGTGCCCAAGCTGAAAGTGGTATCTACGTTACTAAACTGGCAATGGTGACACAGTACCTAACACGCCTTAAACACACGAAGCATGACACATTGATTAAACCAAACTGGCTTTGTTAGATGTTCTGATTGTTAATATCATGTTAATAAAATCCAAGTTGCTTAATTCAGAAGTCTGTGCAGATAAAGGATATGAACAGGACAGACAGAATTTTCTTCAGGCCCACTGCAATCCCAAGGTTGGCTCCCTGATCTCAGATGAAGGACCACAGCGTGGCAACAACTCTCCATCCACTCTTCACACTGAACGATGTTTCTTGCAGATCAGTTGGAGTTTGGCAGCAAGAAAAAGGCTGTGCTGCATCTTGTGTATCCCACTGGAGATGTACCAAGAGCCCTGCTACAACAAGCTACAGCCAGCTCTCTATGTCAAAGATTCTATGCTTGAACAAACTGAGAAACCAAAAATCAGCTCCAGCTCACAGGGGCCCTATGAGCACACAGTACAGAAACAAGAAAGGCAAGAAGCCACATAGGCACAGCTATTTTCTGGCGTTTTCACTCCTATGTTTAGAGATTAGAAGGAGGTATTTAACCTATCCTTGGCAGAAATCCAACGCCTTTACTCTTTGTGAGCACTACTATGAGATTGCACAAGGACCTGTTTTGTCCTGACTTTAGAATGAGGGAAGAAAAAAATGTGTGCAAACAGCCTAATCAAGGTCACCTGTCCAGAAACAAGAAGTTTCACAAAGCCATCAACAACAGAGGAAGGAATTACCAAATCTAAAAAAAGCACAAATATTTTTAAAATATACTTAATGAGCAATACATTCCACACACTGTAATTAAGCAAGTTATGTACAGAAATACATACTATGCTGTTCATTTCTGAAGAGTCGTAACTTCCACACGGATGGACACTTCCTATAGGTTCCAGCCCTTCTTCATCCCACATGTATGTGCCGTCAGAGCTGTCAGACGGAGAAAGCTCAAAGGAGGAGCCAGCTCTGTAGTTCATCTCTGAAGAGATGACATTCTCCGTAGTGTGTTTTGTGCTTTCACTGTTGTCATCCACTGCTTAAAGAAAACAGCATCAGTTATGATTCCAAAACCAATCCAATATTCAAAAAATAAGCGTTGAAATGCCTGTTACTGGTGTGCTAACTTTGCTGGAGCTGTACTGTAACAGAAAGACCTGAAAGCTTTCTACAGTACTGCTTCCTCATCCCAGAAGGGGGAAAAGCTCAAGCTGGTTTGGCAGCTACAACTAAGGAATCTTCCAACCTATAGCTTTGGTAACCTTTTACACTGCCCTAATTCATCCACCGTTGAAGCTACTTTCTAGAAATCTGCATCTCTTTAGCATATTAGAAGGTGGGTCCAAAAATACATCTTTTGGATTTTGTCTTTCAATTGCAACATCTCTCAAACAAGTTTTTATCAGGAGAAGCCCACCAAGGGTTTGAAAATGTGGCTTTCAAAAGCATCTTGTTGTGTCTTCAACTAATTTTTAAAGAATATGCATCAGATAAAACAAAAAAACAGTAACAAGCCTGTTTATAATTAAACTCATTTAATTTACACATCCTACACTTATTTCCACTACTTAGAAGCAGTTACAGCTGTTCTCTGCCTACAGAGATGGAGGGAGCACGAGGTGAAATTTTCTTAAAATATCACCAACCCAGAAAATGAATGGCAAAGCAAGGATGTGAGGAATCCCACAACCACATCACAAATGTGTTTAAAGGAGGTCAACTTCATTTTTATCACAAAGAGCTCTTCAAAGTAATGCTTGGGAAGAAACTACTATGCAGAAAAGGCATAAGCAAACAAATATGCCAGCACAGAGCAAAGTTTCCTTCTGAAAAAATTCACAAGCAATGGGCAATTACATTCAGTAACTTAATTAATGTTACAGACTTTTGATTCAGCACCTAAAATTTCAAACAGAACATAAAAAAGGTATTTACCAGATACATTTATATCAAGCCAGTCATCAGCATTACAGCAAGATCCTCCACCTTCCTTGAGAGACGTGAACGGCTCGATGGATGTTCTGCTCCTGTGCTCCAACTCCTGAAGGCAGCTCTCCTTCTCCTGGATTTGTACAGGTCTGTTTGAGTCTTCTATATCTATGAAATCATCACTGAAGTCTTCACTCAAATCGTTTTTCTCCGAGGATGACAAAGAAGATATAGATATCTCATCTCCATCATCGCTCATACACACGACTTTTGACCCATGTTTTCCCAGATTGTCGTGCAGGCCCTCACCAGGATCTGTTCTGTGAGCACTGCTCTCTAGAATACTGTTTTTATCAACGGCTCTATTGATATTTGCTGAAACCTCCGCGTTCTCCAGGACGCGCGTGTCCGGAGCCGCGCTTTTGCTGCCATCCACAACGCTATTCCCAGCAAACCGCTGCCTGGTAGGCTTCAGCAGAGAAGGCCGACTTAATCTGTATCCATAGGAAGGTGCTGACCCAGATCCATTTGACAGCGGGGGCTTCTTGGAACAAGGAGCTGACATAGCCGAGTACGGTCTGGTAAATCCATACTTCAGCGGTTCATTTCCATTGGGTACATCCAACTGACACGCATTTCTTGACAGCAGAGTAGACCTCTGCGACGTCCTGGCAGCGAGATTTTGACTATGATAAGGCCTTGTAAGATCCACAGCTTTATTAAAGGAATGTGACCTGGTTAGAGATGCAGTGGGAAGGAAAGAATTCTGAATGGAATGTGAAAAACTTTGTGATCTTACCATTTTGTCACAGGAGAAAGCCTTGCTATTGTCTGTAGATTGTGCCAGGCTTTCTCCTGAACTTGTCCTTGTGGCACCGGAATTAGCTCTAGGTCTCTGCAAACCTACCACTGGCCGATTTCCATAAAATCCATTTAAATTTGATCTTGGAGCATTGAGTCCAGAGTATGTCCTTCCTGACAGGGTACCTTTGGTGAATTTAGCTGAACTAGAGAGTCCAGGTATAGACTTTGGGTTTAATTCCTCAGTAGAAGATACAAACATATTGGTTTGCTTTGCTGCTTTTGACACAACCGAAGCAGTACTGTTCAAACCCACCCTGAGCTCATCATTGCCCAGTGCTCCTTGAGATTGAGGATACTTCTCAGAATCAATTAATTTTTCATTAGAATTGCGTTTGGAGATGGCCTCCCTCCCATTCTGATCGTTAAGCTGATATTTATTTGATTTTTTCCAGTTGAAAGCAAAGGAAGACATTCCAACAGTGCCATTGTGCTTGCCGAAATTTTTGCCACCATTACTCCCTGCTAAGTTCACAGCCGTCCCGTTTGGCATAGGTTGCAAAACACTCCCTAAAGTTTTCGTTCCATATTTCGGTAGCCTGGAAACCAAGGATGTCCTGGTTTGATTTTTTTCTTCCATGAGCTATTGGGTACATTGGTCCTTAAAGGGTGCTTGAATCTAAGAAAGAAAAATAAAACAACATTAAACCCGGATCAACCACACATTAAACAATAGTTTTCTATACATTTCAGCTATATGCTTCCTACATTTCTGTGCCCAATTCCACCACGCTGATAAAAAGTAACCCAGACGCATTTTGGGAACTCCAAAGTCCCAGCAGTTATTTGGCAGTAATATGTTCTTCAGATCACAGCTCCATCCCCCAACTTTCATTCTCTATATAAACCATCCTTTTGTTGTATTCCTTTTGTAATCTATAAAATAAACTTGAAAAGGGGTTGGATGATTTTTGGGTTTTTTTTATTTCATTTACCCATTTTGAGCAACAAACTGAACTTTTCAACTGTGTTACAATTATTAAGTTATAAATTTAACATTTAGTATTTTTTAAAAAGTCACAAATATGACATAGCACAAACCTATGGTCAGCAATGTAAACCTGCAAAAACTGTAATGTAAAATCTGACTAAAAGCTTATTTTTTGAGGTTTTTTTCAGTTTCCCCAATGCCTAAAATATAGGAAATAACCACCCATCATGCATCTCACCACAACATTTTTTGTTCCTAGACCTAACTGATATCCCCAAATCAAGATTCACATTCCTAGTCACTCTTTCCTCTTTTTATGGAGACTGTAGTCTATTTTGGAAATCACCTTATTCATGTACAAGACCTGAAGTACAGTGCAACAGCTGTGTTAAGGTCACTGTAAGTGAATTCAAAAGTTCTACTTAGTCAAAGTACAGACAATATCTTGTGGAACCACAGCAAGCATTACCCTAAAGTGAGTCACTCCCCAAGCTGCAAGACCTCACTAAAGGAACACTTAGTTTAAAAACACTTGGATAAAATCGAAGATAAAATCAAAGATAAAATCGAAGTGGCATTAAATTCATGCTAATTGAAATACCCTTAGGATTTGTCAGTGACTAGGATGCCCCAGAGCAGTACTTCTGGAAGCAGATCTACATTACAAAGACAGAAAAAGAAAGGTACTGAAGACAGGGGCTCCTAACTTGTGCAAACATCAGAATCCACATTCTGCAGCTGGTGTGTGCATTTCCATTCTGAAATACACAAATCCCAGCTTTTCAAATACTCAGTGAATTCTTGCGCACCAGAGGCACAACCCTCATGCAGGTGCGCAAAGGAGGACACAAGTATTTCCCCCTGGGACCAGCAGAGCACTTCATTCACCACGTGTGACACCTGCCTGCACGTGGATTGAAGTGTCTTAATGTCAGACTTCTTGCCTACAGTGCACCTGCATACCTTGCACAGGAAAATATCATCAGGCTTTAATAGCAACATCAGAGATATTTACTTTATGTCAACTACACACCATAAAGTACACCTTTTTTTTAATAACTCCATGAATTAAAAAATGGCCTTTAACATGCCAATGAACTCATTCCCAGCAAGCATCCTACTGCAGATCCCTCAGAAGATAACACAGCTCTAAAGAAAAGGCAGGTCTTATGAAGAAATCTTCCAAATTGAAAAAGTTAAATTAGAAAGCTGCTAATTTAACTTGCATGCTTTATGGATAATTCCCTTTTCACATCTGTCTACCATCTCTTAGGTAACTGCAAAATTTAAATTAGGCCATTTAATTAGATTACTCTAATCCTCCACCAAGTGCTGCAAATTAAACTTGAAAAGGAGACCTTTCAGTTCTCTAGGAAGGGCTCTTGCTCATTTATCCTTGAGTAGGCAAAGACAACACATTATCTCCAAGAAAACTATACTGATAGCTTAGAACACTTCAGGTAATTAAATTAAAAGACAAACAATACTTGTCTGTATTTTATTAGCTACTTAACTGTAACTACTGTGCCACCTTCCCAACTCCACCTTACATTTGCTTCATCGAAATACAACGTCATCAAAAAACCCACTAAAACTTAACAGCATCATCTCTGGCAGATGTTTCCCAGAAAAGGGGGAATTTTCTTATTAAGTTCTCTAAAAAATCCTCAATCTTTACATATGTATACTAGGAAAGATTACACTAACCTAACAATGGAACTCCCTTATCAAGCAGCACTGTACCTACAAGTTAAGCGTATGATTTCTGCATCCCAGAAGAGTCAGGTTCAATACAATTTAAATTGTAGCCTGCTGTACTATAAAGCTATTAAAAGTATTTTTAGACTTAAGCAATCTATGGATTTTTTAAAAACTGACATTTGGGCAAACAAGTTTTATATTCTTTGCCTTGGGAAATATATTATCTAGTGCACACAAGCCTAATCAGGAATTAAGCTAATTACAAAGAGCCTAGCCTTACACAATGATCCAGGGAAAAGGAGTTAAAATCCACAGACCCTCTCTGAAGTACAATGTGAATTAACTGAAAAGCTGCTACATCCTTACCTTCAAGGATATTCAAGATCCTGGTGATAAGCAAAAGGATATTCATTCTCACCTTCCTTGGTACTTTCTCTACAGGATTATTTACACCTCGACAAAATCCTGCACAGTTAGTGGCAAGCACAACACTCACTCTAATTTCATTCACAGTTTGTTTCAGCACCACCGGGAAGGCAGTTTCCCATACCTTATATATATCCTCAGCAAAGTCCAGCTTTGCACTTGAGACTCTGCCCTACAGAAGAAGACAGCTTAAAGATTCATACATTTGAAAGTTTCAAGCACCTTAAAATACTGTCACCTCTATGATCCCTGCCACCAGGAAGAAAACAGTATTTTCCAGTTCCAGATTCCTGAATGGGACCGAATTCCCCTCCTACTGTCACAGCAGTGCGGAATATCCAGCTGATGCATGGAACACATCTGACAGACTGGTGACAGGCCAGAGCAATTCCCCTCTGCAGATCTACTGCCATGCCAGCAGTTTCAGATCTGTGTTCCATTCACGGGAATGTAAGTGCAAGTGTATTGCAGCTCTGTCCTGTGCACAGCTTATAAAATCACCTCTTACACCTCTGGGTTTTAACATCCCAGCTTCTGGTTATTTATTTGTTTTTCAGGAGAAATACTATGCAGATATTTTCACCACTAATTTGTGGTGAAACAAGCACAATTTAAGAACTATTTTTTTAAAAGAGGTAATTAAAAATGCATTAGAGCAGTTATGTGAAAATACCTTATTTCCACCAGTGTAGGGAGGCATTGAATGTCACCAGGAAAAAATCTGGGAGGTCCCTGCAACAGAAGCAGCAAAAGGCTTCCCTAGCACACACTTCAGAACACTGCAAGATGGGCAGCATGGCTGCAAGTCAATTTTCAGCTTTAAGAGGACCATGGGAGCTTAATAGAAGAGAAGAAACAGGCATGAGATCCAGCTGGCAAACACCTGCTCTGAGCATGACAAGCCCTGGGGAATTAAAGATCATGAATCCCGAGGAAATTGTGCATGCTGTATGAACTCAAATGAATCAGAACGCAACTAGAAATTCTGATGGCTTCAAGACTGAACTTTGAGTATGTACAACTTTTTGTGTTGTTTACTCCTGACAGACTGGTTTCAGTTTAGTCAAAAGCGCCTTCTCTCCCTCCACTCCAAGATCCAGTAAGATTTATCAGCTCTGCGGTAAAATCCTCCAAGCCTGGCTTCCTTCTCCTGTCTTCAGTTTCTCCAAAACACCTGTTCTTGAATCAATTCCCAATGCTTTATGAATGCATCCATGCATTTTAGCCTCTCTCCCTTTCCTATGTCCAAACTGCTCTGATGACACTGCCTTCTGAAGCTAACATAGTGAGGAAGTATAGCAAGAAATTCCAAGACAGTGAGCGCTTATTGTTCTATTTCTCTGAAATCACCTTGCTTTTCTGTGTCCCAAGTTGTGAGATTCTGTTTTCAGATCTCAAGACAGCTTAGAGATGCGTCCTTTTCTGTTTTTCCTCCCTCACACTTACGAGGTCCTAGCCACTTTTAAGGGTTGATCTATCAAACACCAAGCAAACCAGTTATCCAAGCTGCTCTTGTGCTCAATTTTACTGTCAAAACACACTAGGTCAAAGAACAGGAGCAGAACATGACAATGAATAGAGATAAAGGGAGAAGGAAGCAAGAAATACGTCATAAAGAGATTGGAGTTTCCAGATTTTTAACACTGAGTAATATCTTTAGTCAGTACAGTAGAAAATATGACATCCCTTGCCATTTCTAAAAGCATTCTTGTTATTCATCAAAATCCTTAATGTTTGATAAGGCAAGAGGACATAAGCACTTACTGGAGAAAAAGAAATATGGAAATGCAGCTCTATTTTGTAGAAGAAAGCTACCAGAATACTTCCAGAATCAAAAACTCCCTTCACATCCCTCAGGGCCACACTGTCAATTCACTCTGCCATTAATGCTGTTCACACGGAGCATCAGGCACCTCAAGGAAGCAAAAAAGGGCTAAATGCTATCTACCCAGACATGGATACTTTGTAACTGTTGCCCAGTTGTGCTTTTCGTATTAGTAAAACAGAAACTACATTTTTAAACTCCAAATTTTTACATCGAACCTTACCAAAACATTGAAACAAAACAAGGTATGAGTTACCATAAGCCCCTTTGGATTTTATTGAAAAAAATGTCATGCATCTTTTACCTACAAGGAAGACCTTTGCTAAACACCTGTTTCTCAAACAAGTGAAGTTGCCCTGATTTTTGGTATTCTTACACAACTAACAAGGTGGAAGGCAGCCAAGGTCCAGATGTTTAGCCAGCTGCAGTAAGGAGCTGCTTTAGCACAAAAAAAAAAAGATGGAAGAGGATAACTGAGGGTACAGATAAATTACTCCCAGTAAAAGAGAGTATCAGGGTCTGTGAAAAGGAAGGAAGACTTGACAGTGGAATTTCATGTTCCTCTTAAGCATTAATGCAGGTTATTATGGTTTGTTCATAAATGAGACGTGAAATGCAATGATAATTACTCTTTCCTGCATTATGCTGACAGCCTAACTGTTGTCAGGGACAGAGGTCAGCTAGAAATTGGAATAAAGCCTTGGAGATATGTGACTCCTCTCTGAAGCTGCTCTGCACCTGATGCATCCTCTTAGAGGAAGTCATCAATTCCTTTCTTCAGCAGATCATGTCAAACCTGGGCAAGCAATGTCCAGTCTGTACGTGCAGATATAAACACCAGGCAGCCCTGCATACTCCAAACTCCCCCTCCAAAACACAAGGCCCAGAACACAGTGGCATTCACTGGACATCCAGAGAACACAAGGCCCCGATGATAAAAGCACTACATTAAGCGTGCTGACCCCAAGAATGCTGCAAGAGGTGGGAGGGATATATTGCCATATATCAGAAACAATTAACATAATCATGACCAATACATCTGGCTC
This sequence comes from Machaerirhynchus nigripectus, assembly GCA_013397975.1. NCBI lineage: Eukaryota > Metazoa > Chordata > Aves > Passeriformes > Dicruridae > Machaerirhynchus > Machaerirhynchus nigripectus. The sequence goes on along the minus strand of VZRQ01002909.1, from coordinate 1,242,932 downwards.
CAGCACAGTAACACCTCTGCTAGAAGGAATTCAATTATGTGGATTACTTTACTCATTATGTTATGCAAGGAACAGGCTCCTGTGAACTGAACCAGTCCAAGAGATTCATCCTCACTGAGCAAGTCAAGCTTCTTCACTAGGGTTGCTTAATTGCTCTTAAACTGCAAAAGATGCTCGGTTTACAACATCTTTGTTGGAGAAACAAAGAGCCTTTACTTGCTCCTCTCTCTGATGATACTTTAAATTGTTACCAAATTTGCAGGGATAACAAACAGAAAGGGGGAAAATTGAAGTAAGAAAAGACAGACACTGTCTGCCTGCCCTACAGTTCTCATGCCCTACAACCTAAAGACAAAGTCACACAGCTACAAAAAAGCCAAAACCTGTTAATCATTCACCAGCACCACCTCCCAAGCCCTCCCAAAAACAACCCCAAACAAAGGTACTGTGACTAGAAAGCACATTTGTATCTAGGTTCTTATGCTGCCTTAACATTTCCTTGTATTTAAGATACAAGATTTCTGTCCTGGAAGTTAAGCCATAATTGCGTATGTGCTTGTGTGTAAGTACATAGATTTTGAGGACTCTCCCATCAGAGTCTTTTTTCCAATGTTTCTCAAACAGGTAAATTTTTGGCATTCTTACATGACTAATAAGGCAGCAGGTAATCAGAAATCTGCCTTTTTGAAGGGTTTTAAAGGTGGCATCACTGTTTACATAACACAGGCAAATTAAATTTTATGCTGTGTTGAAAATGACTGAAAAATCCCAAACATCAGGTGCACGCTAGAATTAAAGCTTTCTACTAGTAAAATGTCAGATCTCGATCTCTCCTTAAAAAATTTTGTGATTATGTCAGCATCAAAGCAACTGACAGCAGAAACAGGCCCCTGCTGCTGCTGGTGCTATTAGTCCTTCAGCAACAGCATTTCACATTGGTAATTTAATCCGTCTAGTAAGAATAAATCCAGAAAGATTGCATCTGTCTCAAAAGCAACGTCCTACTGCAAACCAGCAGGAACTACCTGCTGTCCTCTGGCAAATATTTCACTTAAAAACAAAGGAATAACCTTTTTCTTCAGCACTGTCCACTGCCACCAAGTGATTCAAACACACCATTCCCATCTCTAACTCTTCTAGGAAAGATTTACTTCACCACTGACTCAGTAACAACGAGCTGGTTACCAGTTACTGTTTTCTGCTTCTTACATAGTAATGCACGTTAGCTGGAGCAGGATTTTCTTGCTGATAAGAACAGGCAGGCTGAAAGCCAAGTGGAACTTGGTATACAACTAATTATAACTGGAAATACCCCTTTTTAGACTGCCATGTTGTCCATCCTACCCCTCTAGTTTGTTTATTCAACTGATGCATGTTCTCCATGTAAAAACACTGAGCTGACTTGAGCTAGAGCCCCCTAACAGTGGTATGAACATGTTTTTCAGTATATATTTTGTAATGATTAAATGATGACTAATAAAAGAAACAATACTTCCTGTCTGAACTGCTGATGTTTATCTATGTGAGTATCTTAAGATTAAGAATTTCCATGGGTTTAAATCTTCAACGAGGCTGTGCTTTCAACCAATATGTAAGTTGCTTTTTTCCCCTGCTTCAGCCATATACACTCATTCTTTCTTTCTTTCTTTCTCCTGCTGCCCGAGCAAGAATTCTAGTTATAGGTTAAGCTGAATGGCAAGCAGAGATAATAGGAAGAGACTGCATGTAATTCATAGACTCACTGGTACTGGGATATCTTCAATAAGCCTGAGGACATGTGATAACTGAGCAAGATTAGACAAGATGAAGCAGAAGGAAGATAGAAAAAAGTAGTTCTGAGATTTCTTTTTCTACATATTGCCAATGCTATTTCAACATTGTTCAGTTTTTCACAGAAGATCATGATCTTGAGAAAAGAACATGTCAGCACATTGCTACACATATTAAAAAAAAAAACATATTGTTAAATCATCCACTGCTGGATTAAAAGAAAATACTAGAAAAAGGACAGACAAAAAAATCCTTAACACTGCTATCATCAGAGACAGACAGTGAATCCCAGATAAGCTGGAAATATTATATAAATCATGGTATTTCACTGTGTATGGATCATGGTACTTCACTGCCCAGATTCAATTCTCCATATAGTTCCGCCAGTCAATTTTATTTTAGAGGTAAAGAATACAAAAATCCCATTATCTCCTGTGGTTGCCTTAAAATAAAAATGCACCAGGGAAGGGATGATCAGGGCAAACACAGAATGTGACTTCCTCAACCTTCAACTGCTTTCAATTCATAAAATTTCTTAAATCTGATGCAGTTTGTTTAGGAACCCTCCACAGATCTCTTGTCCACTACTTTGTGTAACCTGTCCTTGAGCCTCCAAACTTTTTGCATCCATGACTGCCTTGAGCAAGGAGTTCCAGAGTCCCAATAACAATTCTTTCAAGGTTATTTCATTGTCTTTCACAGATTCCCAAGGAAAATGACTAAAACTACTTCTAAACTTCCTACATTGCCAGAAGAGGCTACTGATACCTGCTTTCCTTGCTACCAAACACACCAGTTTGTTTCATATCTATGTGCTTTCAAGAACATACTGTATTATTTGAAGTTTGACTTCTCTTTAACATCCATCCTTGATCAAAAATACTGCAGCCATGCACTGGTGTATTACAGCTTTCAGCTGAAACTTTCTTATTTGTAACCCACATCTTCAAAGTATCATTTTCTTGCTACTGAGTTTCATTTCATTAGTGCTGGACTCGATACAGCTTCTGTCTACAATTCCACTGCTATAAATCAGTTCCCAGTCTCAAAACCAAACTCTCTAAAAATGTTTGAGTACCACACAACTTTGCAAGTTAGCCACAACAGAACAAACACCACCATGTTTTTGACAACAGACTGGCAGCCTCCATTATTTTAATGTGTGTTTTGTGTTTCCCTACCCGTTTTCTGACACACCAATGGCTATATCGGAATGTACTTATCAAGGTCAGTTTCCTACAATGTGGAAGACATAGATATTTGTTATATCCTTAGAAGTTTGCAACTGAAGGGAAAAAAAAAGATTCTCCAGGGAACTGAGATGCAACTTCAGTTACCACTGACAGTTTGTCACAGGATCAGTTTCAGAGCTAGTCATCTATGTTGTATTTTATTGACATTTACAGGAAGGTGATACAGTTTGTTTTGCTCAATCAGGATCTCAATGTAATCATAGTAAAGCTATACTTACACAAATTACCATTTCAGATAGCTTTCATGATTGAAAGATTTACACAGAAAAGATCTTTTTCTGGTTTTATCTCTGTTTATTCGGAGACAAGGCTATGCAGGTTGACAGATTGTGCTCCTCTCTTCAAGGCTCCTGCTACCGAAAGCAGCAGCCTGGGCCTTGCCAAGTTCCTACCAAGTTCCTAGTCTGCCTTACTGAGAGGAAGGTTACCCAAAAGCCATAGCATCCCTCAACTCATCAAAAATACATATCAACATGGTTATGTAATGACTTTAACATATGAGACCAGAAAAAAATTGCATTTAAGTAAAGCCTATCTTTAATACAATTTACAGAAAGAATGGGTATCAAAGTATCATCCAAACCCACACTGTAGTGATAAAACTCTGCATCTATCTAGAAGAGATTTTTGAATCTCCAGCCTAAAGTAGACATATTATTGAGTCAAGAGAAGCTGGGACATTCCGTTCTCCCTGGATGCTTCCCTTGTGCTGTGTGTGTCACAAGCCATCTGGGCTGATTAGCCTAAAAGCACAGAATTTCTTTGGCTTCAGGGAATAAATGCAGAAATTATTTGCAATTTAAGGGTTATTCCTGATCCATAAGTTGTTCAGCCACCTCATCGAAGTACATCCTTATCATCCATTTCCTCTGGCTAAGAAGCCAATCCTCCTTGCAGCAAGGACGGTGCCAGCATTGCCAGTACTTCTTCAATAAAGGCCATTAAAATGCACTCTGCAGAGCAGGACCTCAACTTAGCACACACTAAGTGCTCATGAAAAACCCAACAATCTACAGTGAAAAAGGCATTTTAGCAAGAACTTGTGACACCAGTTCCCCATGTGACCAGGGATAAGCAAAAACCCCCACCCTGAGGAGACTTTCTTAAATTCCTTATGTTGTCAGCAGAACTGCTACAGCTGAATCCTCCTTTTAGAACAGAGAATGGCTACTGAGCAAAGTCCAGATCTCTGCAAATCCAGCTACTTTTGATTAAGGAGGAAACAACATTCTCAGAATGTCTTCCAAAATGCACCTACTTGGTAGCAGTTTAGGAGTGAGCTGGGGTGTGTGTCCCAGAGCTATGAAGAAGTGCAAAGACCTTTCCTGACTAGCCAAACTTCAACTTTGGGACAATTTCTCAATGTCGCTGGGATTTTACTGAAACATACATGTGTGCAGGTATCCAGAGATTTACATAAGCTGGTTTTATTGCTCCAATCGAAACACAATACAGGATTTTAAACCTAATTATCAAAAGCACCATTAGTATTTTGATCTCCTTAGCATCCCTGTTGGCATGGAACTTAACCCTGCCTGAAAGCTTCTAATTAAGAAGATGGTGCTGCTGTTTACAGTGAATGGTGGCTAAAAGAGAACACGACAACCACTGCTGATATATTTTATCATATTACTTTCTGTAATCTTATATTCCTTCATCTCTTTTCCATTTTGAGAGATCCACACTTTCTAAAGATTCCAGGCAAGCAATGCTCATCTCAAGATTGATGGCATGATGGCTTTTTATCTGGAGAGCCCATGCCAACATTTCCTACTAACTGGTTTATTCCAAATAACCAATCCCTCTTAAAGGATGAGCAGGTCCAAAAGTAATGGATTTTACTCCAATGAGCTTTTACACGAACAGTTCCATTAAACAGGATTACTCATTAGCATAACAATACATTAAATGAGATCATTATGTTAATTGAGAGTATTTCTACAGTTTGAACAAAAATGTTTTACAGTTAAAAGACAACACTGGGCAGTTTTTGGAGCCCAAACAGTGATATTTCTACAATGAAAAATACTATCTATGAGAAGAAATTAAATCTCAACTTCAAAACCAACTTTTCTACTCTAAGTTGTCTATTCACATAGATCCTTGGCTGACATTTAGGTAGCTGTTACTCGTGTTCCATTTGTTAGGCCATCACCTCTTCAGCTTGGAGGCATGTAATTCAAAATGGGCCCATAGAATTCCAAGCTATGTGATCATTACATACATGAGAAAAAAATCTTGCCAATTTCATTCATTATCGGCAAACAATGCAAATATTTACTGCCTGAGACTAACGCAAGAGTTTTGTATATTTCTCCAGAAGAGAGAAATTCACTAGTCTCAGTAAATATGTGAAGTGGCTCTCAATTAAAAAACAAAACGAGACCTTAGATCCAACTTCATTTCATTTTTAATACCTTCATAACAAAAAACTCTATTCCACACCAAACCAAGGTTCAAAGCCCACAGACACCAAGAACAAACCTGCTATGAACATGAAGCTCTAACCCTTCACGTTGCACCAACTCCCCTGAAAAGTGCTTTACATCTGTACACAACATACCAGATGGAGTACCAGATCGACAATCCTTACCTTAATTTGTTGTCTGGCCTGGACACTAACGCTCTGATAGAGCATAAAGTTCCCATGCAGTTTTGCTTTCTTAAACTGAAGATAAACAGCTCGACCTCCTCCAGCTCAAAGTTAAAGGCTGAGGTTGCCTACGTTTCATTGTGTGCCAAAGTACATTTGACAGAAGGCGAAGTGAACAGCAGGCTCTGGGTGACGAAAGCAAAGTCTCAGTGTCATTAAAGTGAAATCACCACAACGTACAGAACATCCCCTTGGTATAAATCTCAACAGATCACTGCTAAAGTAGAAATGCCACCATTGTAATTCTTTTCCACCGTTACTATTTTTTTTTTTTAACTGCTGTCTTTGAACACACACTGGGTGCTTTTGCTTCTTTTCCTTTTCGGAGATTAAAAACCTCGAGATACGAAACCTCACGCCACAAGACCTCTGCGA